>SJYX01022265.1:209015-242640 GCA_006410675.1 Oreotragus oreotragus | reverse complement strand
CTCAGTTGTGTCTGACTCCTTGTGACCCCACGGACTGAAGCACAGGCTTGCCTATCCTTCACCATCTCCCAGAGTTTGCTCAGACTCATGGTCCATTGAGTTGGTGATGCCATCCAATCATCTCATCCTCTGTTGCCCCCTTCTCCTGCCCTCAATCTTTCCCAGCATTAGGGTCTATCAATATGGTTTTAATAATCAGTAATTAACAAGAGTTAATAATTAATAGGCAAACTTATTTCTGTTAGCTCTGACCTAAAGATTGAATTAAATTAAATGATTAGATATTAGCATATATTTACCATATTAAACAACAAGGTCCTACTGTATAGCACAGAGAACTATATTCAATATCCTGTAATCAACCATAATGGAAAATAATATGAAAAAGAATATCTTTATGTACAACTGAATCACACTGCTGTAGAGCAGAAATTAACCTCATTGTAAATCAACTATACTCCAATCAGATAAACTTTTACAAACATTAGCATTTGTGGTCAAGCACCTACACTGTACCTTGTATTCACTCTATTTCTTCCACATATTTGGGGCTCCTTGTGCCCTGTGCTTATTAACTAACTCACCAGGGTGAGGGGAAGACATTCTTCTGTGCTCTCGAAAAGAGAATTATCAGGCGAGCATTTCTAAGTGACTCGTATTTCCCTCTAAACCTACTGGCATTCCCAAGTTCGTTATCAGAGAGCGGGCTCAGAGGCCCCTAGTTCGGGGCAGATAGGACATCCTGGGACTGAGAGCAGGGTGGATTTTTTGCTGTCAACTGTTCCGCCCTGGCTGACACTCTAAGCGGTTGTCCTTCCCCTGTGCAGAAGAAAAGTACCATAAAAGGCAAGGCCTTTGGGCAGGCTGCTAAGCAGTTTCAAGTGTTCCTCAGGGCTGTGAACTCTCCTGAGAAAGAGCTGCAGACCCCTGGCAAAGAGTACAGCACACTTCGCAGCAAACTGGTGGAGTAACAAAGCACACACTGTTAGCTCCGAACGCCAAGCTCCGCGGGCTAGTGAAAAGACGGAGTATTTTTACTACGTATTTCCCTCACCCCATTAAAGGGGTGAGGGAAGTTGGCTCCCTGGAACGTTTTGGATGGAGTCATAACACAAATAAACTGTATTCTGGGGTCTGAATTGATGAAGCCCAGTGCCAAGCTGCGTGGTCACAAATGGGCAACCAGACCATTGTGTAAATCAAGTGCATAGGCCAGGGCAGTTTGGCAGCTCCACCTCTGCACACTCTCTGGGGGAAAAGATGCCTTTGAAACACTTCCCAGCGGCCTCTACTGTCAGCCACTTTTTTCCCTAAATGTATTTATTGTTTATAGCACAGATTATGACTGCCCATTACTTGGTTGCTAAAAATCTGGCAATGGAGTGACTTTTTAGACAACCTGGAGTGGGATCTAGCAAGACAGGAGAGGGTGTGCCTATTCTGACTGGTGCAATTCATGTCTGTTCCTTCTTGGAGCTAAGTCTGTACATGTCTGCAAACACACACACACATACACACACACGCACACACACACACGGCCACTACAATTGACTCCAGAGATCAGGGAAAAGGAGAAAGAAGGGAGACAGCATTCACTTTAGGCAACAAAAGTTACAAGGGAAGTGAAAACTTTGAACAATGAGCTCCTTTTCAAACAGAGCCCATAGCTATCTCTGGTAAATGGTGGTGGTGATGGTGGTTTTGTCGCTCAGCCATGTCCAACTCTTTGCAACCCTATGGACTGTAGCCTGCAAGATTCCTCTGTCCCTGGAATTTTCCAGGGTTGTGGGTGAAAAGTGAAAGTGAAAGTTGCTCAGTTGTGGCTGGCTTTTTGTAACCCCATGGACTATACAGCCCATGGAATTCTCCAGGGCAGAATAATGGAGTGAGTAGCCTTTCCCTTCTCCAGGGGATCTTCCCAACCGAGGTATCAAACTCAGGCCTCCCGCATTGCAGGTGGATTCTTTACCAGCTGAGCCATAAGGGAAGCCCAAAATACTGGAGTGGGTAGCCTATCCCTTCTCCAGCAGATCTTCCCAACTCAGAAACTGAATCGGAGTCTCCTGCATTGCAGACAGATTCTTTACCAACTGAGCTACTAGGGAACCCTGATAGCAATCAGGGTCGGTGGGGGTGGGTGGTGGGCAGCACTAAATGGTTTGGAGCTGCCATCCAGCCATTTTCTGTAAAGTACTTCCTCAAAGCTAACTCTTTACATTTTAAATGTAAAACTAACTCTTTACATTTAAAGTACATTAAGCACTTTACATATTCAGTTCAGTTCAGTTGCTCAGTCGTGTCCGACTCTTTGCGACCCCATGGACTGCAGCATGGACTCCAAGCCTCCCTGTCCATCACCAACTCCCAGAGTTTACTCAGATTCATGTCCATTGAGTCGGTGACGCCATCCAACCATCTCATCCTCTGTCGTCCCCTTCTCCTCCCGTCTTCAGTCTTTCCCAGCATCAGGGTCTTTTCATATGAGTCAGTTCTTCGCATCAGGTGGCCAAAGTATTCGAGTTTCAGCTTCAGCATCAGTCCTTCCAGTGAATATTCAGGACTGATTTCCTTTAGAATGGACTGGTTGGATCTCCTTGCAGTCCAAGGGATTCTGAAGAGTCTTCTCCAACACCACAGTAGGGCTCTGAAAATGGGCATTCTTGAAACCTGTGTTCACAGATGAGATTTTACTGAAGCCTTGAGTAAGCTCTCAGAAAAGTTGCTTGATGCCTATGCTGAAAGGAGGGGCTGAGGGAGCCAAAAATTGTTGCAGGGCTTAAAGGAACTTTTAAAGGGACATACAGACTTAATAGGAGTTCGAGGAGAAGAGGTCTTGTGCCCTAACTCTTCTATAAGAGAGGAACAGAGCAAGAAGTGAATGCTGCCGAAGCTGTGAGGTCCTGCTGTTATTAGGGGAACATCTGGGGATCTTATAACATTCCTGGAATCCCAGTTAACACCCTGGAGCAAATGATGTTAAAGGGGAAATACAGCCTTGGTTGGAGGAACTTAAACCGAACTCAACTGCTTCCTCTTTCTCAAGTGTGACATTAAAATAATCACCATTTTAGGCATTCAAGTCCTCAAAATGTTTATGAAATTGTAAGATAATCAAGTTGAAGCAGGGACCGAGTAACTTTCTATTGTCTTCAGCATGAAGAAACTGAGGCTCAGAAAATGGTTCCAGGCCATGAAACTAGACAATGTCCACAGAGATTTGCAAGATTATCTGCTTTATCCGTGTGATCCAGAAATATGGCCATTCATTTTGCCTGCAGTGTGACAACTATATTCTTAATTTCAGTATAGAAAATTGTTTCTTCAGAGTCTTTATAAGGATTTCTGTTCTGGTTATTATAACCAACTCAAAAATAGATACAGTATTTAGGTTGGAAATCCGTTCCTTGCCTGCAATATCTAACAATATCTCTCCTGTCATTTGCATATCTTTTCCCTATTCTCTGCATTTTGAGAGAAATTTCTAATTTATCTTCTCCAATAATGGTTCACTTCTGCATTGGTTCAGTTCAGTTATTTACTACTTCTAATAAGGGTTTTAATACTGCTCTTGAGATTTTCGCTTTCAGGCATATTTTATCCATTTCTCATTTCCATTTTCATCTCATTCCTCCACATTCCAATGACCTTGTGGTTTTTCTATTTTTAAAGGCCAGAGGGAACATAGACAAATGAGTATATTCACATACTAAACAAGAAAAAAGAGCCCATTTGTCATTTGCTGGAATTCATTCATTCATTCAGAATCTATGACACCACACTAGGTTCTAAAGCAAGATATGCCCCCTGTTATCAAAATATATCAGGAAATAAGTGTTATAAACAACTATAATGCAAGATAGAAAGTGTTAGCTGCCTTAAGAAAGGTTTATATCTCAAAAGATATTATGAATACTACACATTTTGGAGGGAAATTTCTGATTCCTGCATTAGACAATTTTTAGAGGTCTTATTTTCCTCTAACTTTTAAGATCAATGCTCCCTTTCTTGAGATCTGCAGCAATTTTTTCCACTGGCTCCAAGTCATCTTTTATATTATTTATTTTTTCAGGATGATCACTTAAATAATACGAGCCCTTTCTTGACTTAGACAGCAACCATACATGGTATGGACTTAGCCTTGTCCACAACCCCCCTTCACTTGTATGATGATCTCATGGCTACAGCTGGACTGCAGGTGGGCATGCAGTGTCTACCAAACTCCAGGCTCACACAGCTCTGCTCTCCTGGGGGAGCATCTCCTCCTGCCTCCACTGTCTGTTTCTTTGAGATTCTGACTCAACGTACATGAAAAACTCCAACTCTAGCTTAGAGTACTTCTGGGATAAATCTTTACTTCTTGAGCTCGTGTAAGTCTGAATTTTTGGAACTATACTTCCTAAGATGCAATTAAAAATGCTTCAAGAGAGGGAAAAAGTGTCCCTCCTTTTTTTCCATCCTGTTGGGTTTGGGGGAATTGTTGAGGTTGGGTGGATAGAGAAAGAAGGAAGGGTGAATGGGGAAACAGCCTTGTGGCCACCGAAAAAAGAAGCAGCCCCTCAGAAGTAGGAGAGGGGTACTCAGCTTTCTGGCTGAAATAAACCAAGGGTTTCTGTCAGAGGAAGACTCTACGATAGGTGTCAAAAGCTTTTTCCCCTCCTTCCAGCTCTGCTGTCCCCTTGGGGAGACTAATCCTGGATCTTGCAGATAGGCTGTCTGACAATCATCCTTTTCAGGGCTGTGGTGAGCATTCTTTCTTGTTTCTGAGTTTTTCTGGGCACTTTGGGAGAGTTGGGAGAACTGCAACCAGGCTGCAGTCCAGATGCCAGTTCTCCGTTCCACATATGCTTTTTAATCTTCTTTACCCAAATAGGGCAAGTAGAGATGGGAACAGAAATAGAAGCTAAGTTAACCATGCAAGGGGCCAGTATATGTTTATGTGGCATGGGTCAAAGAAATACATATAATCCTGCACACACATTAGAAATGCCCTGTAAATCTGGAACTAACAAAGCTAGAGGAAATGATCATAGTCTGGGTGGGAGCCATATGCAACACAGACAAACAAGTATATCCACGTGCTACACAGTGCAGGGGCCAGGATTGGGGAAGGGGAGGCTAATTTGTCATTTGTTGGACTCTATCCATTCATTCACCAATTACTATGACATGCCAAGCACTAGGCTAAGTGTGAGGTGACGGTAAAAACCCAAGCAAGACACAGTCCCAGTTTTCAAAGTTTGTGTGGATGTGTTTTAAGGCATGCACATAAGCAACTAGTATGCAAGGTAAAAAGTATTAATTGCCTTCAGGGAGCACTTCAAACCCTCCAGCAGCTTTCTTCTCATTTGGGGTGAAAATAAACTTCTTCTGCAGAGACTATTCAATGGGAAAATCCATGTTTAACCAACAGTGCTGAAACTATCTGCAGCTTATCCCTCCCTTACTGTATTCACAAAAATTAATTCAAGGGGGATCTCAGAACTAAATCCCAAAGCTAAAACCATAATCTTTCTAAACACTTCCATGACCTTGGAGTAGACCAAAATTTCTTACACAGGACACAAAAAGTATAATCATAAAAGAAAAATGATTAAAAAATTTCGTGCCTATTACAAATCCTACCTAGCCAAAGATGCCATTAAGGAAGTAAATATGCAACCTGCAGGCTTTAATTTAAAAAATAGAGACAGATATATACATAGATAGGTGAGAGAGAGAGAAGATGTGTTAAAGGGCTCTTACCAAAATCTATCTTTAAAACTGCTTCAAATAACAATGAAACACAACCTGATTTTAAAAGACTGAGCAAGAGATACGAACAGACACTTCATCTAAAAAGGATATGTGTGTGTGCTAAGTTGCTTCAGTAATTTCTGACTCTTTGCAGCCCCACAGACTGTAGCCCACCAGGCTTCTCTGTCCATCGTATTCTCCAGGCAAGAATACTAGAATGGGTTGCCATGCTCACCCCCAGGAGCTCTTCTCAAGCCAGGGATCGAACCCATGTCTCTTACGTCTCCTGGATTGGCAGGCGGGTTATTTACCACTAGCACCATCTGGGAAGCCCAAAAAGGATATGCAGATGCCCAAAAGCTCATGAAAATGTGCTCAGTATCAGTAGTCAGCAGATAAATGCAAATTAAAACCACAGTGAAGTGTATTTCAAACTGTTAGAACAAAAACAAACAAACCCAGCTGACAATACCAAATGTAAGTGAGTATGTGGCATAACTGCTGGGGGGAGTGCAAAGTGGCACCATCACGTGGGAAAACGCTTTGGCTGTTTTATATAAATTGACGTAAACATTCCAGTTTTGCAGGTCTAAACTACATTTTCCACCGCATCACTCATTTTATTTACACATTCATTGTTATGATGGCTTCCCTGCTGGCTCAGAGGGTAAAGCGTCTGCCTACAATTCGGGAGACCCAGGTTTGATCCCTGGGTCGGGAAGATCCCCTGGAGAAGGAAATGGCAACCCACTCCAGTATTCTTGCCTGGAAAATCCCATGGATGGAGAAGCCTGGTAGTCTACAGTCCGTGGGGTCACAAAGAGTCGGACACGACTAAGCGAGTTCACTAAACATATTATCATGGGGTTCCCTGGTGGCTCAGATGGTAAAGAATCTGCCTGCAATGCAGGAGACCTAGGTCTGATCCCTGGGTTTGGAAGATCCCCTGGAGGAGGGCACGGTGACCCACTCCAGGATTTTTGCCTGGAGAATCCCCATTATCAGCCTATGACCCAGCAGTTCCACTCCTATGTATGGGCCCAAGAAAAATGAAAACACATAACCACAAAAAGACCAGTTCAAATATATTCATGGTCGAATTCACAGAAACAGAGAACGGATTGGTGGTTGCTAAAGGCAGAGGGTGGGGGATGGGGAAATGAATGAAGGTGGTCAAAAGGTACCAGAAAAAAAATATATTAATGGCAATTTTATTCAAAAATATTTACTAAATATTCATCAAAACTATGGATAAGCTAACTGTGATATATTTATTCAATGGTATATCACTCAGCAATGCATGCATGCTAAGTCACTTCAGTTGAATCTGACTCTTTGCAACGCTATGGATTGTAGCCTACCAGGCTCCTTGGTTCATGAGATCTTCCAGGCAAGAATACTTGGGTGGATTGCCATTTCCTATTCCAGGAGATCTTCTCAAATGATGGCTCAAACCTGCGTCTTTTACATCTCCTGCACTGGCAGGGGGGTTCTTTACCACTAGCACCGCAATGGGACCCCACTCCAGCACTCTTGCCTGGAAAATCCCATGGACGGAGGAGCCTGGTGGCCCGCAGTCAATGGGGTCACTAAGAGTCGGACACGACTGAGCAACTGCACTTTCCCTTTTCACTTTCATGCATTGGAGAAGGAAATGGCAACCCACTCCAGTGTTCTTGCCTGGAGAATCCCAGGGACGGGGGAGCCTGGTGGGCTGCCGTCTACGGGGTCGCACAGAGTCGGACACAACTGTAGTGACTTAGCAGCAGCAGCACCACCTGGGAAGCAATGAACTACTGATAAAGACAACTACATGGATGAGTCTCCAGAACAATAAACTGAATATAAGAAATCAGACTCAAAAGCATATGTACTACATAATTCCATTTTTTTGAAGTTCAAGAATAGTGATAAAAATCAGAACCCTGTTTACCTCTGGGCTGAAGGAAGAATTGACTAGAACATGTCATGAGAACTTTCTGAGGTGATGAAACGTTCTACATTTGGCTTTGTGGTGGTTACAGGACATATATAATTACCAAAACCCTTCAAAACAAATACTTAAGATCTCACATTTTATTATTATATGTAAATTATATCTCAAGTTTTAAAACGTAACTTTAAAAAGGGGAAAGTCCCATAGCTTTTGACCTTTTTTTAAAATTGGAAGATAATTGCTTTACAATACTGTGCCAATTTCTGCCATACATCAACAGGAAGCAGCTAGGCAGACACATGTCCCCTCCCTCTTGAACCTCCCTCCCACCTCCCACCCCATCCCACCCCTCTAGGTTGTCACAGAGCACCAGGCTGAGCTCCCTGTGTCACCCAGAAAATTCCCATTGGCTGTCTATTTTACACATGGTAATGTATATGTTTCTATGCTCTCTCAATTTGTCCCACCCTCTCTCTCCCCCACTGTGTTCACAAGTCTGTTCTCTGTGTCTACACCTCCACTGCTGCCCTGCAGATAGGATCATCAGTACCTTCTTTCTAGATTCCATACATGTGCATTAATATACAATATTCATCTTTCTCTTTCTGACTTACTTAGCTCTGTATAATAGGCTCTAGATTCATCCACCTCATCCACTAACTCAAATGCGTTGTTTTTTAAAGCTGAGTAACATTCTAGGCCCTACATGACCTGGTCTTGTACCTCCCTGATCTCAGCTCCTCTGCCTCTTCACCTCACTCCCTCTACTCCAGCCATGCAGGAGTGCCATTTCCTGAACATACAGTGCTGGGAAAGATCAAAGGCAGGAAGAGAAGGGGACGACAGAGGATGAGATGGTTGGATGGCATCACCAACTTGATGGACATGAGTTTGAGTCAGCTCCGGGAGTTGGTGATGGGCAGGGAGGCCTGGTGTGCTGCAGTCTATGGGGTCGCAAAGAGTCAGACATGACTGAGCGACTGCACTGAACTGAACATACCAAGCAATCTCCTAACTCAGGGACCATGCCTTACTGTTACCTCTGTCTGGAAAGTGCTTCACCCAGATAGTGACTTGGCTTGTTTCTCCACTTCCATCAGGTCTCTGCACAAATGCCACCTTAGCAGAAGAGCCTTACGTAAGCATCCGATATAAATAACATCACAATCACCACCACCACCCCCCACACCACACTCCCTGCTCTCCCTTTCCACGCTTCTTTGCCATAGCACTCATCAACATCTGATATAAATTAATTAGCAAAAAATGAATTACATCTTTGCTCATCGTCTCTTTCCCCTGGAATGAAAGCCTCTCGATAGCAAGGACTTTGTTTTGTTCACTTCTATTTCCCAAGTAGCTACTATAGTTTCTAGCTTGTAGTAAACACCTATTAAGTAGCTGACGAATGAATGAATGAATGAGTAGGAGGTTACGGTAGCGTAGTAGTGTAGTGAAGTCGCTCAGTAATGTCCAACTCTTTGTGTCCCCATGGAATGTAGCCTCCCAGGCTCCTCCAGCCATGGGATTTTCCAGGCAAGAGTACTGGAGTGGGTTGCCATTTCCTTCTCTAGGAGGTTAGGTAGATCTGATGGAAAAAATCACATTGGATTGATATACTTAATTTTGATTAGACTTCTCTTTCAAATTGCTGGCTAAAAAACTTGCATTTCAAAACACAAATAAGATGAATAGCAGATGTTTCAGGAAAAATAAACAACCTACTTCAAAGAACTCTGCAATATTTTAAGGATCTATGAGGCCAGTTTTGACAAGTCCTTTAAGATGAGAAGTCATAGAGCAAGATGACCTATGAGATGTCCTCTGTGCTCACAGTGGGAAGCTCCAGGGGATGACACGGCCCTGGGAGTGACCCACATTCTGCAGTACCCTCTCGTGGCACCTCCCAGGCTCCTCCAGCCATGGGATTTTCCAGGCAAGAGTACTGGAGTGGGTTGCCATTTCCTTCTCTAGGAGGTTAGGTAGATCTGATGGAAAAAATCACATTGGATTGATATACTTAATTTTGATTAGACTTCTCTTTCAAATTGCTGGCTAAAAAACTTGCATTTCAAAACACAAATAAGATGAATAGCAGATGTTTCAGGAAAAATAAACAACCTACTTCAAAGAACTCTGCAATATTTTAAGGATCTATGAGGCCAGTTTTGACAAGTCCTTTAAGATGAGAAGTCATAGAGCAAGATGACCTATGAGATGTCCTCTGTGCTCACAGTGGGAAGCTCCAGGGGATGACACGGCCCTGGGAGTGACCCACATTCTGCAGTACCCTCTCGTGGCCCCGCAGTGGGTCTGATATGGAGTTTCTAAGCTGCTGTCATTTGTATTCCAAAATCATAACTATTTAGAAACCAGAGACCTGAAAGATAGTATTAAAACACATACAAACTAGAAACTATTGTATATAGGATGGATAAACAACAAGGTCCTATTGTATAGTACAGGGAAAATATATTCAATATCCTGTAATAAACCATAATGGAAAATAATATTAAAAAAAGAATACATATGTATAGCTGAATCATTCTGTTGTACACCAGGAGCTCCCCCATCCATGGGATTTTTCCAGGCAAGAGTACTTGAGTGGGTTGCCATTGCCTTCTCTGTATAAATCAACTATACTACAGTAAAAACATTTTTAGTACAAACTAAAAACAGGGAAATATTCCCAAGCATGGGGTATAAGACCACAGAAGTAGACTGGCGTCTGGCTGTGGACTCTTAAGACCAATTCTGTCACTATATGGTGGTGTGACATTTAGGAATCAGCTACAGTCTTGGAGCTTCTGCTCCCTTCACTAGGAAAGAGGAGGTTCACCCAGAAGGACTCTATAATCACTTCCCAACTCTGAAATGTTTTCAGTTCATGATCTCTATACTTATAACTGAGGAGTTCAACTTCTTACGAGTGAAGCTTTCAGTCATACTATCTACAATTTAAAAAATGATAGGTTTATTACAGATGAGTTCACATTTCTTTCTACAACAGATGGCATTCTCTCAATCATGAGGCCTACCTTCCTGTCTCCATCCTCATGAGAATGCTGATGCAGGTAAATGGATGTAACAGCTTGCAATTCCTTAAACATATTCCAGGACTCAGATGTTGTCTAAGTCAACAACTCGACTGCTTGAATGAATAAAATCAGTCTGTTGGCCAACCCTGGTGCTCTTTGTGAACTGATGTTTTTGAAGCAAGTTTTTGTTTCATTTCTAATCCTGCTATGTATAAGCAGTATGACATTGGTCAAGGCAAAACTATTAGGTATAAAATAAATAAGTTACAAGAATATAATATAGAGCACAGGGAATACAGTCAATATTTTATGATAACTATATGGAGTATAGTCAATAAAAGTATCTATTACACCTGAAACTAATATAATGTTGTAAGTCAACTGTTCTGAGGTGAAGAGCTGACTCATTGGAAAAGACCCTGATGCTGGGAAAGACTGAAGGCAAGAGGAAAAGGGGACGAAAGAGGATGAGACGATTGGAAGCCATCACTGATTCAATGGACATACGTCTGAGTAAGCTCTGGGAGATGGTGAAGGACAGGGAAACCTGGTGTGCTGCAGTCCATGGGACACAAAGAGTTGGACACAACTGAGCAAGTGAACAACAACAGTCAACTGTACTTTAATTAAAAAAAAAAACCATTTGAGCCAATCTACATATCAATCTACAAAACAAGATCATTGGAGCCTTTCCTTAGCAACAAGCCATTGTGAGGATCCAATGAGGTAATACATGGTAAAGCTTAGTAAAACTATTATGTGAATAGGAGATAGTGTTATCATAATATTGGACTTTGAAAGCCAACCTAAAACCAAATGGAACTGCTGAGAGATCAGGAAGAATCTTTGAACCTTCAAGTATCTGAATAGTGTGTATATCAGATCTCTCTCCATTCACAGTACACATGCAGAGAACAGGGATGTTGTGGGGGAAAGAAAAGAATAGTTTTGAGTCGGAGGCCAGAATTTCACATCCCAGCTTATGAGTTTCGGGAAAATTCATCACTCTGGGCCTGTGTAAATATTTGTTTGAGGAGTCTCAATTCTTCAGAGGGAAAATGAAAAATACTTTTATTTTCTTAGCACCTCTTTTGTGTGCTCCTCTTGTCTACTGGATTGCAGATTCCCTCAAGGATAAATCCTCCAGATTTTACTGCTTTCCAGGAAATCTGTTTGTATAACAGCAACAACGGCACCCCACTCCAGTATTCTTGCCTAGAAAATCCCATGGACGGAGGAGCCTGGTGGGCTGCAGTCCATGGGGTTGCAAAGAGTTGGACATGACTGAAGCGAGTTAGCAGCAGCAGCAGCAACGTTTTAAAATCTCATTACCAACTGTTCAATGCCAGTACACAGAAATATAGTGGTTTTTTGTATAACAATCTTTCATGTTTCAGTTCAGTTCAGTTCTGTCGCTCAGTCATGTCTGACTCTTTGCGACCCCATGAACCGCAGCATGCCAGGCCTCCCTGTCCATCACCAACTCCCAGAGTCCACCCAAACCCATGTCCATCGAGTCAGTGATATCATCCAACCATCTCATCCTCTGTCGTCCCCTTCTCCTCCTGGCCTCAATCTTTCCCAGCATCAGGGTCTTTTCAAATGAGTCAGCTCTTCGCTTCAGGTGGCCAAAGTACTGGAGTTTCAGCTTCAACATTAGTCCTTCCAATGAACACCCAGGACTGATCTCCTTTAGGATGGACTGGTTGGATCTCCTTGCATTCCAAGGGACTCTCAAGAGTCTTCTCCAACACCACAGTTCAAAAGCATCAATTCTTCGGCGCTCAGCTTTCTTTATAGTCCAACTCTCACATCCATGTATGACCACTGGAAAAACCATAGCTTTGACTAGATGGACCTTTGACCTTGCTAAATTCATAGTTTGAGCAACTTTTTAAAGATTTCTTAATTTTCTCTAGAAATAATCATTATTCTATGAAAAGAGATGTTTTTCCCCCCCTAACTTTTTTCTTCTATTCTTCTTCTATTTATGTTTTCCTAGTATGCCTTTTTTAAAACATTAATTAATTTTTATTTTGGCCATGCCTAGGATGCCTTTTATTTCATTCTTCAAAAGTGACGCACCCATCAGAAAGCCCTTAGAGGCAGCTGTTGTTTCTCTAAACTAGACATTCTCAGCAGCAGGCTCTAGGGGCAGCTGTGAGAAAATGGGGAGGAAGATTCCACTTGGCACCTTACACACAGTATCCTTATCTTTTTTACATTGATTTTTATTGAAGGGTAGTTTACAATTTACAACTTTACCATGTTGCGTTAGTTTCTACTTTACAGCGGGGTAAATCAGCTATACACATATCTTCTCCCTTTTGGACTTCTTTCCCATTCAGGTCACCACAGTGCATTAAGCAGAGTTCCCTGTGCTATATAGAATGCTCTCGTCAGTTACCTATTTTAGACATAGCATCAGTGATGTATAGTGGCAATCCTAATCTCCCAATTCAACTCACTCCCCCCTCCCCCTTGGTTTCCATGTTTGTTCTCTATGTCTGTGTCTCTATTTCTGCTTTACAAGTAAGATCATATTTTTCTAGACCATTTTTCTAGATTCTACACAGATGTGCTGCTGCTGATGCTAAGTCACTTCAGTCGTGTCCGACTCTGTGTGACCCCATAGACAGCAGCCCACCAGGCTCCCTCATCCCTGGGATTCTCCAGGCAAGAATACTGGAGTGGGTTGCCATTTCCTTCTCCAATGCATGAAAGAGAAAAGTGAAAGTGAAGTCGCTCAGTCTGTCTGACTGTTAGCGACCCCATGGACTGCAGCCCACCAGGCTACTCCGTCCATTGGATTTTCCAGGCAAGAGTACTGGGGTGGGGTGCCATTGCCTTCCCCGCTACACAGATGTATTAATATACAATATCCTCTTTTTTAGATTGGGAATAGTAATTTACCCTTCCAGGTATGCTATGAGAGAAACACAAGGTCACATTAAAAAAAAAAGAAAGTGTGGTAAATGCAGTACACGGCACAGAGCTGGTGTTCAGGAAATGAGGACCAATTTTTGGTAATAGTGGTGTCAGGAACATTCTCAGTTTAGCAGCCAACCATATAACGATTGTCTGTGCCTCCTGCCACCTGGAAGACGCAACTGAGATTTCCATGCTTAGACACCAAGACCATGTTAGGCAAGGTGGTGGTCCTCTATCTGGTCTCGGACTTTTTAGATCCAACACCTAAATGTTGTAATGATTTTGAAAAACCATAATAAGAACAAAACCTTAAAACTAGAAAGAGACTGTCCATTTTATAAGTAGTAATAGTTTTGAACAGATTTCTTTAATTTGGTTCTTTGAAAGCACAAGCTTTGGAACTCAAAGAGTGAACTGTTTACAGATTTGCTAAACAATGTAGGGTCAAAATTCACTAGTTACAGTGCGTGTTAACTAGTTATTTTCTTGTTGGATTGTCAATTGTTCTTACTATGAGAGCAGTGAATGCATCTAGCTAAAATTAGCAACGTCCCAGTTTTATTCTTGGTCTCGTTTTCCTTTGACTTTTCATGCTTGTGTGCCTGGCTTACCTCTTTTTGTCTGTGGGGAGGCCTCTGGCACGCTTCAGTTCAGTACACAGTGGCTGCTGCTGTTGCCTCTAACAGTACATTTGCTTCTGCCTCTTTTTAGATCCACACTTGGCAGAGTAAGTGACACTCCCCCACATTATCATGCCAGATGCCACCCTTGGCCACATGGTCAGGGAGTCAATGAGTTTCTTAGGCACCTCCCCAGGTTTTAAAGGACACATTCCAAATCTGCTGTCACAGGACACATGGATCCACTGGTCACTTCCTTCCAGCTTTGACTGACCATTCAGGCTACTGGGGATGTTGGTCTGTATGTTGGTTAGACTGACCACTGGCCCTTAAGTCTTTTCTACCACATCTCTGTAAGCTACTCTGATCATGTGATTTCCAGGGTCCCTCGGATGTCTTTTGATCCAGAACAGTGATCTCCTAACAGTATTTTTTTTGTTTCTCTTAGGATTTAGGATGAGAAGGAATGCTTCCAGACAAAATCCTTCCCAAGTGATATCTCCCTAGAGATTAAAGAATCTTTTGGTATGTTGTCTTATCCTAATCAATTTTCAAATGCTTTCTGGTTCTCCCACAATGATGTCAAAGATCAGAATGACTAAGCTTAATGTGCAAAGATATGGCTTAACTGGGAAACCATTCATGCTTGTAACTATTCAGTTCGTTAAAGCTATTTAACTCTTTTCTGTCGATTGTACTTGGGTTGCACATTCATACCAATATTTTAGCCGTGGTCAAGGAAAAAGAGGCTTTCTCAAGCCTTTATAAAGTGAAAGTGAAGTCGCTTAGTCGTGTCCGACTCTTTGCGACCTTCCTAAAGGGGCCATTAACTCTGTTCAGTTATGCAGTAAAGGCTCGCATGTGTCACTGCCTTCCACTAAAACTGAAGGAGGGATCACCCATCTTGCTTGGACTATTGTTTGGCCATGGCAACTACCATTTAAGAGTCTTATGACACCTAGACCACTTTTTGAACATGTCTTGTTATATAAACTCATTCACCTTAAATTTAAATGATCAATTGCTCTCATGATCATAGTCACGATAGACGAAAAGAGATTGCTTCCACAGTGTGTGGTTATCCATACACTCACAAGCGTATGTGGGTTTGGGACCATTCTTTTTTTTTTTTTTGCACAGCACTAGACCTGTGAGACCTGTTTTCCATATAGATAACTAAGGGCAAGACAAGACACAGGGCATTTTAACCCTGCTTATGCCTTGAAGAAGTCTGATCCCATATGTTGAGATGGTTAGTGATTTTCCAGACTCCAGAAATCAGTGTGAATTTGGCCCATAGCCCATGAGCAGACAACTTTCTCGCACTAGGAAATGACCTCAGCATAGACTAAAGATAACCACCGTGGGAGAAACGCCCACTTGGCTTTTTTCTTTACATTTGGCCCCATTCCTTAACATCTGAGAGCCAGAGAGATGGCCTGTCTTCCAAAGCCTGTTGCACATGAACAGAAGGCAAACCCAAGTCACGGACTAAAAGGCTGGGAAAAAAAATGAATCTTTGTCCTGCTTCTCTTCTTCCCATCATCAGCATGATGATGAGATGCATAAGGTCCAACTTGCCATTGATGCTTTGAACAAAACTCACCAACATTCCAAGGAAAATCTATTAGGTGATAATTAGCATCTATACCATCTGTCCCTTTCCGCTAGGCTCACACAGCATCTTTGGAGAGTAGAGCAGAGTGAAGGGAAAAAAGTTCTTAATCATGTAACAGGAATTTAAGTTTTTTTAAAAAGTGATTTCTTGACTCCATGATTAGCTTGCTTCGTGACTCCAGGCATTCATCGGGCCTTTCTATGCTTAATTCCACAGCTTTAAAAATGGAACTCACTGGACTAAGGTCTTGGCTCCCTGTAGTAAATAATTCAAGCAGGGATTTTGCTCTAGGAAGTTGCCTTTAATTGAGGCTCACCAGATGCAGGAAGTCTTAGAACCACAGCTTCCAACAGTTCTCAGAGAGCATGCAAACGTGCATATGTACAATGAGTTCTTCCCCGCATCACTAGGAGGCCATAAAGGATGGTGGGCCAGGCTCTACTTGAGGCTGAGTTGCTGGAGAACACAATCAGCATCAGCCACAAAGGAGCTTCGGGAAAAGGCCTATGGATTTAGTGGCCAGGGCAATAGCCAGGCCCTGAGGACAACTTTTGTCTGAGTGGCAAGAGTAGCACAGAGAGCTGGAGAACCCTCCAACTATGCTTAGGCAATAAGGTTGAGTTCTCATCAGTCTCTTGACCAAGGTAGTATTGAGAAGAGAGTTGCCAGTATTTCTACATGCTCTTTGACAAACAGCTTGGCCCCCAACAGAATGGCAGCCTGCTTGAATTATTTACTACAGGGAGCCAAGACCTTAGTCCAGTGAGTTCCATTTTTAAAGCTGTGGAATTAAGCATAGAAAGGCCCGATGAATGCCTGGAGTCACGAAGTCATGAAGGTGTTTTATTCCCCACGTTGACTGAGGAATGTAAATGTGTTTGTCAAGATGAAAGTGAAGAGGCTTCGATTTATTTCTCCAGGGATGGGAATGGCTGAGTTCATTGCTGTAGGGCCTTGTGATTACTCAGTAGATGGGCCCTCTTTCCACCTGCTGCATTGCTTTTGACCACTTTACAAAATATCCTAAGATCTTGGGAATACAAACATTTTGGAAACTGTAGAAAAGTTAACTTCACTTTTCTTCTTCTGGGGTAATTAGTTGTTTCCATCATACAGTTCCATTGCTGAAGATGTCAGTGGCTAAAGAGTGTGAAGTTAAAATGTCATGGAAACTATTTGACAAGAACTTCTTGCCTCTTTATACATTCTGAGGAGCTCTTCTTTTGATTTCAAGATTTAAAACTCCTAAAGCAGGCTGCTTAATAATCACCTGAAATGAGGGAAATAGTCTATATCTATGCTTTCAGTATATCAATAACCTGAGATATGCAGATGACACCACCCTTATGGCAGAAAGTGAAGAACTAAAGAGCCTCTTGATGAAAGTGAAAGAGGAGAGTGGAAAAAGTTGGCTTAAAGCTCAAAANATAACCTCAGATATGCAGATGACACCACCCTTATGGCAGAAAGTGAAGAGGAACTAAAAAGCCTCTTGATGAAAGTGAAAGAGGAGAGTGAAAAAGTTGGCTTAAAGCTCAACATTCAGAAAACGAAGATCATGGCATCTGGTCCCATTACTTCATGGCAAATAGATGGTGAAACAGTGGAAACAGTGTCAGACTATTTTTGGGAGCTCCAAAATCACTGCAAATGGTGACTGAAGCCATGAAATTAAAAGATGCTTACTCCTTGGAAGGAAAATTATGACTAACCTAGATAGTGTATTCATAAGCAGAGACATGACTTTGCCAACAAAGGTCTGTCTAGTCAAGGCTATGGTTTTTCCAATGGTCATGTATGGATGTGAGAGGCGGACTGTGAAGAAAGCTGAAGGCCGAAGAATTGATGCTTTTGAACTGTGGTGTTGGAGAAGACTCTTGAGAGTCCCTTGGACTGCAAGGAGATCCAACCAGTCCATTCTAAGGGAGATCAGCTCTGGGATTTCTTTGGAAGGAATGATGCTAAAGCTGAAACTCCAGTACTTTGGCCATCTCATGTGAAGAGTCGACTCATTGGAAAAGACTTGATGCTGAGAGGGATTGGGGGCAGGAGGAGAAGGGGACGACCGAGGATGAGATGGTGGGATGGCAACACCGACTCAATGGATGTGAATCTGAGTGAACTCCGGGAGTTGGTGATGGACAGGGAGGCCTGGCGTGCTGCAATTCATGGAGTCGCAAAGAGTCAGACATGACTTAGTGACTGAACTGAACTGAACTGATGTTGTACAACTGAAACTAAAATAATATTTTATGTCAGTTATACTTTAAGAATCAAAATCACAATGAGATACCCAATAGGATAGCTATAATTAAAAAGAAAAATAATAGTGGAAAAATGAATCCTCATATATAAAGAGAATATAAAATTGTGTAATCACTCTGAAAAACTTTTTGACAGTTCCTCAAAGTGTTAAACNGGCTATGGGTTTTCCAGTGGTCACGTATGGAAGTGAGAGTTGGACTGTGAAGAAAGCTGAGCGCCGAAGAATAGATGATTTTGAACTGTGGTGTTGGAGAAGACTCTTGAGAGTCCCTTGGACTGCAAGGAGATCCAACCAGTCCTAAAGGAGATCAGCCCTGGGTGTTCTTTGGAAGGAATGATGCTAAAGCTGAAACTCCAGTACTGTGGCCACCTCATGCAAAGAGTTGGCTCATTGGAAAAGACTCTGATGCTGGGAGGGATTGGGGGCAGGAGGAGAAGGGGACGACAAAGGATGAGATGGCTGGATGGCATCACGGACTCGATGGACGTGAGTCTGAGTGAAATCCGGGAGACAGTGATGGACAGGGAGGCCTGGCGTGCTGCAATTCATGGGGTCGCAAAGAGTCGGACACGACTGAGCGACTGAATTGAACTGATGCTTTCAGTATCACAGACACTAGTCACGTGTGGCTACTAGGCACTTGAAATGTGTCTAGTGTGATTGAAGAACTGATTCTTAATAGTGTTTCATTATAATTAACTTAAGTTTAAATAGACATATATGCCTAACAGCTATATATTAGCTTTATTAAATAAGGTTAAACATGCAATTTATAATTTATTCTCTTGGTACCAGCTACAAGATGCGAGTTATGATGCATTATTTGTGGTCATCTAGATTGATTCAAGGCTAAAAGGAAAAATGACTTGTAAGATTCTTTAAACACTTAACACTATCTAAAAAGGAAGTAACTGAGCCTATCAACAGATGAATGGATAAAGAGGATGTGGTAAATATATACAATGGAATGCTACTCACCCATAACAATGAACAAAATAATGCCACTTATAGCAACATGGATGCAACTAGAGATTTAAGTGAAGTAACTCAGAAAGAGACAAATACCATATGTGGACTCTAATATATGGCACAAATGAACTTCTCTACAAAACAGAAAGACTCACAGACACAAAGAACAGACTTGTGGTTGCCACGGAGGAACTGAGGTGGGTATGGAAGGCCTGGGAATTTGGGGTTAGTGGGTGCAAACTATTACATATTGAATGGACAACCAACAAGGCCCTACTGTATAACATATGGAACTATACTCAACATCCTGGGATAAACTGTAATGGAAAAGAATATAAAAAATGTATAACTTAGTCACTGCTGTACAGCAGAAATTAACACAACATTGTAAATCAACTATACTTCAATTTTAAAAAGTCAATTAAAATATAAAAATAAAAAAGAGATCATTGAGTAGAGGAAATACAATAAGTGAAATGAGAACGAAGTGAACTCTAGACTCTGCCAAGAAAAAGAGAAGTTGGTTGTAATTATGGTCTCTCCCTTGTGTTTACAATAAGTCAAGGTTAAATCATCTAGACTCTGTTTGAGTTGTTCTTTAATCAAACTACTCAAACATGGCTGCCTCTCTTCTATGCAATGATGTATTAACCACTGAATTTCAGCTACCCAGACCATCTTCTAGTCTCTTACAAGCCTTCTTTTGTGGCGCGAAAGCAATTATAATTCCAAGTGGCTGATGGCAACAACTTTCCATTTCCTGCAACATCAAAAGCAAAAATCTTTCCTGCACTGGGCTGCACAATTGCTATATGTGGTAGCAGTAGAAAGAAAAAAATTCCCTGATGATTTCCAGATTGATCCCCAAATGATTATGCTAAATGCCATGATTAAAACTGAGGGCAAATTTACATAGAGTAGGTTGCCTTCTCTGGGAGATGAAAAGCCACTGGCTTATAAACGGTCAACCTTGGAAGGGATTCAGCCTGGTTCAGTGTCATTCAACAAATGAGGAATTGGCTTTAGATACTAGTTGAAAGCAAAGCCAGGATGAGATATGAGGGGTGGGAAAAAAGGCACACTTAATAGGTTTATGTTCTGGGCCCCACTAGGGTATTTATCCATGTATCCACCCTGCTTAGCCATTAAATCAAATAGAGTACTTCTTCACATTCACCATTTGGGATGTACTCCTCTAAAGTATTGTTGACCAGTGCAGAACTTTCTGAAGGTTCTCTAGCAAGGGAGAGGTGTGAGCTTCCATCACACACCACACTCTGAACAACTAAACATTCCTTGTCTGTTTCTCTCCGACCCAGACTCCCCCTTTAGTGAAGCCAATGGGAAGACAGAGTGGAAGACATTTCTCCACAACTCTTTCCTAAGAAGCATCCTGTCTCTTGCCTTTAAGCTCCCTCATCCTCTCTTCCAAGCTTCTAAATGCCTCTCGCCTTTCTTAAACACAGCATCAACCAGCATATTCTTTTAAAAACCCTTCAGTGGCTTCCCAACCCACTTAGGATAAAATTCAAACTCCTTGCCCAAGCCTCTCTACATAATTTTCCCTGCCCACCTCTCAACCCTATCACCTACCATGTATCCCTCAATCTACTCACCCTGGTCAGTTGATCTCCTTGGGGAATTCCATCAAACACTGCAGGCTCATTCCAGCTTGTACTTCAGAGACTTCTGCCTAGAACTCCCTTCCACCCTGGATTGTGTATGTCTTTCTCCACTGGCTCAGAGAGAAGCCATCTCTGAGTATCCTTTCTACTCCAGGAATTCTCAGATTCCTGCCCTGGCTTTATTTCTTCTCCCTAGCACTCATCATGAAGTGAAGTGAAGTGAAGTTGCTCAGTCGTGTCCGACTCTTTGTGACCCCATGGACTGGAGCTTACCAGGCTTCTCAGACCATGGGATTTTCCAGGCAAGAGTACTGGAGTACTGGAACCTTCAGAAAGTTCTGCACTGCCATTTACTTCTCCAGGGGATCTTCCTGACTCAGGGATTGAACCCAGGTCTCCCGCATTGTAGGCAGACACTTTACCCTCTGAGCCACCAGGGAAGCTATGTAGCACTCATCATGAGGCACATATTCATCGTTTGGACTATTTCCTTATTATCTGCCTCCCTCAACTAGAGGGTAAATTTCAGATTATCAGAGTCTTTGTCTGCCTTGTTTGCCCATATCCCAAATGCCCATTTATTGATAAATGCTTTCAAGCAATGTAGCTCTGTTCGGACACTTCCAAGCTTATATACTCATCACCCATCCATCTGATAAGCAAACAAAAAATCCTCCAACTACTATCATCTACCTACCTTAGATGACAGTAATAAATTATAAATAAAATAAAAATTCTCCCCAAGGGGTATTTCATTAATCATCATAGAAACTTGTCAGGGAGATGTTATTACATGCATTGAATATATGAGGACATGATGAGGATTTGGTGGGGCTGAGCTGCTCACAGTCATACAGCTGAGCTTCCTTTCTTTTTGCCTCCAATGCTGGTACTGTTTTCATCACACCCTACCCTCCCAGTCTTCTGAAGCAATGTACCTGAGAACTTTGGGGAAAACACAAAAGCAGGGAACATACGGAAGGATCATTATTCTTATGTGTAACGTCTTTCACCAGCGTTGGTCTTGTACATCGGTCCTTGCATACTTTCCAAGCCTACAATGAAGCAGGTGTCTCAAACTTGTTTTGAGGAAGACTGGTCTCATAGGGGTTTTCCTGTCTCATTGTCCTTTGTGCCAAAGTGGTTCCTGCTAAAGGCACTAAGATGAGGGGCTTCCCAAATCACTGGCCTGGCTGTATACCCACCCAGAATGTAATTTATGGCACTGTCTACCATCCTCGCTCAGCCCTGTAGCTGGAACAAGCATTAAAGCCAAGGTGCTCTCACTTGGCACCCTGTCTTCTCTTCCCCTCCCTGCTGACACACGTCACGTATATGAGTATTATCCTGCATCAGAGTGGTGCCAGCTTCCAACCAGAAAGCTGCCGACTCCAACTTACTGTCCTCAGAATACATATAGGAGTACAATAAGATCAAACCCTAGATCATAAAACATAACTCACACTTAAGGTCCATCAAGATAAAGGATAATCAGGCAGTCAGATAACACAAAGATAAAAATACCCTAATTCACAACTTCAGTTTTGTGTACAATTCAGTTCACCGTTCTACTGGATACAAAAAGGTGATTGTATTGGGGACACAAGTAAGTTTTTTCATCATTTTCAGAAAGGATAGAAGATGGGACAAACAGGTTAAGGTTAGATTTGCTGATAACTAACCTACACCCGACTCCAGTACTCTTGCCTGGAAAATCCCATGGACGGAGGAGACTGGTAGGCTGCAGTCCATGGGGTCGCAAAGAGTCGGACATGACTGAGCGACTAACACTTACTTACTTACACTGCTGGAAGTCATAGGCAAGCGCTTCACGAATAGCTAGCTAAACCTACGCCAGATGGCTTGTTAATTAGCACAAGGAAAGCTACATCTTTTTTCCTACTGGTAAATGAGTACTACTCAAGATACACAGTTGGTTAGAAAGACTGCGGACACCACTGTCTTTGCATAAGTAGGGTTATATGATCTAATGAACCCAGCAGACTGACCTTTGGAAATGACTATGTCTCCATTCTCTCTTTTTTAACCTTTCTATTTTGTACTGGAGTATAGCCAATTAACAATACGTTCATAGTTTCAGGTGGACAGCAAAGGGACTCAGCCATACATGTAATGCATTGTTCCCTATTCTGTTTTGTGAAGCATCCCGGGGTAAAGGGTGATTATTATTCCTTAAGGACTCTTTGTATGCATATACCAACCCTCTGAAAAGGCAATAGCTGTTTTTTAAGAAACGGTGATTTCTAAAATTGTCTTAGATTTCTTAAGCCAAATTCAAAGTCTCAGAAGTACCCTATTGGCAAAAACATGGCAGTTAGCCAAAGACCAACTATAGAAGAATTTACTCCTGGTAGTGCAGTCCCTGGAGAAGGAAATGGCAACCCACTCCAGTGTTCTTGCCTGGAGAATCCCAGGGACGGGGAAGCCTGGTGGGCTGCCGTCTATGGGGTCACACAGAGTCGGACACGACTGAAGTGACTTAGCAGCAGCAGCAGCAGCAGTGCAGTCCCAGGCAACATTCTAAATAAGTCAACATTATGCAACAGCCTTATTAAAAACTGGCAGGGAGGAACCTGCCAACTTCTAGAAATGGTTCATCACCTCACAAAGATAATTGGCCTAATATAATGCTTACGCTGTGGCTAAAGTCCAACTTCTGGCCAATGTCCACAGCAGGACATTTATGAATTGGGGTTTTATTTGCACTTTGATTGTGAAGGTTTGTCATTTATTACCTTATGCAAGATTTTATTCATGGATTCCTGCTATAAATTATTAGACGGCTGAAACTCATGTCTCCATTCCTTTGCTCATGCTGTTGTTCTCATTGACTATAATCCCTTTTCCTCCATTCCCTCCTCCCTTCTTTGACCAAGACCTCCTACTCAATCTTTGATACCCATTTCCAGAACTCTCCTCTAGAGACTGTCTGGTTTCTGTTTCCTCAAGGCATTTGCTTCCCACTATAGTGCATTTATTCATCCAAGAGATAATTATTGAATGCCTGCTGTATGCAATCACTGTGCTAAACCCTAGGAACTCAGCAGGGAGCAAGACAGAGTCCATGCTCTTTTATTAATTTGGAAGAAAATCAACCTTAATATAATTTAAGACCAAATCATAGCATTCTCACTCACAAACTTTCACAATACAAGTTCTTCTCTTTTAGGAAACACATGGTCCTCTGGAGACAGAATTACATTTCCTGGTAGCCTAATTGCACAGAAAGGATAACACATCCTCCAAGAATGCCAGACTCTAGCCGAAGGACTACCTTGCATTCTGGGAAAAATTGCTTTCTTGTGTTTTTGGCAGAATAGCCACAATGCAGGTGCTTCTAATTAATCCCCAGCTTAAGCTGAGGTCTGTCATACTGCACTGACAGCAGAATTACATTCAGTCTCCTCTGCTAAAGGGCTGACATGGTAGGTTTGATCATAATTGTCCCCTCAATCAAAAACTGCCTGTGGAAGAGATCCGGTCTTCAAGATATCTTTGGCTGTACTGGTCTGTTTGTGTTTGTAATGACCAGTTCTGATGTTTTCAAAGAATTAAGCAGCAGTTTGAAATGTTGGGAAAGTGTGTTCCCATTCTAAGTAGCCAGAACCCCATTTAGGACACATAAGTTGGAGGTGTTTGGTGGAGGTCCAGGTAGCTGCCATGGGTCAGTAGGAACACACCCAGAGCATTAATGCAGCCACTCTTTGGAAGGTTTATTACCTGGCTGCGTGTCACCTTTGATGAAGGGACAATCAAATAGCATGAAATACGGTGCAGTAGAAAAACCTTGCGTCCTCATAGAGACTAAAAATATCCGAATAGGATTTGAAAAAGAGTAGCTGCCAACAGAGAGCAAAACAAACCCCTTCAGAGATCTCTCAGGTCAACACATTGTTAAAATATCCCGAGACCTTTCTCAGCACATATATTATGTAAAGGTCAAAAAATTCCTTGTGCAAATACCTAAAATATCTATGGGATGTTTCAGCGAAATGCCACATTAAATTATTTCTCCAGTACAGTTCAAGGCTTTGGTTGCAGAATGGGGGGAGGGGGAAGCGGGGTGAGGCTGACATCCAGCCAGCTCTTGGAGGCCATCTTGGGGGGTAAGGTGGTTTGCACTGGCCTTACCCAGGGGAAAAAAGTATTTTCCTACATATTCCTGTATTAAAAATTTTTGCACAAGGTTATGTATCTTTGTGTTGGTAACATTAATTAAAACGAGTGTAGGCGTGGTAAAGATGACAGAAAAGAAAGGCTTCAAGTTCATCTCCTCCCACAGGTGGGCTTTCCTGTTGACTCAGATGGTAAAGAATCCACCTGCAAGGCAGGAGACCCAGGTTTAATCCCTGGGTCGGGGAGATCCCCTGGAGAAGGAAATGGCAACCCACTCCAGCATTCTTGCCTGCTAAATCCTATGGACAGAGGAGTCTGGCGGACTGCAGTCCATGGGGTCACAAAGAGTTGGACATGACTGAGCAACTAACACTTTCACTTTCACTTCCTCCCACAGGCACAGCAAAATTATAAATATTTACAAAACTATCCACAAGAATAATCTAGAGACTAGCAGAAAATATTTTCCACAATTGAAAATATAAAGAAAGAACTGCAATGAGACAGGTAGGAGGGGTGGAAATGCAGTATAGTTAAGACCCTCATCCCTGGCTGCATAAGTGTGTGCTAAGTCACTTCAGTTGTGTTCAGCTCTTTGTCAGGACAACCCTCCTTTGTCCATGGGATTCTCCAGACAAGGATACTGGAGTGGGTTGCCATTTCCTCCTCCAGGGGATCTTCTCAACTCAGGGATCGAACCTGTGTCTCCTGCATCGCCTGCATTGGCAGGCAGGTTCTTTACCACTAGAGCCACCTAGGAAGTCCCTCATCCCTGGGTAGGCAACCTATAAGTAGGAGGATATTACATTTGCAGAGGTTTTCCCCAAAGAATGAAGGGTCCAAGCCCCAAATATGGACTCCCCAACCTGGGCTCTTGTATCATGAGTGCCAAGAACATCTGGTTTTGAAAACCAGAAGGGCTTATTCACAGGGCTTCCCCAGTGGCTTGGTGGTGAAAAAATCCACCTGCCAATGTGGGAGACACAGGTTCGATCCTTGGGTCAGGAAGATCCCCTGGAGGAAGAAATGGTAACCCACTCCAGTATTCTTGACTGGGAAATCCCATAAACATAGGAGCCTGGCAGACTACTAGACTATGGAGATCACAAGAGTCAGACATGATTTAACAGCTAAACCACCACCACCACAGGGTTTATTCACAGCACACCCAGAAAGCAGTAGGAATTGGAGAGTCCACTCTTAAGGGGCTCATGCAAAACTGACATACTGTGAGACCCAATGCAGAGGCAGTAAATTTAAAGAAGCATGGGTTAGACCCTCGGGCAGATGTTGGAGAGCCTTCTGGAAGGACAACTAGGACTCCTCCAGGGGTCACGGATGGAGGCAACAGCCATATTCCGGAGCTTATTCTACCATGAGGTCACTAGCATGGGTAAGTGCCATTTTGAAGTTTTTCCTCTAGCCTTTTAGTGTTGGGGGTCTACTCAGCCACCCGCTGATAGGCACCAGATCTGGGGCCACCCCCTCCCTCTCCTGGCCATGTAGCCAGCTGCATGCAGACCCAGCCCCAACCACCAACAGGATGGCACCTGCTTCAAGTCACCTGGGCCCCATAGTGTCAGTCACTCAGTTGCGTCCGACTCTTTGGGACCCCATGGACTGCAGCCCACCAGGCTCCTCTGTCCATGAGATTTTCCAGGCAAGAGTACTGGGGTGGGGTGCCACTCCCTTCTCCAGGGGATCCTTTCTGACCCAGGGAACGAGCTTGCGTCTCCTGCATTACAGGCAGACTCTTTACCATCTGAGCCACTAAAGAATGAAATCCTGCCATTTGCAACAACATGGGGGGACCTACAGGGTATGACGCTAAGTGAAATAAATCAGACAAAGACCAACATCATACGATTTCACTTGTATGTGGAACTTAAGAAAAGAAATGAACAAGCATAACAAAACAGAATCATTCTCGTAGATAAAGAGAATAGATCAGTGGCTGCCAGAGGAAAATACGTTTGGGGATGAATGAAATAGGTGAGGGAGATGAAGAGATACAAACTTCTGCTTACAAAATAAATGAGTCATGGGATGAAATGTACAGCACGGGGAACACAATCAATAACACTGCAATAACTTTATACAGTGATAGATGGCTACTAGACTTATGGTGATAATCGTTTTGTAATATACAGAAGTATCAAATGTTTCTATGATGTGTACCTGGAACTCACAGAGCTGTAGCTCAATTGTACTTCAAAAAATAATAGTAGTAATAAAATTTTCAAATATTTTAATTATAAAACCAAATCTCTATCAAATAGGTTTCTTGAGGATGCAAGTGAAACAAAAACTGACCCCTAAAAGCTTTGACTGAACCCTCAAAACTTCAAAGTACAGGCTAGAACCGACTTGGGCTCAATCAATTTTCGAGCTCAATTGCTGTCAGCAGGACAAGATTTTTCTCAGCTTCCTTTACCTCTTCCTTTTGTGTGCTGCAATCATTTTCCATCTGCATGTGGTAGCAAGATGGCTGTGCCAGCTCTAAGTTTCAAATCCTCTCAACTTTATGCCCTTGATTAACCAGAGCTATAAGGCAAAGCAAGTTGTGAAGACTCTCTGTGCCTCTGTTTCCACATCTGTAAAATGGAAATGTCAATACAGTGTTAAACACATAGAAAATGCTGAAGGAATGTTAATAACAATTAAGTCAGCTTCCCAGGTGGCTCAGCAGTAAAGAATCCTCCTGCCACTACAGGAGATGTGGGTTCAGTCCTTGGGTCAGGAAGATCCTCTGCAGGAGGAAATGGCAAATCACTCCTGTACTCTTGTCTGGAGAATCCCATGGACAGAGGAGCCTGGTGGGACTACAATCCATGGGATCTCAAAGAGTTGGACACGACTGAGCACTCACACATGCCAATGACAACTAATACTGTTGCTGTGGTAACACAATTGAAGAACATTCATTTTCCTACCAGAAAGTTCTAGAAATGAATTAAGCTACTAAATCTGCACGGTTTAATACTCTCTCACCAAGAATGCCCTTGCTTCTCAAGAAGCCACTCTTGCCTGGCAAATCCCATGGATGGAGGAGCCTGGTAGGTTGCAGTCCACGACTGAGCAACTTCACTTTCATGCATTGGAGAAGGAAGTGGCAACCCACTCCAGTGTTCTTGCCTGGAGAATCCCAGGGAAGGGTGAGCCTAGTGGGCTGCCATCTATGGGGTCGCACAGAGTTGGACACTACTGAAGTGACTTAGCAGCAGCAACATTTGGTGGCCGAAGCTGTGGGAACAGTAGGTTCAACAGAGATAGGCTGACACTGTGTGTGTTTGAATTCCTGACTAGAAAGCCATTTGCTCAACATTACTTCACTGAGATGTACCACGTGGCTAACCTCAAGGGGCAGCATTGAAATATGTGTTTGAATTGTTTTTAAAGAACACAGTAATTTGGAACAACAATTTAATCACTTTTGGATAGACTGTGTTCCCATAGCAAGGAATGAATTGCCAAGCATGAAGCTGGGCCAATCAAAGAGAAAGTGTAGATTAAAAACTTTACTTATTTACAGGTTGCTTCTGAACATTTAAACATTAACTACAGTGCAAGAAAAATATGACCATCAGGTAACTTGATAAAGAGATTATAGCTTCTCAATTTGCTTTTCACATCCTGTGCTTTGCCACCAGTAAAGTGGGCTACCGCACATCAAATCTTGAATAAAGACTCATTGTAGATTATTCTTGTCTCACCTCCCAGACCATTTCCCACCAGCATCAGAACTCTAGTCTCAGCTCCCTTGAAGAGATAATAAATAAAGTCTTTGGGATTCCATTCGGAATAATAGAAGTTTTGAACATTGATAATGGACAAGAATTTGGCTGTGCTCTCATTCTTCTTCTTCAATTGACTGGTGAGGAAACTGGAATCTAGAAAGACGGAGTAATTTCTCAAAGTCAACTGACTAGCATCATAAAATCGTCTCATCTCAGGGTTCATTACAGACCATCGACCTGAACCTTCCACCACCTTCACATAATATGATTAGGCTCACAGCAACCCTGTGGAGTTGGCAGGCCAAATACTATTACCAAAGACTTAGAGCATATGCCCAAGTAACTTGAATGAATTCACCGACACAGGTGTGGCAAAGAAAGGGAGAGGGGGGAAAGAGAGGTCAGAAAGCAGAGAGCAAGCAAGGAAGAACAATTTAAATGGTGCAAATATAATACACCCAAGTCTAGGTATCAAGATTACCTACCTGTTAGCATAAAATATTGGTGATATGGTCAGATGTTGCACCGAATCTATTCCAGAGTGCTCTGATTCTCGCTGATGGTTCAGTGAGGAGGGCTGGTGAGATCTTAAGATTTCTCTAGATTGTGCAGCGCAATAGACCTTGTTGGTGATCATGGAAATGTTCTAGATCTCACTGCCCAATATAATACCCACTAGCCATATTTGGCAACTGAACACTTAACATGTAGTTAGTGATACCGAGAAACTAAGTTTTAATTTTATTTACTTTTAATGGATTCAAATTTAAACAGCCACATGAGCCTGGTAGCTACTATATCAGACTATGAACCTTTAGATGAATTAAAGCTGCCCCAAAATGTAACAACTTGACTTGACCTATCAGCTTGTTTTTCTCTGATGGACCTAAGTAAAATAATGAACGTTGACATCGGATCTCTCCATAAAATCTATACATGGCAGCTGCTGCTGCTGCTGCTAAGTTGCTTCAGTCATGTTCTACTCTGTGAGACCCCATAGATGGCAGCCCACCAAGCTCCCCCGTCCCTGGGATTCTCCAGGCAAGAACACTGGAGTGGGTTGCCATTTCCTTCTCCAATGCATGAAAGTGAAAAGTAAAAGTGAAGCTGCTCAGTCATGTCCAGCTCTTAGCAACCTCATGGACTGTAGCCGGCCAGGCTCCTCCGTCCATGGGATTTTCCTGGCAAGAGTACTGGAGTGGGGTGCCATTGCCTTCTCCATACATGGCAGCACCTGAAGTAAATGCACGTGAAGCAGGATTCTTCGTTGCAAACAACAGAAAATAAACTTAGCTAATTTAAGAAGAGTACGGGATTTATGAGTATCTTTGGTCAATCACAGAGTTTCTGGGAAGCCAGAAAACCAGGACTGGANTGGGATTCCATTCGGAATAATAGAAGTTTTGAACATTGATAATGGACAAGAATTTGGCTGTGCTCTCATTCTTCTTCTTCAATTGACTGGTGAGGAAACTGGAATCTAGAAAGACGGAGTAATTTCTCAAAGTCAACTGACTAGCATCATAAAATCGTCTCATCTCAGGGTTCGTTACAGACCATCGACCTGAACCTTCCACCACCTTCACATAATATGATTAGGCTCACAGCAACCCTGTGGAGTTGGCAGGCCAAATACTATTACCAAAGACTTAGAGCATATGCCCAAGTAACTTGAATGAATTCACCAACATAGGTGTGGCAAAGAAAGGGAGAGGGGGGAAAGAGAGGTCAGAAAGCAGAGAGCAAGCAAGGAAGAACAATTTAAATGGTGCAAATATAATACACCCAAGTCTAGGTATCAAGATTACCTACCTGTTAGCATAAAATATTGGTGATATGGTCAGATGTTGCACCGAATCTATTCCAGAGTGCTCTGATTCTCGCTGATGGTTCAGTGAGGAGGGCTGGTGAGATCTTAAGATTTCTCTAGATTGTGCAGCGCAATAGACCTTGTTGGTGATCATGGAAATGTTCTAGATCTCACTGCCCAATATAATACCCACTAGCCATATTTGGCAACTGAACACTTAACATGTAGTTAGTGATACCGAGAAACTAAGTTTTAATTTTATTTACTTTTAATGGATTCAAATTTAAACAGCCACATGAGCCTGGTAGCTACTATATCAGACTATGAACCTTTAGATGAATTAAAGCTGCCCCAAAATGTAACAACTTGACTTGACCTATCAGCTTGTTTTTCTCTGATGGACCTAAGTAAAATAATGAACGTTGACATCGGATCTCTCCATAAAATCTATACATGGCAGCTGCTGCTGCTGCTGCTAAGTTGCTTCAGTCATGTTCTACTCTGTGAGACCCCATAGATGGCAGCCCACCAAGCTCCCCCGTCCCTGGGATTCTCCAGGCAAGAACACTGGAGTGGGTTGCCATTTCCTTCTCCAATGCATGAAAGTGAAAAGTAAAAGTGAAGCTGCTCAGTCATGTCCAGCTCTTAGCAACCTCATGGACTGTAGCCGGCCAGGCTCCTCCGTCCATGGGATTTTCCTGGCAAGAGTACTGGAGTGGGGTGCCATTGCCTTCTCCATACATGGCAGCACCTGAAGTAAATGCACGTGAAGCAGGATTCTTCGTTGCAAACAACAGAAAATAAACTTAGCTAATTTAAGAAGAGTACGGGATTTATGAGTATCTTTGGTCAATCACAGAGTTTCTGGGAAGCCAGAAAACCAGGACTGGAGGGGGTAAAATGGCCTGCCCCCTCCAATCCTGGTTTTCTGGCTTCCCAGAAACAGTGGCCTGCCCTGTTAACCCCAGGCTGCTGGATACCGAGTTCCAGCACAAGGATCCCTGCCAGGCCTGCGTCCAGACCCTGGATAGATCTGCTGCTGCCACTGCTAGATTGGATTCCATATGGCACCTGATATTTGAGTTGCTGCTTTCAGATTCCCAGTCTGGGGCTGGGGCAGTTGATTGAGCCAAGGTCACATGCCTGTGCTCTAGCTGCAAGGGAGGCTAGAACAGCAAGAATCTGGCCTCTGTAGAGGGGGAGAGACTCATGAGCTTAGGAGTTCCCTTAACCAAAGGGAAGTACACCTGCCTCCTAGGCAAGATGGCTAATGTGTTAGAGGTTCTAGGCTTCCTGGGAGACAAGTGGAGCTACAGAATCAAAGGTGTGGGAGTTGGGGAGCGGGTGGCATATGAGGCACTGTCCACTGTCACCTGGAAAACAGAAAATGTGAGAGAACTAGGAGGGAGGGGTGATTTGGCAAAACAGAGCGTTTTAAGATAGACAGTCAAGAGTTTTAGAGTAACTGCCATAATGAGTGAAATTTTGTGAAATGCAATATTTCCTTTGGCTAGTTTTTCAAGTCACTTCAGAAAAACTTTACCCTTTGAGACTTTTTTGGAATTGTGTGTATGTATTGCCTAATTGAGATTATTGTACACATATAGTTCTAGACATTCATGCTTTTAAATTTACTCTTTAATACAATATATGCCTTTAAATATACATACCTCTATGTCATCCTTTTTAGTGCCTGTACAGTATCCCAAGTAAGATGGTAGGCACTAAGAGAGGGCATCAGAGGGCAAACACACCGAAACCACAATCACAGACAATAGGCCAATCTGACCACACGGACCACAGCCTTGTCTAACTCAGTGAAACCAAGCCATGCCATGTGGGGCCACCCAGGATGGACGGGTCATGGTGGAGAGGTCTGACAAACTGTGGTCCACTGGAGAAGGGTATGGTAAACCACTTCAGTATTCTTGCCTTGAGAGCCCCATTAACACTATGAAAAGGCAAAAAGATAAGACACTGAAAGATGGACTCCCCAGGTTGGTAGGTGCCCAATTAGCTACTGGAGATCAGTGGAAAAGTAACTCCAGAAAGAATGAAGGGATGGAGCCAAAGCAAAAACAACACCCAGTTGTGGATGTGACTGGTGATAGAAGCAAGGTTCGATGCTATAAAGAGTAATACCGCATAGGAACCTGGAATGTTAGGTCCATGAATCAAGGCAAATTGGAACTGGTCAAACAGGAGATGATCAGAGTAAACATCGACATTCTAGGAATCAGCGAACTAAGATGGACTGGAACGGGTGAATTTAACTCAGACGACCATTAGATCTACTACTGTGGGCAGGAATCCCTTAGAAGAAATGGAGTAGCCATCATGGTCAACAGAAGAGTCCGAAATGCAGTACTTGGATGCAATCTCAAAAATGACAGAATGATCTCTGTTAGTTTCCAAGGCAAACCATTCAATATAGTGGTGATCCAAGCCTATGCCCCAACCAGTAGCGCTGAAGAAGCTGAAGTTGAACGGTTCTATGAAGACCTACAAAACCATCACTAACACCCAAAAAAGATGTCCTTTTCATTATAGGGGACTGGAATGCAAAAGTAGGAAGTCAAGAAACACCTGGAGTAACAGGCAAATTTGGCCTTGGAATGCGGAATGAAGCAGGGGAAAGGCTAATAGAGTTCTGCCAAGAGACCGCACTGGTCATAGCAAACACCCTCTTCCAAAAACACAAAACAAGACTCTACATATGGATATCACCAGATGGTCAACAATGAAATCAGATTGATTATATTCTTTGCAGCCAAAGATGGAGAAGCTCTATAGAGTCAGCAAAAACAAGACCGGAAGCTGACTGTGGCTCAGATCATGAACTCCTTATTACCAAATTCAGACTTAAATTGAAGAGAGTAGGGAAAACCACTAGACCATTCATGTATGACCTAAATTAAATACCTTATGACTATACAGGGGAAGTGAGAAATAGATTTAAGCTAGATCTGATAGACACAGTGCCTGATGAACTATGGACAGAGGTTCATGACATGGTACAGGAGACAGGAATCAAGACCATCCCCAAGAAAAAGAAATTCAAAAAAGCAAAATGGCTGTCTGAGGAGGCCTTACAAATAGCTGTGAGAAGAAGAGAAGCAAAAAGCAAAGGATAAAAGGAAAGATATATACCCACTTGAATGCGGAGTTCCAAAGAATAGCAAGGAGAGATAAGAAAGCCTTCCTC
>SJYX01022265.1:172331-206636 GCA_006410675.1 Oreotragus oreotragus | reverse complement strand
TTTTTCCAGTGGTCATGTATGGATGTGAGAGTTGGACTGTGAAGAAAGCTGAGAGCCAAAGAATTGATGCCTTTGAACTGTGGTGTTGGAGAAGACTCTTGAGAGTTCCTTGGACTGCAAGGAGATCCAACCAGTCCATTCTGAAGGAGATCAGCCTTGGGATTTCTTTGGCAGGAATGATGCTAAAGCTGAAACTCCAGTACTTTGGCCACCTCATGTGAAGAGTTGACTCATTGGAAAAGACTCTGATGCTGGGAGGGATTGGGGGCAGGAGGAGAAGGGGACGACAGAGGATGAGATGGCTGGATGGCATCACTGACTCGATGGACGTGAGTTTCAGTGAACTCCGGGAGCTGGTGATAGACAGGGAGGCCTGGCGTGCTGAGATTCATGGGGTCGCAAAGAGTCAGACAAGACTGAGTGACTGAACTGAACTGAACTGAACTGAAGAATAAATATGATCAAGGAGAGCTATATGCTGAGAACTATAATACATTTATACAGGAAATTGAAGATGATTCACTGAAGATGATTCAAAGAAATAGAAAGATATTCTATGCTCTTGGAAGAATTAATATCATTAATATGGCTCTATTGCCTAAAGCAATCTATAGATTTAATGCAACCCTTATCAAATTACTCATGACATTTTTCAAAGAACTAGAACAAATAATCCTAAAACTTTATGGAACCACAAAAGGCCCAGGATTGCCAAAGTGATCCTGAGGAAAAAGAGTAAAATGGGAAGCACAAATTCTCCCCGACTTCAGACAATATTATAAAGCTACAGTAATCAAAACAGCATGGTACTTGTACAAAAACAAGACATGGATTAACAGGATGTAACAGGGAGCCCAGAAATAAATGCACACCACTACAGTCAATCAATATTCAACAAAAGAGGCAAGAGTATACAATGGTGAAAAGAAAGTCTCTTCAACAAGTGGTGCTCAGAATACTAGACAGCTACATATAAAAAAGTGAAATCAGTACCTTCTCTGACACCATATGCAAAAATAAGCTCAAAATGGATTAAAGACCTAAATGTAAGACCAGATACTTTTAAATTCCTAGAGGAAAATATAGACAGAACATATAGAACAGAAAATATAGACAGAGGAAAATATAGATGGGTTTATATGACATAAACTACAGCAATATTTTTTGCATTCATCTCCTAGAATAGTGGAAATAAAAGCAAATATAAACAAATGGGGCCTAATAAAATTTTAAAGCTTTAGCTGTACAAAAGAAATCATAAACAAAGTGAAAAGAAACCTACAGATTGGGAGAAAATATTTGCAAATGATGCAACTGACAAGAGCTTAATTTCCAAAATACACAAATAACTCATACAACTCAGTATTTTTTTTAAAAAAGCAATCCAAATCAAAAAATGGATAGACATTTTTCTGAAGGAGACATACAGATGGCCAACTGGCACTTGAAAAGATGCTCAGTATTCCTAGTTATTAGAGAAATACAAATCAAAACCACAAAGAAGTATCATCTCCCACTGGTCAGAAGGGTCATCATTAAAAAGTACAAATAATAAATACTGGAAAGGGTGTGGAGAAAAGGGAACCCTCTTACATTGTTGCTGGAACTGTAAATTGATGCATCCACTATGGAGAACAGTATGGAGGTTCTTTAAAACTAAAAATAGAGTTTCTATGTGATCCAGCAATCCCCGTCCTGGGCATATTTTCAGAGAAAACTCTAATTTGAAAAAGACACATGTGTCCCAATGTTCATAACAGCACTATTCACAATAGCCAAGACATGGAAACAACCTAAGCATCCATGGACAAATGAATGGATAAATAATGAACGGAATATTACTCAGTCATAAAAAATGAAATAATGCCATTTGCAGCAACACAGATGGACCTCGAGATTATCACACCAAGTGAAGTAAATCAGACACAGAAAGACAAACATCATAGGACATCACTTATACATGGAATCTAAAAATAGCGATACAGATGAACTTACTTATAAAACAGATACAGACTCAGACGCAGAATATAAATGTATAATTACCAAAGAGGAAGTGCGTGGGGGAGGGATAAATTAGGAGTTTGGGATTAACAGGCATACACTACTTTATACAAAATAGATAAACAACAAGGACCTACTCTATAGCACAGGGAACTGTACTCAATATCTTATTAATATAATAACTTATAATGGAAAAGAATCTGGAAAAGTATATAACTGAATTACTTTGCTGTGTACCAGAAACTAACACAATATCATAAATCAACTGTACTTCAGTAAAACAAAACACCACTGTGAGCTATCCCTACACATACACCATAAGAGTTAAACAAACAAACAAAAACACACACCTGACAATACAAAGTGTCGGTGAGGATGTGGAGCAACTGGAATTCTCATACACAGCTGTTTGAGCATAAACTGTTCATTTGACTTTGAAAACTCCTTGGCAGTATCTCCAAAGGATGGACATACACATACTCTATGCCCCAACAATTTCACTCTTAGAATTATACCCAACACAGCTATGTACGTGTATTTGGACAAGAATGTTCAGAGCAGTATTCTTTGGAAAATCATCAAGTTGGAAACAACCCAATGTTCACCAGTAGGGGAATGTAAAAATAAAATGGGTTATATTTTTCTAATGGAATACTATACAGAAATAAATTCAATGATAGCCATACAAAATAAAATAAAATGAAGGCTTTGAGTCATAAAGCCTGGATACCACTCACTGGCTGGCATGTAGTGTCACCTACATGTACTTTATCATACGTAAAATGGGAACACCAATAGGACCCACTTACACAGAGTTTTGAGAATCAAATGAGTAATCCAAAATGCATAGAACAGTGCTAAGCACATAGTAAGTAAGTACTCAGTAAATATTGGCTATCATCATATGCTAAGTATATACACACACATGATTTTGTTCCTGGATATCCTATTCTGTTCCATCATTCTGTGTGTTCTTGCTCCAGTACCATCCTGTTTTAATTATCATAGATTTATATAGTGACTTTTGATCTGGTTAAGCAAGCTCCCTTCTCGTTTTTTTGGTTTTTTCAAGTTTTTCTTGGCTGTCCTCATTCATTTATACATACAAATGAATTTTAAAAGCTATTTGTCAAGTACCACAAAAACCTACTGGGATTTTAACTGAAACTGTGTTAAATTTATATATTATTTTAGGGAAGCATGACATCTTTACAATATTGAGTCGTCCTGTCCAGAACATGGTGTTTCTCTTTATTTAGTCAAGCCTTTTTTACCCTTCTATCAAGCTTTATCATTTTCTTAATGTATATCTTGCACATTCTTGTTTTACTCAGTATTTTACATTTTTACTGTTATTTATTACTGGCAAGTACATGTATGTATAAGTGGGCAACGTTTGCATGTTTATTTTGTATCCAGCCTTCATTTTGAGCCATTTTACTCATTTTTCAGTAACTTTCTGTGTGCTTATCCAAAATGAATTTCTAATCACAATACTTATCAGCCTAAAATTTTTAAATAACCCTTCAGGACAAAGTCCAAATTTCTGGACCTGAAATACATTTATTCCTTCTTCATATACAACAAAAACATGCTGTGAGCCTCCTTTGTGCCAGCACTAAGGCACACCAGGGATATATCAATAAATATACAAAACTCCCTGCCATTAAGAAGCTTACATTCAAGAGGAATTGGTACTGTGTTTTAGCTCTTGCCTATGGATCCATCCTCAGCTCCTTTGTTTCTTTATAAGTGCTATGTACCTTAGCTAAACTGAATTAGTTGTAATTCTTTTGAAACATTTTCCTGTTTGGATATTTCTTTCCCTTGTTCTTATTCCACTTGTCATGATGAAAAACTCCTTTCATATCCTCATAACTTGTGTTAAGTTCAGTCTCCTCTTGGCAGCTTCTCCTGACGCCCCATGCAGAGTTAGGCGGTCTCTCTTTCATGTCTCATTCATTTCAGTGATGGCATCCTCATTTAAATATAATTGTTACTTTATTGGGCCATGAGTTCCAAGAGGGCAGGAATAGAGTCTTGATCATGGTTTTGCCACCTGGTGACATGGTATCAAGGTGGTGTTCAATAAATACTTATTGAAAGCAACAGATGCATTGAGTGGATTGGGGGGCATAGCACCATCATATATGTCAAGGCAAGTGGCCACACAAGCACTGCTGTGGGCAGTCACAATAGGACTACAAGAATTCAAGGGAGGACATCACCAAGGATGAGTGTGTAGACATGGTTGCCTGGGGGGAAGTAGAACTTTGGGTGAATATTGAAGGAGCTTAAGACTTCTGTCCACCCACCCCATCTCCTCCTCTCCATTTAAGGGTCTATGATCAAGGATAATACCCACCACCTATACTTCCAAAAGGGAGTACAATGGATAGGTCCAGTCTGAGGTTACTGATTAGGTCATGTGATGAAGCCCTAGCACAAGGGGCATCTTCAAACCTACATGAAATAAAATGAAGGCTTTGAGTCATAAAGCCTGGATACCACTCACTAGCTGAACCATGAAAGAACCACAGTCCTGCTCTTACTGGGATGAACACTAGGGTTTAGGTCAAGGTCCTACTGTTAATAAAGGATCCACCACCCCAGTCTCACTTCAGAGAGGCACTCTAGCACAATGATCAAATGCCTGGCCTCAGGATCCAGACTGTCTGGCTCCAAATCCTGGTTTTGCCACTTATAAGCTGTGTGAGACCTTGGACATGAAGTCAAATTGAAAGTCAGTGGTTTAAAAAAGGGGAATCTTTTATGGAGATCAAAAAGTCATTCCAAGAAGATCACTGTATTAGTAATGGCTTGCAAGGCACCTGGTAAAGTTCGTGTAGTGTTTAAGGGCTTGGGAGACAGACTGTGGTGGGTGGTAAGCTGCTGCAGTCATGTCTGACTTTGTGCAACCCTATGGGCTGCAGCCCACCCCTGTCCATGGGATTCTCTAGGCAAGAATACTGGAGTGTTGCCATGCCCTCCTCCAGGGGATCTTCCTGGCCCACGCATTGAACCAATGCCTCTTAAGGTGTCCTGCACTGACAGGCGGGTTCTTTACCACTAGCACCACCTGGGAAGCCTACTTGGGTTCAAAGTCCAGCTTTTCCACTTTATAGCTATGTGCCTTTGGGCACGTGACTGACTTCTGCGGGTCTTGGGTTCAGTTGTGTATCTGTAAAATAGGGACACTAATGGCACCTACTACACAGAGTTACTGTGAGGATTAAATGAGCTAGTGCATGTGGAATGCTTGGACCAGTGGCTGGCGCCGAGTGAACACCCAAATGTTTGCTAGCTATCATTTCATTATTATCATTCCAACATCATATTGTACCTACTACTGTCTGGTGAATCAAGAGAGCATGCAAATATTGTGCCATTGAAGGGGCAAAGTCCCACTTTGTTGTTGGTAAGTTGCTCAGTCATGTCCGACTCTTTGCAGCCCCACGGACTGCAGCACACCAGGCTTCCCTGTCCTTCACCATCTTCCGGAGCATGTTTAAAACCTATGTCCATCGAGTCAGTGATGCCATCCAACCATCTCATCCTTTGTCACCCCCTACTCCTCCTGCTGTCAATCGCTCCCAGCATCAGGATCTTTTCTAATGAGTCGGTTCTTCGTATCAGGTGGCCAAAGGATTGGAGTTTCAGCGTCAGCATCAGTCCTTCCAATGAATATTCAGGATTGATTTCCTTTAGGATTAACTGGTTTATCTTCTTACTGTCCAAGGGACTCTCAATAGTCTTAGAGTTTTCTCCAACACCACAGTTCAAAAGCATCAATTCTTTGGCACTCAGCTTTCTTTATGTCCAGCTCTCACATCCACACATTACTACTGGAAAAACCATAGCTTCGACTAGATGGACCTTCTGCTTTTTAATACTCTGTCTAGGTTTGTCATAGCTTTTCTTCCAAGGAGCAAGTGTCTTTTAATTTCATGGCTGCAGTCACCATCTGCAGTGATTTTAAAGCCCAAGAAAATAAAGTCTGTCACTGTTTCCATTGTTTCCCCATCTATTTGCCATGAAGTGATGTGACCGGATGCCATGATCTTAGTTTGAATGTTGAGTTTTAAGCCAGCTTTCTCACGCTCCTCTCTCACCTTCATCAAGAGGTTCTTTAGTTCCTCTTTACTTTCTGCCATAAGGGTGGTATCATCTGCATATCTGAGGTTATTGATACTTCTCTGTATTAAAAAGCAGAGACATTACCTTGCTGACAAAGGTCCATCTAGTCAAAGCTATGGTTTTTCCAGCAGTGATGTATGGATGTGAGAGCTGGACCATAAAGAAAGCTGAGCACTGAAGAATTGATGCTTTCAAACTGTGGTGTTGGGAAAGACTCTTGAGAGTCCCTTGGATTGCATGGAGATCCAACCAGTCAATCCTAAAGGAAAGCAGTCCTGAATATTCAATGGAAGGACTGATGCTGAAGATGAAGCTCCAATAGTTTGACCACCTGTTGCAAAGAACTGACTCACTGGAAAAGTCCCCAATGCTGGGAAAGACTGAAGGCAAGAGGAAAGGGAACGAGAAAGCATGAGATGGTTGGATGGCACCACCGACTTGGTGGACGAGTTTGAGCACGCTCCGGGAGTCGGTGATGAACAGGGAATCTGGCATGCTGTGGTCCATGGGATTGCAAAGGGCCGGACACGACTGAATGACTGAACTGACTGACTACATACATACATGAATACATACCCATTTTCACAAATGTTAACTTTTTCCATTTGACAGTAGAGTTTAGAGATCATTGCCATCAGTAAATAAAGAATCTCCTGTTTCATACCTGCACAGTAATCTACTATATGAATGAATAATAATTTATTAGTCCTGAATTAATGGGCATAGTTATTTCCTGTCTTTTGCTATCATATATAATGCTATGATAATTTTTGCAAAGAGGTGTTTTTGCATGACTATGACTATATTTGCAAGATAAGTTCCTAAAAGTATTCATCACTGGGTCAAACAGCTGACTAATATATTGGATTCTAATTTATAATTATAATTATATACAACTGGATTCTAAATTATAATATAATAGATTTGTTGAAAGTTACTGGATGAAGGATGCATGTGCAAACAGTTTTTAAAGAATCTGATTTCATATATAACTAATTAGATATGACAGATGATGGAAGAGGAAAGAGTCAAGGGTTGCTTCAAGTTCATTAATAAAAAGGACAGGACAGCCAACACTTTGGTCAGCTTGAAGCATTGACTATAAGACTATTTCCTTCCCATCTCCAATACCATTCAGGCTTTCAGCTAGGTCTCTACCAGACAACGGAGAAAAGGCAGAGAAAAAAAAAAAGTTTCCTGGATGGGATATTAAAGAACCAGAGAGATTAGAGACACCAGTAGATAGCGTCATTAATAGAAATAGCACATTTTGGAGATGGAGTTGGCTTATTAGTAAAAGGGACCCAAAACGTACTAGCCTAGAAGTGGAAAAGATCTTGCATTCCATTGCATGCGTGCTTAGTCGTGTCTGATTTTTGTGACCCCCATGGACTGTAGCCTGCCTGGCTCCTCTGTCTGTGTAATTTTCCAGACAAGAATACTAAAATGGGTTGCCATTTCCTACTCCAGGGAATCTTCCCAACTCAGGGATCAAACCCGGCAGATTCTTTACCACTGTGCCATCTGGGAAGCCTGATCTAATTATCTGAGAAAATTTTAACCAAAAGAAAAAAATCAGGAGGCAATGATAAGGTGGAAAGAGAAAAGGTAGATTTGCTTTGTCTGGAGTTGGAATATTCTGACACTGAATTAAAATGAAAGAATTTCCAACAGACAGTGATCCCTGCGGCCTTTGTCCTCAGAACTTGCCAGCTCAGATTTGAACCATGACCTCCGCTGCTCCCCTGTCATCCAGCAATGATGGTGTGAAGGCTGATCAAGGTCTTGCTGATGCCTCTGCAGTATGAGCTCAGACTGCAGATGCCCAGCTCCTTACTAATGTAAGACAGATGCCAAACCAGCTCAGCTTACTGATGAGCTGGGAACTCCTTTATGGGAAGCATACTTTGGCTAGAATCTTGTAATTCAACCATCCAGTTAACCTTCTAAGTGAATAAAAGACAAATACAACAATGGGGCCAAAGCAATATGTTGGTGGTGATGACAGGCAATCCTTTGAGGATAAAGAATCCTGGCCCGGTAAAAAATACAGACTGGACAACATTCTGCTCTACCTTGTGGGGAGCAGGCTTTATGTAGTGGGTGTGTATGTATGTGTGTGTGTGTGTGAATCAGTGTGCCACACATAACTCCACTCAGGAAGAGACTTGACTGGTTTTGTTTCTTGTTGTATTCTCAATGGTTAGAATAATTCCAAGCACATACTAGGTGCTCAGTAAACATTCACTGAAAGGATGAATACATTTACTGTGAATAAATGAATGAACAAATTCACCGTATGTGTGTGCCCTTGCTTTTATCTATGTATATCACTACAAAACACAAATCATATCTACACTTGGATATCAATTTGTCTTCTGTTTTTCACTTATGAAAAGACATTAAATCACATTGTAAAAAGCCCCAAATAAGCCCAATATATTTTGTTCGCTCCTTCTCTTTGTCAACCCCTGAGTTACTGTTGCCCTAAGTCCATGCTTGGCTTACTCTTTCAGAGAAATCTTGTCCATTGCTTCAAAGCTCATCTGTACAAGCTAATGACTTCCAACACTCTAACCTCAACTTCCTTCCAGACCTGGGTATCCATTTAGCATCTCCGTGTGTGTGTGCAGTCACACTGGCAGGTGGTTTCTTAACCACAGGGCCACCTGGGAAGCCTCGCAATGTCTCAACTCAAATGTCCCAAATGCCTCAGAACTGGTGTGTCACCAACTGAATTGATTGTCTCATCCCCTTCAATTATGCTCCTCCTTCTTCATTCTGGCTTTTTTTTAATAAGAAGAAAAAAAATTAAAAGGAGTATTCTTTTTAGTAGCTATCATGTTTATTGTGTAAACCATCACTCTCCATTCTACAGTACGTTCTGCTTTCTAGTCCAGAACACCCTGAATGACTTCATTAGAGGTTGATGTCCAAGTGATTAATCTTCTTGGCTCTCAGTGCATCTGGGAAGAACCCTGGGCAGCTGAGCACTAAAGCCAGGTGATGTAGGCTTGAGCATCCTCCTCTGTTTACCTCCGTTTTTTTTGGTGTGTGCACCTCCTCACAGAGGATTCAGATGCACTAATCTTGCCTTCAGTCCTCAAAATCTCCACTCATTCTCACCTGTGTATCTCCTCAGCAGCACAGCTAACATTCGTATTGGTGCCCTTATCTACAGCAAGAACCTAAATGCCAAGTGAATCATCAGATGTGCTGTGTGTGCCATGTCCAACTCTGCGACCCCATGGTCTGTAGCCCGCCAGGCTCCTCTGTCCATGGATTTCCCAGGCAAAAATACTGGAGTGAGTTGCCATTTCCTCTTCCAGGGGATCTTCTTGACCCAGGGATCAAACCTGTGTTTCTTACGTCTCCTGCATCGGCAGGCAGGTATTTTTTTTCCACTAGCACTACCTGGGCAGCCCGAATCATCAGATACTACTACTTAAATGCCTTAGAGTTTAGGGAATTTGATGTGTGTGTGTGTGTGTGTGTGTGTAAAAAACAGAATTAAGGGAAAACCTTCATGCTCTCTCTTAATCCATTTAGGATGCTATAACAAAAATGCCATAGACTGGGTAGCTTTATAAACAGCAGAATTTCATCTCACAGTTCTAGAATCTGGGAAGTCCTAGATCAAATCTTTGGCAGATTCAGTATCTGGTAAAATCCTTCTTCCTCACAGAGAGCTGCCTTCTCACTATAACCTCACATGGCAGAGAAGCAAGGGAGCTTTCTCTGGGGACTTTTATAATCCCATTCAACTGGCTCTGCCTTCATGACCTAATCACCTTCCAAAGTCCTACCACCTCCTATTACCATCACTATGGGATTAGGTTTAAATCTATGACTTTTGTGGGGACACAGACATTCTGCCATAGCACTGACTCTATCTCTCATTTACAGGTGAAGACATCATACCTGAGGGTAACTTGTCTTAGATGACCCAAATCAGCCTTAAAAGCTGGAAGTAGATGCCCAGTCCTGTGTTCTCATGCTCTCAGGATGACACCTTGCTGACCCTCCAGAGCCTTCTTTGAAACTGAAGTTTTCTGCAAACCCCCAATGATGGTCTATTTAATCTAAATACTTAAACTAAACATGCTCTGCCCTTTTCATGCCAACTAACAGAGCTTTATTGTCTTTGTTCCTTGATATCTAATTTCTAGACTGAATCAGTGATGAATTGAGTCATTTTCAAATGGCTTATTTTTACGAGATGATGAAATTCCAGACTTCAGCCTTGAATTTGGAAAATGAATGTTTTCATTTTATCCCCAGTAGTATATTTTTCCTTGCCAAAACAATGCATGTCTGCCTCAGTTTCAATGTTAGCTGTGTGAAAAATCATTGAGAGAGTTTATTTTACATGGAAGAATGTAAATAGAGATGTGGTCAATACAAAAATCAAGTGAGAGGAAAACACCATTTAAACAGGGACCACACATTGATACCAAGGACTAGGGTGCTAAAGTTCAGGTTTAAAGGGCAAGGGAAAACGAGGATCTGAGGGGAGCATCTCTCTATTGCCTAAGACCTGGGTACTTAGAAGTACATCTATAAGTTACCCTAAGAAGCATATGGGGATATTTTCCTGAGATAATATAAATCAATTTAGTAGAAAGCAACACAAGTAAAGAATATCTTATAGAAGTTGGTAATCACATTGCAAAGGGCTTTCCAGGTGGCTCAGTGGTAAAGAATTCACCTGCCAATGCAGAAGACACAGGTTTGATCCCTGGGTCAGGAAAATCCCCTGGAGAAGGAAATGGCAACCCACTCCAGTATTCTTGCCTGGGAAATCCCATGGACAGTGTAGCCTGGTGGGCTATAGTCCATGGGGTTACAAAGAGTTGGACACGACTGAGTGACTGATCACACAATCACATTGCAAACATTTTGAGGGCAAAATATAACTTAAATACAAAAACATAAGCTGAGAACGTCTAGCAAAGACTCATCTTCAGAATGTTCGATCATAGTGTACAAATCAGTGCAACAAAAGGTGAAAACTGTGTGGTCCCTTTCTCTCGTTTCCTATTTCTCCTTTTATCTCCTTTCCTTTCTCTCTTTTAATCTCTCATTCATTTCCCCAAAACTCTCTTCTCTGTTAGCTTTGAGGCACCGAATGTACTTAGATATGTTCCTATGACTTTGTACAAGGCATTAAATGCAATTAATCAACTGAGACCTTGGACCGAAAGGAAACGTGGACCTTTCTGCGGAGAACTTAGGCTGCTTGCGAGCTCTCCTCAGTGAGAGCCTTTTTAGGACAGGTTCCCACTGAGCCCACCCAGAGATCACACACAGCCTACAAAGCCTGTTCCCACCTTTGGAGAATTGTTTCTGTGTTTCAAAGGAAAAGACCTTTATGGCTTCTAGCACTATCTTTACACGATGACTCATCTGCCTTCCTGGCCCGCACTTTCCTGTTTCAGCCAGCCTTGCCTCTCCAACTGTTTTTGCTGCTTTCTTTAAATGCTATCTGGTACACAGCCTGCTCTCTGTCCTGCAGCCCTCCCTGTCACAAGCAAAGGCAATTCTGTGGCCCTTCCCTGAGGATCCCCTGAGCTATTCAGATCATGGCTCTTGCATCGCTTTCCTGGACTGGGCACCTCCTGGACCCTGGCCAGCAGGACCACAGACAGGACATGGGCTGCCTCAGGTCACTCCTGAGATAGACCCAGGATCACACAGGCTGTTCACATCAGCCAACTGATTTTCTAGATGTATGCATGTGGGGCCATCAGTCTCATTCTCCACCTTCCACAGACCATTGTTCACGCCCACCTCCCCAAATTGTTTCTGTTTTTCAAATGGAGAACACATTTTGATGGGATATTACTTCGACCTTCTTCACTACCGCTAAAAATGTGCTCTTGACTTGTGATGGCCAAGGAGAGGGAGAATCAGGGAGAAATGGGATGGGAATTTTGGATTAGCACGTGCAAACTATTACACATAGAATGGAGAAACAACAAGGCCTGACTCTGTAGCCAAGGGAACTATAGTCACTATCCTATGAAAATCTATAACGAAAAAGAATATGAATAAGGACAAATATATATATATATACATATATATATATATGTATAACTGAATCACTTTGCTAAACAGCAGAAATTAACACAACTTGGGGTTCCCTGATGGCTCGGTGGTAAAGAATTCCCCTGCCAATGCAGGAGACATGGGTTCGATCCTTGGTCTGGGAATATCCCACATGCCATGGAGCAACTAAGCCCGTGGGCCACAACTACTGAGCTTGTGCTCCAGAGCCTGAGAATTGCAACTACCGTACCCACGTGCCTCCACTACTGAAGCCCGCTCCTCTCCAGCCCACGCGCCACAGCAAGAGAAGACACCACCATGAGAAGTCCACACTCCACAACTCGAGAAAAGCCTCTGCTCACCACAACTCGAGAAAAGCCCTCACGGTAGCGAAGACCCAGCACAGCCCAAAAGAAACAAATAAACACAAGTCAAGTTAAAAAATAAGAGAGAGAAATTAACACAACATTGTAAATCAACTAGACTTCCCTAAAAATAAAAAAATAAAAAGGGGATAATGGAGTAGAGGAGGCATCTTAAATGAAATGAACTCTACTTTAATAAAAGAAATATTTTTAAAATGCTCTTTCTTCCCTGCTCTGACTAAAACTTTCCTCCATGATCCGGTTTTCTCCTTGGAGGAAGGAAGGGTCTTCCCAGGTTTATGCCAGCCAACAGTTGCCAAATTTAGCAAATAAAAATGCAGACTGTCCATGAATATTTGAATTTCAGATAAACAACAAATAACTTTTTAGTATAAGCATGTGACATACTTTTAGTTTTTAAAAAATTGCTGTTTATCTGAAATTCAAATGTAAGCATCCTGATTTTACCTGGCAACCCTTGTGCCATCTCAAGTGGTATTCAGACAATAAATCTTGATGTGGAATTCATGAGCCCAGTGGGGATTAAATGGGAATCACGCACAGTCGAGCTCTGCTTCATGTGTTTTTAATCCTCAGTAATATTATAAACATAGGAGGATATATTAAGACTTTCTGGGCAATGATGTGACATACAAGGGAGAGAATTCTGACAGTTATCACAATAAAAAAACCTTTACTTTTTCGCATTTTTACACAATTCTTACTCCTAGAATTACATCATGGAACAGTTTGGGCTTATTTAAAATCTTAGTTCTGCCTTGGCTGACATAAGAATCAATATTAAGACTTTCTGGGCAATGATGTGACATACAAGGGAGAGAATTCTGACAGTTATCACAATAAAAAAACCTTTACTTTTTCGCATTTTTACACAATTCTTACTCCTAGAATTACATCATGGAACAGTTTGGGCTTATTTAAAATCTTAGTTCTGCCTTGGCTGACATAAGAATCACTCACAGAGAAAAATATTCAGACAGTTCAGTGATTCCCCAGCTGCAGATGATAAAATGTTCTAACCATTCCAGTCAACCTGGCAGAAAAGTCCAGAGCCAGCAGCATCCGAAAAATATGTAGAAATCACATGGGCACAATAGATGTGGTAATAAACAGGGAAGAGAACATCTGCTCCACAAAGTTGGTCAAAATCAGCATTCTGGGGTCTGGTATTCCAAGGAGCACTGATGCTACATAAAAGCAACATGCAATGATGTCAAGTTTGAGGTACTTCTGATCTTCTGAGCAAAGGCAGAAGAGAGGTGGAGGAAGATGTAAGCTGCTCTCCAGAAGCTTACATTCCAGTAGACTCAGTAGAACCCACTTTTGCTCAAGAGATGGATGGGAGGGTACCATTCATCACATGTTCATAAGAGAGAGGGGCCAGCCCCTATCTCCCCAGGACATAGTATTGAAGGGACATTTCAGATTCCCCTCTACCCCCATTGCCCTGGCTTCCCTGCCTGCTTGGTGAGATTAAATTGGTCTGGGCTCTTTCTCTCTTTCAGACCTGGCCAGAANAGTATTGAAGGGACATTTCAGATTCCCCTCTATCCCCATTGCCCTGGCTTCCCTGCCTGCTTGGTGAGATTAAATTGGTCTGGGCTCTTTCTCTCTTTCAGACCTGGCCAGAACTCACAGGGTTCACACAGAGCCTGGGCTCTTGTTCCCGTCTTACCCTCTGTCTAAATCTGCATCAGGCACCAGAGTCAGATTTGGGGAAATGTGTAGGAAAACAGAGCCCTTTCTTCCAAGTCAGTATCCCCAAATCTGAATTTTAGCATAATAGATTCAGTACTGTATTTAGCTTCTTGTGTCTTTTCAGGATTAATTCAGGATACAAGTGAGATTAGAGCCCGACCCCAGCCAAATTTTTAACTCATTGAAAAGAGCTTTCCAAACTCTAAAGACAGCCTCCTGTAAGATATGATTGATGACAGATTGTTAGCCACACTGAGGGTTTAAGTACTTAAGAGGGGTGAATCCTTTTTCTTGGGGTGGCATTAGAAGGAGGTATATTCTGGGACTTCCCTGGTGGTCCCGTGGCTAAGATTCTGAGCTCTCAATGCAGGGGGCCCAGGTCCAATCCCTGATCAGAGAACGAGACCCACATGCTGTAACTCAGAGTTCGCATGCCACAACTAAAGGTCCCACGTGCCACAACTAAGACCCGGCACAGCCAAATAAAGAAACTTAAAATAATTTCTTTTAAAGAAAGGAGACATATTTTTAAACTAACTGAAATGGATATAATGGCATGGGCTGATGAATGGGCATTTCTGAAGAAGAAATAAGACACAGACAAAAGGCAGGTACAGACAAAAGGCAGGTGCTGAGCTGAGTTTCACTGAGTGAAAGGGATGGAAAGCAGAGAAGCTGGGTTGGGATGGAGGGCTCCTCTGTGGAAGGAGAGTGAGTGATGTTGGGGCCTTGGGAGTAGAGGCAGTCATGAGCCCGTTGTGGGGTATGACAACCCAGGCCTCCTGGCCCCACTCAGCCTCTATCCCCTCATACCACATGTGTCTCTGGGCAGGAAGGGGTAAGTAAGAACGCAGTACTGAGCCATACATGTTCTAAGCTATCATTTTGCCTTCCTGATAGCACTTACTGGACTTCCCTAAGTCCAAACACCTTTGTGACCTGACCACTTCTACACATTCCCAGCTTAGTCTTAATTCTTAGTATTCTTATCTAGAAAGCAGCCCTATGTCACAGGATGGATGCAAAGTAGAACTTATACAAACAAAATAACTTAATATAGCTCCTGGAACCTAGAAGGTACTAAGAAATATCNATACCACATGTGTCTCTGGGCAGGAAGGGGTAAGTAAGAACGCAGTACTGAGCCATACATGTTCTAAGCTATCATTTTGCCTTCCTGATAGCACTTACTGGACTTCCCTAAGTCCAAACACCTTTGTGACCTGACCACTTCTACACATTCCCAGCTTAGTCTTAATTCTTAGTATTCTTATCTAGAAAGCAGCCCTATGTCACAGGATGGATGCAAAGTAGAACTTATACAAACAAAATAACTTAATATAGCTCCTGGAACCTAGAAGGTACTAAGAAATATCAATTGTTCTCCCCTACACCCACCTGTTTTGGAAAGATAGTGTGTGTCAGGAGAACAGCACAGACTTAGAGTCTAATTGACCTTGAATGCTGTCATTGACATGGCTCCCCATGAAGCAGATGCCAAGATGGAGACTTGCGCACAGGAAGTTTATAGGATGGTTCTTGGGGAAGTAAGAGCTGTGGGGAAGTGGAGGAGGACTCAGCTGCGATGCAGTCACAACACAGGCAGCCAGTGCCATGGGGGAATTGGCTCTGGGGCCTGGATGGCTCTTCTGAAATGTCTTGCTTCAAGGCTAAGAGGTAGGGCCCACATAACTCCTTGACACCAGTCACTAGGCGTGGTCTAGCCCTGAGAGGCGGCTGTCTTCAGCTGACAGCAATTCTTAGAGAGGGACCCATCTGAGAGCTGCCAGCTACCAACACTCCCAGCAGCGGGCAGAGGGGGATGAGGGACAGCTTGGGCACAGGCACACACCTTTGTGTCCTTGAGAGCTGGACTCTAAAGGAGGCTGAGCACCGAAGAATCGACGCTTTTGAACTGTGGTGTTGGAGATCTTGAGAGTCCCTTGGACTGCAAGGAGAGCCAACCAGTCCATCCCAAAGGAGATCAGTCCTGAGTGTTCATTGGAAAGTCTGATGTTGAAGCTGAAACTCCAATATTTTGGCCACCTGATGTGAAGAGCTGACTCATTTGAAAAGACCCTGATGTTGGGAAAAATTGAAGGCATGAGAAGAAGGGGACGACAGAGGATTAGATGGCTGGATGGTATCACCGACTCAATGGACATGAGTTTGGGTAAACTCTGGGAGTTGGTAAGGGACAGGGAGGCCTGGCATGCTACGGTTGGTTCATGGGGTCACAAAGAGTCGGACACGACTGAGCAACTGAACTGAGCTAATAATGATGTTTGTTGGATCAGCCAGTGGCTGCTGTGTGTTGAGGTCCCTGTCCTGACCTGGTGAACACATGAAATATCCACGTCTTTAATCACAACATCCGTTTGGATGGCTGGGGACAGAGATTTGTAAATTCTCAAGAAGAGGAATAATGGAATGAAATTGACATTAGTACATTATTTTAACAGAGGTTGGTGGATATTCTTAGAATGGAGGAGAAGTTATAGATAAGACTACCCAAGAGATTGTCAGAGGAGCACAGGCTTGGGGTGATGAGCACTCCCAGTCCAGGGCAACAGTTGTGAAAATTCAACAGGCCTGAGAGAGGAAGAGGGGAAGGTGGAGAGGGGTGAGGAGGAACAGTAGGCGTTAATAATAAACTGAATGTAGTAAATTGAGGAGGATGGTGATGGACAGGGAGGCCTGGAGTGCTGCGATTCATGGGGTCGCAAAGAGTCGAACGCGACTGAGCGACTGAACTGAACTGAAGAACTCAAAATCCTCTAAGCTGAGTCTGAGGACCTCAGAGGTTGGCAGTTGGTGGTAACTGGGTTTTGGTTTTGGTTTTGTTTAGTTGCTAAGTTGTGTCTGACTCTTTTGTGACCCCATGGACTCTGTCCATGAGATTTCCCAAGCAAAAATACTGGCTTGGGCTGCCATTTCCTTCTCCTGGAGATCTTCCCCACCCAGGGATCAGACTTGTGTCTCCTGCATTGGCCACTGAGCCACCAGGGAATTATGGGGCGGGGGGTGGAATGTGATTGATTTGGCTTTGACACGAAATATCCTCCCAACAAATGGAGATATGGTAATAAATAAACAGACTGATGATCTACCTAGATAATGAGATTTTTCTTTTAATTAAAAGAATTTTTGGAGCAGTTTTAGGCTCACAGAAAAATTGAGCATAAAGCATAGCTTCCTCTTCACTTACCCACCCCCATTTTCCCTTATGGTTAGCATCTTGCATTAATGTGGAACACTTGTTATAAGACGTGAACCGATATTAATACATTATTATTAACTAATGTCCATAGACTACATGAGGGTTCACTCTTTGCACTGTACCTTCTATGGGCTTTGACAGCTGTATAATGACGGAGCTACCATTATCGTCTTACCCAGAATAGTTTCACTGCCCTAAAAATCCCCTGTTCTCCATCTATTCATCCCCCTCTCCTCCTGAATTCCTGGCAACCACTGATCTTTTTACTGTCTCCACAGTTTTACCTTTTCCAGAATGTCATATAGTTGGAATCATAGATGATCTAGTCTTTTCAAATTGGCCTGCTAATGAGATTTCGAGTCAGATTTTGATTTCTTTTAAAATTCATTTGATTCTACACAAGGCAATAATAAGAGCTTTGGGGAGAGGGTATTTGAATCACCTTTACCCTGAAAGTTATTTTTAAAGCAAACTTTATATCACTATCAGACCAGGAAAAATAGTATCACCTGCCGTAATTAAAGACAACTATGAGATATATCATTTAAATAGATATATTTAAATTTAAATTGTAAAACGATCATCCAAGTGCTATCTAAAAATAATCCTTCTCAATGCCAACACCTTACTAAACACTGATTTAGCTATTTCCCAGCCCCCTTCCCCTCTCCAGTCCCTACTTTCAACTCTATCCCTTTGATCTGGAGTTTAGCAGCTGGGAGAAGAGGAGACCAAAGGGAAACAGATATGCTGCCTTTAAGTGTCAGAATAGCTGCCAAGGAGGAGGCAGACCAGGAACTTTCACTAAATGCTCATGATATGCCAGGCACCAGGATGGGTGTTTGAAATATATTATATGGTCCAAAACCTATAAACAGCCCAGGTGATTGGAATTCTAATCTTCGTCTAAGAAATCAGGAAGCCAAGGTTCTGAGAAATACTAAATTGGCCAGCTAGTCAAGTGATGGAGCAGGGTCAAACCCAGTATCTCTATCCATCTGTCTAGCCCACATGGTCCATCCTGGAGAATGAGATTTATTCTTTGTTGCTTCAGGAAGCAGAACTAGGACCAAATGTCACATAGGCACTTTCCTTGTGCATAGGAGAACTTTCCTTGCACTCTTGTGGCCTCGCAGTAGAAACAGACTGCCTTGAAAACTGGTGAGTATCCCTTTCCTGTGTGCAGAGACTATCCAGAGGGAAAGTCATAGAAGACATGGCTCAGCAATAGAAGGTGGGTGTAGAAGCTCTAAGCCCCTCTGGGGCAAGCACTCCATCACCCCAAGCTTCTGTGGCTCCTAGCGTTAATGCACAAACTTCCAAAGAGGAAGGTGCTGACTTGTCTGAATGTCAACAGGGCATTAAATGCTACCTTGGGACGCCTCAATCTTTCTGCAGACAATATTCATTCTGTAGGGGTCACGTGAAAGATATAAAGTATCAAAACAACCATTTCCAGATGGACCTGACTAGCTGAATTATTTGCAAAAACATGTCAGTAGAGGGCTGACAAGCTTCTGGAGAACAAGAAAACGTATTCCATAAGTCTATCAATACCACCTTGGAGAGAGATAAAACAGCCTCCCTGCAAACAAGTACGTTGAGATGTGACTGGGCTTTAGCCTGCAGTTTAGTGAAANGGGCATTAAATGCTACCTTGGGACGCCTCAATCTTTCTGCAGACAATATTCATTCTGTAGGGGTCACGTGAAAGATATAAAGTATCAAAACAACCATTTCCAGATGGACCTGACTAGCTGAATTATTTGCAAAAACATGTCAGTAGAGGGCTGACAAGCTTCTGGAGAACAAGAAAACGTATTCCATAAGTCTATCAATACCACCTTGGAGAGAGATAAAACAGCCTCCCTGCAAACAAGTACGTTGAGATGTGACTGGGCTTTAGCCTGCAGTTTAGTGAAAGGCTCAGAAATTAATCTCTTTTGTCTGTAGGTATCGGCACTAACTTTGGCATAACACATGGTTAATGCTTAATTAATCCTTTAGCATCTTTATTTAACTACCTTTTAAGCAATGAACTGCCTGAGAGTTCCTCAGAATGCTGAAATGGGGCATAAAAACATAGAAGATTCTTACTTTACCCTGGCTTTACTGGGTGAACAAGTTCAAAGCTCTAACATATATGCATCTGTCGGAACAGAAGGCAAAACTAATCCTTTAAGCTGACTTGTTACATAACTTGTTCATATATATGTACACACACTCAAGCATAAACATGCATAAGGACAGGCACACCCATAGTGATAGCTCACTTGGAATAAGCCTTCATTGATAAGTATGTACATAAATACAAGAAAAGCCAGGATTTTGTTATCCCCTGCTCTGAAAGAACCAGAAGACCCTAGCCATTGAACAGTCTAATGTCATCTCATTAAAAGCTGTGGTGAAGTCAGTAGAAATATGTTCAGATTTCTCTAGACATTTATGTGGGAGGTGGGGCAGGGGGCAGGGGATGAGCAGGGAGTATAGGGATGTACAATGTATAATTAGCCTTCTCCTCTGCCCACCCCACTTTGCTCCACCACCGGTGGACACAAGCTTTAATAAGACTGCAAAGGGACACAAGGTACAGCCATCTCTTTCTCCTACTTGTNAGATTTCTCTAGACATTTATGTGGGAGGTGGGGCAGGGGGCAGGGGATGAGCAGGGAGTATAGGGATGTACAATGTATAATTAGCCTTCTCCTCTGCCCACCCCACTTTGCTCCACCACCGGTGGACACAAGCTTTAATAAGACTGCAAAGGGACACAAGGTACAGCCATCTCTTTCTCCTACTTGTTATCCCTGAACTCAGAGGACTGCAATGCTGGGCACCTGAGCACCTCTATAACCAGGGCACTCAGGACCAACCTTGGGACTCTCACAAATTCCCCAACTTAGACTCACAAACCACCCTCCAATGTCACACTGCAATTATTATCTCTCTCTAAAATTAAAGACTTCAATTCCCTTTATCTATCAAATAGTTGTAACACAACACCGAAAACATAATCAAATGAAAAATACACAAGTGGCATACATCTCATTACTTGATCTATGGAGACTCTTCACTATCTCTCTCTCAAACATGATTCACAACAGTTTTATAAATCATCAAAATCCTCTCAATAGTGCATATTAATATTATATTTCAACAAAATCTTCTGTTCAGATTTAGAAGATTCAGAATATTTCTATGCTTCAGAATAACCAGACAGACTCTACTTGGTGGAAAAGCAAATTAATTCTCCTCTAAATCATGGCTAACTCCACCATCTTTCCTTTTTAAAATGAAAACAAAGGCATTCCCCCTGACTGGCAAAGGCAACAACATCCAAATAAGGGCATACTGGAATTGAAAAGAAAAAAAAAAAAAACTTTTCCACTTGAATTCCTATTGAGAACCAAATGTGGTTAAAATGCTTGTGCTCATCATGGAGAATGTCTTAAATCAATTGTGCATGTACAGAGTATTACATCTGAAATAAATATGCAGAGTAGATTTCAAATTATGACCATGTTGGGGAAACAGAATTTCTAAACTGCACGTCTTGCTTTATTCGTTCTCTCCCCTCTCTAGAAAGCACTTTTATCTCTTTCTCCCTGCGAGGTCCAGGAAGCCAAGGCCAGATACTACTGACTGCCATTTAAGAGGTCCCAAACTTTCCTGAGCTGAAGCAACGCTATGGCATAGATCCAAGCAGCCTTCCTGCTCCTGCAATATGGATGCTGTGCTTATGTGCTCAGTTGTGTTCAACACCTTGTGATGCATGGAGCCTGTAGCACACCAGGCTCCTCTGTCCATGGGGATTCTCCAAGCAAGAATACTGGAGTGGGTTGCCATGCCCTCCTCCAGGGGATCTTCCCAACCCAGGCATTGAACCCAGGTCTCCCACATTGCAGGCAGATTCTTTACCATCTGAGCCACCAGGGAAGCCCATACCTGTTACCTAAGATGGGAAGAGGAAAAGTAATAAGTATCTCTTGAGGAAGGATTGGGCTTCCCCAATGGTTCAGTTTCAAAGAATCTACCTGCAATGCAGGAGCCATAGGAGATGCAGTTTTGATCCCTGGGTTGGGAAGATCCCCTGGAGGAGGGCATAGCAACTCATTCAAGTATTCTTGCCTGGGGAATCCCATAGACAGAGGAGTCTGGCAGGGCACAGTCCATAGGGTTGCAAACAGTCAGACATGACTGAAGTGACTTAGTACAAGGAAGGATGGGGCTCCATGCCCTGCAGATTTTCGTCCAAAGCCGACAGCTATCCAGTGAAGTCAGAGGAATAAAAATTCCTAGAAAGTGATCAATAAATATCCTATCCCTTCTCATCCTCAACTTGTGGATAAGAAATGATACTCAAAGTCCTATTAACTTGTGACAGTGTCAGAATCCCAGGCTTCTGTCTGCCTCCAGAATTTATTATTTTCCTGCTGCCATACACTGAAACTCTTTTTAATTTTTTCTCTAGATTTGGGCTCTAGTTCCTCCGTCTCCATCACAGCCTTGGTGACAGGCTGTGCAGTGTATACCTGTGGCATGCTCAAAGAAACCAGGTTGGACAAACCCACAGTCAATATAATACTCAAAGGTGAAAAGCTAAAAGGCTTCCTGCTAAAACCTGAATAAGACAAGGATGCCCATCTCACCACTTCTCAACATGGTCTTGGAAGTCCTGGCCACAGAAATCAGACAAGTAAGAGAAATAAAAGTTATCCAAACTGGGATAGTTATCCAAAGGGAAGAGGTAAAATTGTTACTATATGCAAATGACATGATACTATATAGAAAAAATCCTATAGCTGATAAAAGATTTCAGCAAAGTAGCAGGATACAAGATTAACATTCAGAAATCAGCTGCATTCCTTTATACTACAATGAATATGTATATGAAATACATATACTACAATGAAATATGTATGATTTTTCCAGTAGTCGTGTATGGATGTGAGAGTTGGACAATAAAGAAAGCTTAGCACTGTAGAATTGATGGTTTTGAACTATGGTGTTAAAGAAGACTCTTGAGAGTTCCTGGGACTGCAAGGAGATCAAACCAGTCAACCCTAAAGGAATTAGCCCTGAATATTCATTGGAAGGATGGTGCTGAAGCTGAAACTCCAATACTCTGGCCACCTGATGAGAAGAACTGACTCAATGGAAAAGACCCTGATGCTGGGAAATACTGAAGACAGGAGGAGAAGGGGACGACAGAGGATGAGATGGTTGGGTGGCATCACCAATCTGATGGACATGAGTTTGAGTAAGCTCTAGGAGTTGGTGATGGACAGGGAAGCCAGGCATGCTGCAGTTTGTGGGGTCACAAAGAGTCAGACACGACTGAGTGACTGAACTGAACTGAACAATGAAATATCAGAAAGGGAATGCCAAAAAAAAAAAAAAAAAATGCCTTTAAAGGAACCGCTGAGGGGCAGGAAGGGGTTTAAAGCAGCCTGCATTCTGCCCAGGAATGGGCAGAAGCCATTCCTGGAGTATATCTTAAGGGTGCTGCAACAAATCACTGTAAACTGGGTGACTTAAAGCACTGGAGATTTGTTCTCTCATTGCTCTGGAGGATAAAAGTCTGAAATAGAGATGTCAACAAGGTTGGCTCATGCTGGAAGCTCTGAGGGTGAATCCCTCCATGCCAGTCTCCTAGCTTCTGGTGGCTCCCTTGCTTGTAACTGTGTAATTCCAATCTCGTCCTCCATAACCATATAGCATTCTCTCTGTATCACCTCCATGATTCTCTTCTTCTTATAAAGATGCCTGTCATTGGACTTGGGGCCTGCCTTGTCAATTCAGGATGATTTCATTTCAAGATTCTTAATTATGTTACAAAGACACTTGTTCAGGATAAGGTCACATCGACATGTATCAGGGGTTAGGACTTGGATGTATCTTTTCGAGGACCACCATCAACCCACTTCAAAAATGAAAATGGCTGCCCTGGTGGCTCAGATGGTAAAGAATCTGCCTGCAATGCAGCAGACCCAGGTTCTATCCCTGGGTCAGGAAGATCCCCTGGAGAAGGGAATGGCAACCCACTCCAGTACTCCTTCCTGCGAAATCTCATGGGGAGAGGAACTGGGCGGGCTACAGTCCATGGGGTTGCAAAGAGCCAGATGCGACTGAGTGACTGACACTTTTACTTTTCACTTTTATCAGCCCACTTCAGGTTCTACTCATCTGGAGAAAGTGTAGCTTTTTTAACTGTCCACTCAGAAGCGATGTGGTTTTCTATTTCACACAAAGACACCTATGGGCTAATGGATGCCCTGGCCTCCTCAGTGTGTTCTCTGATTCCTACTGTCCATTCAGCTACGATTCTGACCCATTCTCTCTGGTCATGGTGAACAGTCTTTAACCCACGACAGCATCCACAGCTCCCGCTAGCTCTCTGAGTAGAGCCTGGTGGAGTCAACACGTGGTCAGGGTCTGAAGTTAGGTCTGCCTGCAGGATCTTACCGAAGACAGGCCATTAACAGAACAGGCTCTACCTGGCAGGAGGTTGTGAAGGACAGTACTGGTGAAAAGCCACGGCCTTGACAACAGACCCCGGCCCAGTGGAGCAAACAGCAGCCAGGAGAGCTGATCACTGGTCTGAAGGCTTATAGTAGCAAGAATGGAGTGATAGCCATCTTGGGAAATCATGTGGAAGGGAGCATAAGGAGAGAAGGGGCAGGTGTCAATCACTCACATGGGCCTAACATGAGAAGTTGACCAGATATTCTCACTCTTTCACATTCAGGGCCCAAAGTTAGGGCCAGACCCAGAAATAGAAAGGCCACGTTGCAGTGCCTCGGAATGTGGGCTGTAGACCCTTCAATCCTCCTGATAAAGGTGAGGATCTGTTTGGACCCCCAGTGGCCTCACTGGAGGAAGAGGAGTCATACAAGGCTCATTTGACCGGCTTAGGCTCCCTCCCCCTTCCCCTGGCTTTCCAGTCTATCTTTGGCATGTGTAGTCCAGTCCTCTGCATTCTCCTGCTCAGAATTCTGGACTAGTTTTGGTTCATACTATCTGTGATATTGTGATTTATAATAAAACCATATATATTTGGTCTTTCTCCAGTTTCTGGCACAGAGATCTGAAAACTGAAATTTCTAAGAATTTCCTGTGATAAAAGAGGAAAGGTGTCTTTCATTATATTAATGACTTTTGGAAAGCCCTCAGGTCACCTAAGGAGGGGGTTGATTGCCAGGAAACTCAACTGTGAGATCAGAGGGTTAGAACTTTCAGTTCCTGACCTGTACATCCAGAAAGGGGGATGGGGGTGGAGACTGAGTTCAATCGCCAGGGGCCAATGATTTACTCAATCATGCCTAGGTAATGAAGCCTTTATAAAAACCCAAAAGGATGGGATTCAGAAAGTTCTGGGTTGGAGATTTGGGGAGAGTTGTGTGTTAAGAGAGGGAATAAAGCTCCAGACTGTTTCCCCTTACACTGCCCTCTGCATCTCTCCCAGTTGCCTGTTCCTGAGTTATATCCTACTGTAATAAACTGGTAATCTAGTAAGTAAAATGTTCCTCTGAGTTCTGTGAGCTTCTCTACCAAATTAATAGAACCCAGGGAGAGGGTTATAGGAATCTCAGATTTATAGCCAGCTGGATAGAATTTTGGTCTTTCCAGTAGCCATATACGGATGCGAGAAATGGACAATAAAGAAAGCAGAGCATCTGAAGAATTGATGCTTTTTAACTGTGGTGCTGGAGCAGACTCTTAAGAGTCTCCTGGAAAGCTAGGAAATCAAAGCAGTCAATCTTGAAGGAAATCAACACTGAACACTCTTTGGAGGGGCTGATGCTGAAGCTGAGGCTCCAATACTTTGGCCACCTGATGCAAATAGATGACTCACTGGAAAAGACCCTGATGATGCTGGGACAGATCGAAGGCAGGAGAAGAGGGTGTCAGAGGATGAGATAGTTGGATAGTATCGCTGATTCAACGGACATGAACTTGGGCAAACTCTGGGAGATGGCAAGGGACAGGGAAGTCTGGCGTGCTGCAGTCTATGGGGTTGTGAAGAGTTGGATGTGACTTAGCAACTGAACAACAATAGGTAAAAACCTGGACTTGTGACATGTGTCTGAAGTACAAAGACTGGTTCATAAAACCTCCCATCTATAGACTGTGGGTTGAAGCACAGGTGGTAACGTGGGCTGTCAACTAGCGCCTGAAGGAGGTGGGGCAGAGGTACAGTCTTACAGGACTTAACCTGTAGAATCTGACGCTGTTACAGAGGGATAATGTCAGAATTGAGCTGAATCCTCAGACATCCTGTTGATGAACAAGAGCTGCTTACTGGTGTGGAGGAAACAATTGTGCCCACATTGGAATCGGGGGTAGAACCACAAATACCATCCTAGACCTATCTTTCAACTACTTAATGGCAATGGGAAAGGCAAAGGAGAATTTACAAAGTCCCTGAGTTTCCTGGGAAGATTTCCAGTACATCTAAAGCAGGAAGCAGGCAGAACCTCATGATGATTTTATTTGGGGACATTTTGCCACCAATATAAGTAAGAATAGACATTCAAAGACTTTCTAAGAATGCTCATGTGTAGAAAGGCTTGCTTGGATTGATTTCAGAAAGCCAACCTAAATTCCATTCCAAGAATTGTATAGCCTTGCAAGTTCTGCAGCTTCTAAATAAAAATCCCTGGGAATCTAATAATAAAGTCTCGGTGGTACACATGTCTTTGCAGTGTTTATATTTAGCAAACATTTTCCACTCTGAAGTGATTTCCTGCCAAGAATATCACATTCCAATAGACTTTGTCATATGATGTTTATTTTATTGTTCCCCACATCATCACTGCCACAGAATCTGGAGTTTACAATGGAGGACTGAATTCAATATTTTGTCTTTAGTCTGTCTCCAGACTAAAGAGATTTATTGAGGGCCTACTGTCTGCAGTAAATTGAGCCAGACTAAATGAAAACAGGGTTTGACCTTTTGGCATGAGATGGGCTTGTTAAGATTTAGTGAGAGATGTAGACCGAGAGTAAGGAAGCATGGGATGTGAGCATAAATGCCTTTCTGAGGGCTGAGCATCTAGAGAATAGAGAGTAGTATAGAATCTTTTTTTTTTTTTGGTTTATTTTCTCATTTTTTAAAATTTAGGTATAATTGACAAAAATATGTTTCAGATTTACAACATAATCATCCTATAATTGATTCCATTTATATGAATGGAACTATACAATATGTAGGCTTTTGTGACTGGCTTCTTTCACAATATTTTTGGGGTTCATCCCTATGGTAGCATGTACTGGTATGTCATTCTCTTCATGGCTGAATAATATTCCATTATAGGGATATCACATTTTGTTTATACATTCATCAGTTGATGGACACTGAGATTGTTTTTACTTTTTGGCTATTACAAACAATGTTGCTGTGAATATTTGTGGACAAGTTTTGTGTGGACAGATGTTTTCATTTCTTTCAGGTATATATCCAGGAATAGAGCTGCTTGGTCATGTGATAACTCTACGTTTAGCTTTTTTGAGATACTGCCAAACTGTTCTCCAAAGTGGCTGCACCATTTCACATTCCCACCAGTAATGTACGAGTATTACAGCTTCTTCATACCCTCATCCATACTCTTTGTCTGTGTTTCTAAATATGGCCATCCCAGTGAGCATAAAGTAATAAGCAAATTTTCAACCTTAATTGTTTGCTCTGGGTCAAGCAAACCTATCCTGATGCAGTTAGCCATCATCATCATCATTACTGAGAAATCAAGCTGATAACGTTTTTTAAAAGTGATCTTTTTTCTCCAAAATTACAATAAGCCTTTTAAAAATATTCTTAATTTCATCTTGGATAGGTTTCATAGCTTTCCAGATATTTTCTGAGAAGTTATTAAAAGCCCAAGTCTCTTAATCATTTCTACCTAAAATGTGATTTAAATTTCATCTCCTCCCTACCCTATTCTCCTGGACATCTCTGACTCTTAGCTGGGGAGATCTGAAGTGAGCAGAGAAATATGGTTTATTCCTTCACTGTCACTCCACACTACTCCCCTCCTGGGACTGGGGGCAAGGCAGAAAGATTGGTGAATTACAAAGATACTGCTGTTGTTCTTGATAATGGATTCATTTACTCCACTTGCCCCATAGGGTAGGTACTATTATTATCTGTTCATTACATATGAGAAACCAGAGGCACGGAGAGGTTGAATTACTAGGTTAAGTAACTCAACTAGAAGCATACAGTTTGTCAGTGGCAGAGCCAGGATTCAAACCCAGGTGGGATCCAGAAATCTGTGCTTTTAACCATTTTCTTGGATTTGGAAAAGGACAAATATCACTTAGTTATAAGCAGTTTTGTCTCATCATGGTGAGTCACGGGGAGGTATCCAGCTCCAACTTGTTGGCTATTCTCTGTGGAGCATTTAACAGTGATTTGTCCCACTCAACATCCTGTGAAAGCTCCCGGAGTGAACTAGTACAAACACAAAGGCCGAAGTGTTAAGACATGACCCAGAAGTGGAAAAGACAGTGACACACAGTTGTGGATGGTGCAAGATAATTCGAGGGAGGGCAGTGTTTCAAGAAGTGTTTCCTAGAGCATCAACACTTGCCTGAAGGCCAAAGGAGGTGGCAGAGAAGATAACGGTGGGAACAAGGACCCTGAGGCACCAACAATGGCATCCAAGAACAAAGAGTTGCAGGTACATTTTAGAAAAGGTGATTAAACAGACATAAAGAGTGAGGCGTGGAAATTACAATCAAGTAGCTGACGGGGAATATGTAGAGGGTGCTTCGTTTTCCAAGTAAAAGGAGGAACGAATTGTTCACTCATTTGGAGGAAGGTCATCCACAATCACAGATGACAGTAACAGCTTCTGGCCCGCATGCATGAAGAGCTTTCCAGATATTCTCTGTGCAGACTCACAAATGCTCAGGACTAAGTTCTATTTATTATAATCTTTGTTTTCAGGTGCAGTTTAGAAATTTGGCAAAGGTCCAAAGAAAACTATAACTCGAAAAAAACATATGCACCCCGACATGCATTGCAGCTCTATTCACATTTGCCAAAACATGGAAGCATCCTAAATGTCCACTGACAGATGAATGGATACAGAAGATGTGGCATACGTATACAATGAAATATTACTCAGACATTAAAAAGAATTAAATAATGCCATCTGAAGCAAGACAGATGGACCTAGAGATTATCATACTGAGTGAATTAGGTCAGAGAAAGGCAAATATAAATGTACCACTTACCTGTGGAATCTGAAACAAATGGTACAAATGAACTTATTTACAAAACAGAAGCAGACTCACAGACAGAAAACAAACTTGTTATCAAAGGATAAAGGTTGTGGGGAGGGATAAACTAGAAATTTGGGAGTAACATATATGCTACCATATATAAAACAGATAAAAGGACAAGGACCCACTGTATAGCGCAGAGAACTCTACTCAATATTTTGTAATAACTTATATGGGAAAAGAATCTGAAAAAGAATATATATATATTCTTTTACTATTCTCCTGAAATTAACACAACATTGTAAATTATGCTTCAGTTTTAAAAAACAGAAACTTGATGAAGGTTCTATGACTGGTAGGACAAGCTATTGATGTCCCCATCCACATTCTCACACATTTTACTATCTCAACTCTCAGCAGGAAGGTCTGTGGGGGCTAAAAGAGAGGAACAGTTTAAAATAGCCATTTTGAAGACCTGCCAAGGAGAAATGCAGAGAAGGCTTGTCAAGCACTGGTGAGAGCAAAGTTGAAGTGAACAGCAGCTCATGGGGGCTGGGTCTTTATGGTTATGTGAGTCTTAGATCTTTTGGGGCAGGTGGGGGCAGGAATGGGGAAAGCAGAGGGCAGCAGAGGTGGGTTTGGATATTGTTACAGGTGTGAAAGGAGACCAGTGGGTGAGAAGCCCAAGATGACAGAAATGGCAGCCCCAAAACAGTGACCAAAGGCCATCTCCTGGATCCCCACTAAGCTCCCTATGGTCTTGGTGGCTGCTGTAAAGATGACTTACTGAGTGTCCATGCATTGATATCCTGTGAAGTCATACACTTTTCCCATTAGAATCCCCACTCTAGACTATCAAGTCTGAAAATTTCTCTCCCTGCAATGAGTTACCAAGGACTACACTTTGCTACTTTTGCCTTTTGGATGTGCTGCTGCTGCTAAGTCACTTCAGTTGTGTCCGACTCTGTGTGACCCCATAGACGGCAGCCCACCTCAACTCAATGGACATGGATTTGGATAAACTCTGGGAGTTGGTGATGGACAGAGAGGCCTGGCGTGCTGCAGTCCATGGAGTTGCAAAGAGCTGGACACAACTGAGTGACTGAACTGAACTGAGCTGAACTGAAAGCTATAGGAATCAAGAAATTGTAGTATTGGTGAAAGAATGGGCCCTTAGATCAATAAAACAGAATTGAGGGGACAGAAAAGACCCCCAAAATATTAATATCATCAGGTAATTTTCAATAACATTGTCAAGGTAATTAACAAAAAATGGTATTCTTTTCAACAAATGATAATGGAAAAATTGAACTGCATTAAAAAACTAAATATTAAAGCTTACTTTGTGCCACACACAAAAATTAACTAAAAATAAACTGAAGTTACATGCAAATATCTAGAAAAACACAGAAAATATGTCCTTTGGTAAGGCCAATATTTTTTAATAGGACAGAAAAATGCAAATGATAAGGAAAAAAATATACTTCATCAAAATTAAAAATTTCTCCTTGTGCAAATATACTATTAAGAAAATTAAAAGACATCTGTATACTAGGAGAAGATATTTACAAAACACATCTCTAACAAAGAGCTAACTCAGAAAATATATAGATCTTTCAGAAGTCAATAATAAGTAATCAAACTACTAATAAAAAAGTGGGCAAAAGATCTGAGGAGATATTTTTCTAGAGATTTATGGATGACAAACATGTAAAATGATACTCAACATCATTAGTCATTAAGAAAATGTAAATGAAAATTGTAATGAATACTGCAAAACTATAATTTGAGATATAACCAAACACCTGTCAATATCAAGAGCTGATAAGAATGTAGAGCAGTTGAAAATGTCTCATATATTGCTAGTGAGAATGCAAAATGATAGAGTTATTTTGGAATATATGTCAGCAGTTTCTTATAAAGTTACTATATGATCCAGAAATACAACTTCTAGATGTTTATGCAAGACAAGGAAAAACTTATGTCTACACAAAATCCTGTTCACAAACATTTAAAGCAGATTATATGGTAGAGATTAAATTCATAATCTCCCAAAACTCAAAGCAATTAAAATGTCTACAATTGGTAAGAGATAGAATATGGTGCATTAGACTTCCCTGATGGTAGAGTGGATAAAAAATCCGCCTGCCAATGCACGGGGCACAGGCTCAGTCAAGGTCCAGGAAGATCCCATATGCAGCAGAGCAATGAAGCCAGTCACCACAACTACTAAGTCTGCATGCAAGCACCCACGAGTAGTTGCAGTAGTACTGCAGTTACTGAAGCCTGCATGCCTGGAGCCTGTGCTCCACAACAAGAGGAGCCACAACTAGAAAGTAGGCCCCCACTCGCTGCAGCTAGAGAAAGCCAGTGAGCAGCCACAAAGACACAGCATGGCCCAAAGTAAATAAATAAACCCATAACTTTAGAAAAAGAAATATGGCGCACCTATAGAATGAAATTCTACTTGGCAATACAGCAGTTGCCTTCTGGGTGAAAAATTTTATGCATAATATGGGCTTAAATTTCTGTCTTTACTACCTTAATTCTTTGTTTGTAATACTGTTGTAATTACTATGGTATTTTCATGCACTAAATTATTTATATTTATTTTTTCTCTTTCACTAACAACATTTATATTTGCTTGTCTAAAGGGATAATTTATGTCATATTAATCTCATAAATCTTACTATCTAACATTGTACATGGAACATGGTAGTTGCTAAATACATTATAGATTAAACTGAACAAATCATGTGGTTTGAGCACTTAGAGTAAATCTATTTTGAAATGGCAAGTAAGACTACTTTGGAGTCATTAGTCACTACTATGTGTTATTAACTGGAAACTCTTCTGCATAAAAGACATGGCAATTGTAACTTATCTAACATTAACTATTCATTAGATCAGCTGTTCAGTTTATGTAACACTAAATCCAAGAATACTTTTATCATCAATATTTAGTCCTAGATTTCATGCTTTGTGACAGCAGATACCAAAACGTAGTCATATTTGTATCTTCAACACTTAGTTTTTTGCTGATAATAGAGACAATTAAGTGTTTTCATATTTTAATTCAAAATATGGGTAAATTGAATACATTTTTTAATAATATTTTCTAAAGCTGAGTCAGCATAGACTTGAATGAATTCCAAGTTTTACATCCTTACATGCTTTTCTAGTTCTAAGAGTATACATATAATGGATGTTTCAATTTTTCTTAAACATTTAAGACAAAGTATAGTGATAGAATCAGAGATGGTGATGGCACCCCATTCCAGTACTCTTGCCTAGAAAATCCCATGGATGGAGGAGCTTGGTGGGCTGCAGTCCATGGGGTTGTGAAGAGTTAGACACGACTTCACTTTCACTTTTCACTTTCATGCATTGGAGAAGGAAATGGCAACCCACTCCGGTGTTCTTGCCTGAAGAATTCCAGGGGTGGGGGAGCCTGATGGGCTGCAGTCTATGGGATCGCACAGAGTTGGACATGACTGAAGCGACTTAACAACAACAATAGTGATAGTATACAATAATATTTATGGTTAATTAATATGTATTATGATAATATGCATATTAATTAACCAATTGACCAAAAAAACAAATATTCTAGCTTCCAATCTTGCATTAAAAGGAAAATTATAACAAAGCATAAACTCAGATAAAATGAAGACAGCACAAATAACAGATAATCTGATATAAAATTTCTGAAATCACTCAAACAAAAAAAACTATGCTACAAGTTGTCAAAATGTAATTTTTAAAAGTATAATATTTTCTCCCATTCAGAGAGCTGTCTTTTCACCTTGCTTATAGTTTCCTTTGTTATGCAGAAGCTTTTAATTTTAATTAGATCCCATTTGTTTATATTTGCTTTTATTTCCAGTATTCTGGGAGGCGGGTCATAGAGGATCCAGCTGTGATTTATTTCGGAGAGTGTTTTGCCTATGTTCTCCTCTAGGAGTTTTATTGTTTCTGGTCTTACATTTAGATCTTTAATCCATTTTGAGTTTATTTGTGTGTGTGGTGTTAGGAAGTGATCTAGTTTCATTCTTTTACAAGTGGTTGACCAGTTTTCCCAGCACCACTTGTTAAAGAGATTGTCTTTACTCCATTGTATATTCTTGCCTCCTTTGTCAAAGATAAGGTGTCCGTATGTGTGTGGATTTATCTCTGGGCTTTCTATTTTGTTCCATTGATCTATATTTCTGTCTTTGTGCCAGTACCACACTGTCTTGATGACTGTGGCTTTGTAGTAGAGCCTGAAGTCAGGTANATGGTAAATAATAAACCTTCAAAATACAGGAGTTCAAAACTTACAGAAATAAAAGAACAGAAAAATCTACAGCTAGATTGATGATTTCAATGCTTTCCTTTCAAAAACTGACAGAATAGCTAAATAAGAGCAGTAATGATATAGAATACCTGAACATACTACTCATCACCTTGACTTAAATGACATTTGTAGAACACATTACCCATTAGCAGCTGTTGCAGATTGGATATCTGTGTTTTCCACAAAGTCACATGTTAAAATCCTAACCACCAAAGTGATGGTATTAGGAGGTGGGTCCTTGGGAGGTGACTAGGTCATGAGAGCAGAGACCTCAGTAACGTAATCAGTGAAGCCTGAGAAAGCTCACTTGTCCCTTCCATCATGAGACGACACAGCAAGAAGCAGGATGAATGCAACCTGGAAGAGAGACTTTACCGGCGCCCACCATGTCAGCACCTTGACCCTGGACTCCCCGTCCCCTAAACTGTGAGAAAGAAATTTCTCTTGTTTATAAGCCACTCCATCTGTGATGCCTTTACAAGTAAAACTGAACTAATCTGAAATACACATTCGGTGCAAAGATACATGAAACATTTACCAAAGATGTTATGTGAGTGTGAGCTAACTTGCTTCAGTCATGTCCAGTCTTCACGACCCCATGGACTGCAGCAGTGCCAGGCTCCTCTGTCCATGGGATTCTCCAAGCAAGAATACTGGAGTGGGTTGCCATGCCCTCCTCCAGGGGATCTTCCCAACCCAGGGACTGAACCCAAGTCTCTTATGCCTCCCGCATTGGCAGGTGGCTTCTTTACCACTAATGCCACCTGGGAAGCCTCAGATATGCTATACTGTGGCCCACAAAAGATATCTTCATATATTTTAATAAATGTATTTGACCATAATGAAATTAAATTAGAAATAATTATTAGAATATATTTAAAAGTCCCCAAATACTTGGAAATTAAGCAACACATTTCTAAATAACCCATGATTCAAAAAAGTAATCACAAAGAAAATTAGAAAATATTTAAAACTGAATAAAAATAAAAACACAATGTACCAAAATTAGCGAGAGGCAGCTAAAGCAGAGGGCGGAGGGAATTGCTAGCACAAAATTAGAGAAGATGAGTTTCAAATCAACATTCTAAACCTAAGGGACTAGAAAAAATTAATTGAACCTAAAGTAAGCAAAGAGAGGAAGTAATAAACATCAGATCAGAAATCAGTGAAATAAAAAATAGGAAAACAATGAAGAAAATCAGTGATATCAACAGTTCTTTGAAAAGGTAAGTAAAATTGATAAAACACTTGCC
>SJYX01022265.1:146936-162816 GCA_006410675.1 Oreotragus oreotragus | reverse complement strand
TGAGAGTCCCTTGGACTGCAAGGAGATCCAACCAGTCCATTCTGAAGGAGATCAACTGTGGGATTTCTTTGGAAGGACTGATGCTAAAGCTGAAACTCCAGTACTTTGGCCACCTCATGCGAAGAGTTGACTCACTGGAAAAGACTCTGATGCTGGGAGGGATTAGGGGCAGGAGGAGAAGGGGACGACCGAGGATGAGATGGCTGGATGGCATCACGGACCCGATGGACGTGAGTCTGAGTGAACTCCAGGAGATGGTGATGAACAGGGAGGCCTGGCGTGCTGCGATTCATGGGGTCGCAAAGAGTCGGACACGACTGAGCGACTGAACTGAACTGATACTTCAATATTGATATTTTTCCCAGCAAACTTGATCCCAGCTTGTGCTTCATCCAGCACAAGCCTTATATAAGTCTGCATGTAAGTTAGATAAGCACAGTGACAATATTCAGCCTTGACATACTCCTTTCCCAATTTGGAACCAGTCGATTGCTCCATGTCTGGTGTTAACTGTTGCTTCTTGACCTGCATAAAGGTTTCTCAGGAGGCAGGTAAGGTGCTCTGGTATTCCTAACTCTTGAAGAATTTTCCATAGTTTGTTGTGATCCACACACTCAAAGGCTTTCGTGTAGTCAATGAAGCAGAAGTAGATGTTTTTCTGCAATTTTCTGGCTTTTTTATGTCTGAACAGATGCTGGCAATTTGATCTCTGGTTCCTCTATTTTTTCTAAATCCAGCTTGAACATCTGGAAGTTTTTGATTTACATACTGTTGAAGCCTGGCTTGGAGAACTTTGAGCATTTCCTTGCTAGCAGGTGAAATGAGTGTAATTGTGCAGTAGTTTGAATATTCTTTTGCATTGCCTTTCTTTGGGATTGGAATGAAAACTGACCTTTTCCAGTCCTGTGGCCACTGCTGAGTTTTCACCATTTGCTGTACTGAGTGCAGCACTTTCACAGCATCAGCTTTCAGGATTTGAAATAGCTCAGCTAGAATTCCATCACCCCCACTAGCTTTGTTCATAGTGATGCTTCCTAAGGCCCACTTGACTTCACACTACAGGATGTTTGACTCTATGTGAGTGATCATACCATCATGGTTATCTGGGTCATAAAGATCTTTTTTGTACAGTTCTTCTGTGTATTCTTGCTACCTCTTCTTAACATCTTCTGCTTCTGTTAGTTCCATATCATTTCTGTCCTTTATCGTGCCCATCTTTGCATGAAATGTTCCCTTGGTATTTCTAATTTCCCTGAAGTGATCTCTAGTCTTTCCCATTCTATTGTTTTCCTCTATTTCTTTGCATTGATCACTGAGGAAGGCTTTCTTATCTCTCCTTGCTATTCTTTGGAATGCTGCATTCAGATGGATATATCTTTCCTTTTCTCCTTTGCCTTTCACTTTTCCTTTCCTCGGCCATTTGTAAGGCCTCCTCAGTCATTTTGCCTTTTTGCATTTCTTTTTCTTGGGGATGTTCTTGATCACTGACGCCTATACAGTGTCACGAACCTCCATCCATAGTTCATCAGGCATTCTGTCCATCAGATCTAATCCCTTGAATCTATTTGTCACTTCCACTGTATAATCATAAGGGGTTTGATTTAGGTCATACCTGAATGTCCTAGTGGTTTTCCCTACTTTCTTCAATTTAAGATTGAATCACTGCAGATGGTGACCACAGTCAAAAAATTAAAAGATGCTTGCTCCTTGGAAGAAAAGCTATGACAAATCTAGATAGTGTATTAAAAAGCAGAGACATTTATTTGCCAACAAAGGTCCATGTAGTCAAAGCTATGGTTTTTCCAGTAGTCATGTATAGATGTGAGAGTTGGAACATAAAGAAGACCGAACACCAAAGAACTGATGTGTTTGAACTGTGGTGTTAGAGAGGACTCTTGAGAGTTCCTTGGACACTGCAAGGAGATCAAACCAGTCCATCCTAAAGGAAACCAACCCTGAATATTCATTAGAAGGACTGATGTTGAAGCTGAAGCTCCAATACTTTGGCCACCTGATGCGAAGAACTGACTCATTAGAAAAGACCCTGATGCTGCGAAAGACTGAAGGTGGGAGGAGAAGGGGAAGATGACAGAGAACGAGATGGTTGGATGCATCACTGACTCAATGGACATGAGTTTGAGCAAGCTCTGGGAGATGGTGAAGGATAGGGAGGCCTGGTGTGCTGCAGTCCACGGGGTCGCAAAGAGTAAGACACGACTGAGTGAATGAACAACAATAAAAAATATTTCAATAAAACAATTTTTTAAATAAAAAGTGTTTTAAACTAAAATCTTTTATCTCACAATTGTATAAAATAAGGTCCTAACTTTGTAACCAGATCCAATGTGTGTTCACAAAAGAAAAGGGTCTTTGTAATTTACACATTTGTAAGTCATATTTGTTAAGAACAAATGTGTACTAGGTTTTAGAACATTTAGTCCTGGGTCTCCACGTACCCTACTTAATTTTATCTTTGAATTCAGTTTGGCAGAGAAAAACCCTGAATTTATATATGAGAACAATGGCAATGATATGTCTGTTACAAGCTGTGAACACAATGCGTTCTCCCCAATTATACAGTATTTAACTGCAATGATGAAGGAAAATTGAAGACCATTTCAAAATTATGAGGAGTTTTAAAGCCAACTGGATTCTTTGAGCTTGAGAGACATAAATTTAGAGCAGAGGCTAGACGGGCCTTTGGAGGAGTATGTGTGACAGAGAAAAGGAGAGATTCAATCTCCTTTTTAAGCCAGCATCCAGAAGAAAAAAAATATTTATTCTTCTAACTTCATAATTACCAAGATATAATTTACCTATAGTTGATTTCTTTCAAGATCTTTTGCCAGATACTATAGATTTTTAAAGAACATGTTTCTCGTTTGTGAACTAAAGATATTATTGCGACACACGCAAAACAGGATGAAGTGTTGGCTGGCAGTGGGCTGGTATGGACAACAGTCTTATCACGATAAAAACAGGACTGACCTGATGACCCAGGATTCCCTTCCCACAGGAGGAAGGCTATTCCATGGCTGAGCACAGGCTCAGCGCTAGTGAATTAACAAAACAGAAATATACTCCAAACGTTTCTATTCATGTGAAAGAAGCTCTATTTCCATGACACTCACAACCTTGGTCCACCTCTCGCTCACTCTTTCCCAAGGAGCCCCTTGGTTGAGTAGTGAATTTGGAGGCAGGATTTTGACATGCATTATCCTGTCTCTTTATCTCAGAAGTGGGCCAGGCCATTGGAAACCTGTGGCTTGCTGAGCTCCTCCAGAGACCCTCCCAAAGGTAGGGTCCAGTGTAACCTGAGGCAGGAAGGTTAAGTCTGTCCCATGCAGGGATGCAGCTGCCTCACGGACATCTTCTACGAAACTATGGACTCCAACTTGGTCTTTACCAGTATCACGACGTGATATTTCTGTCTTCTGTCTATTGATTTTTTGGTCTTATTTCTCAGTTTGTTCAGAACTCTAGCAAGTCATAGAGGTATTATATGTATTATAGAGGTATGTATTATATCCAGAGATCTCATGTTGAGACCTAGAAAAGATTTTGAGGAAGGTATAATTTTCATTCATCTTACAGATGAAAATTGGAGGATCTCAAGGATTAAGGGACCTAGAGTCAACCACTGCTCACTTGCTCAGTGAATTTTAAACTGTGGAAAATTCTGAAAGAGATGGGAATACCAGACCACCTGACCTGCCTCTTGAGAAACCTGTATGCAGGTCAGAAAGCAACAATTAGAACTGGACATGGAACAGACTGGTTCCAAATAGGAAAAGGAGTACATCAAGGCTGTATATTGTCACCCTGCTTATTTAACTTATATGCAGAGTACATCATGAGAAACACTGGGCTGGAGGAAGCACAAGCTGAAATCAAGATTGCTAGGAGAAATATCAATAATCTCAGATATGCAGATGACACCACCCTTATAGAAGAAAGTGAAGAAGAACTAAAGAGCCTCTTGATGAAGGTGAAAGAGGAGAGTAAAAAATTTGGCTTAAAGCTCAACATTCACTTCATGGTCCCATCACTTCATGGCAAATAGATGGGGAAACAATGAAAACAGTGACAGACTTTATTTTTGGGAGCTCCAAAATCACTGCAGATGGTGACCGCAGCCATGAAATTAAAAGACGCTTACTCCTTCGAAGGAAAGTTATGACCAACCTAGACAGCATGTTAAAAAGCAGAATACATTACTTTGCCAACAAAGGTCCATCTAGTCAAGGCTATCGTTTTTCCAGTGGTCATGTATAGATGTGAGAGTTGGACTATAAAGAAAGCTGAGCACTAAAGAATTGATGCTTCTGAACTGTGGTGTTGGAGAAGACCTCTTGAGAGTCCCTTGGACTGCAAGGAGATCCAACCAGTCCATCCTAAAGGAGATCAGTCCTGGGTGTTCATCGGAAGGACTGATGCTGAAACTCCAATACTTTGGCCACCTGATGCAAAGAGCTGACTCATCTGAAAAGACCCTGATGCTGGGAAAGATTGAGGGCAGGAGGAGAAGGGACGACAGAGGATGAGATGGTTGGATAGCATCACCGACTCGATGGACATGGGTTTGGGTGGACTTGGTGATGGACAGGAAGGCCTGGCGTGCTGCAATTCATGGGGTCGCAAAGAGTCGGACACGACTGAGCGACTGAACTGAACTGAACTGAGTCCTCTGATTGGAATGTGATTCTTCAGTGTGGTGGATGTGAACCTACATCTACCACACTGAAGAGACAGAACTGAGGTCTTTCAGAGTGATGGTAGTGACTAGTCTCAGAACCCATAATTATAGAAGGATATGTTAGTCTTCACAAAGGTTATCATGGTATCTGCCTCTCCTTAAGCATTTCAGTCTTCTCTGTATTTATCTTCTCTGCAGTGCCTAACTTCTTGGCAGCCTGGACCACTCTGCACTTTTTAGAAGCAAACATTTATCAGCCTTCCATTCAATCCATAAGTATGGATTAGCATCTGCTTTCATCCCCTTTGGAGGTTCAGATGGAGAATCTGTTCCATGCCTCTCTCCTGGTTTCTGGTGGTTTCCAGCAATCTTTGGCATTTTCCCTTGGTCCTTGTAGCTTCATAACTCCAAGCTCTGCCTGCTGCTTAACGTGACCTTCTCCCCTATGTCTCTGTGTATCAAGTCTCCCTCTGCCTTTCTCCTCTAAGGACATCCAACAGTGAATCTGGGAGTCGACCTAAGTTCAGGATGATCTCATCTTGAGATCCTTACCTTAATAACATCTGCAAAGACCCCTTTTCAAAATAAGGTAATGTTCACAGGATCTAGGGGTTAGGATATGGGTGTATCTTTTGGGAGGGCTACCATTTAGACCATCATAAGAAGGAAGTTCAGAAGTAAAGGCAAGAAATCAGAGGAGCAGGAAGGATCTTTCATCTAGGCTGGAACTTCTCCATTTAGTGCAAAATACACAAGGCTACTTGGTCAGAAGTCCCCAGGAACCTGGCAGAGAAACATGTTCTCATGCATCATAAGTACTCCAAACAAACAAAAGATCAAGTGCTAATTGTCACTGACAGCAGTGGAAACTGAAAATCCACAGAAGTTTTATTTAAACAATCTTGAAGGTTCTCTTGATTTAATAATGTAACAATTCTTTTGCTCTGCTGTGACATTTTTGACATCGATAATAGGAACATGAAAAAGAAATGCAGTATGTGAGAAGTGTCTTAGACCAACTTCAGAAAGTGTGAATAAATACATATTCATTCAACAACAACAACAAAAAAAGATCAAGCAAGCTAAAAACCCACACATGGGTCAACCTTGAGTGGGGCAAAGGCACTGGCCTGGGTCTTATCCAAGGTCCACTCTTACGGAATTAAATGACATCGGGCAAATCTTTTTTTTTTTTTTTTCTCTCTGGATCTCAAAGTCTCCCTTTATAAAGTAAGGCAATTGCCCTAGGACACTTTCAAGTCCCATCTACACAAATATTTCATTATTCTATACATTCAAAAGCCACAGATGTACTTCTACAATTATATGAAAAGCATATTTTTGGTAAAAGATGTAAATGTTTCATTATCTAGTGAACCATGCACAAAACAATATTTTTCCTAGAGCAAGCAAAGCAACAGAAACATCAGAACAGCACATATTCTGAGAAATGGTTCCATTTATACCATTCGGGTCACTAGCACATTGGTCATTAGAGTTTACAAATTACATTTTGAGCTACGTTAAACTGCCAGACTTCACTATAAATCAAGGCGCTTCTCATTAAAACACACAGAGGCCTGGCATGGATGAAGGCTCCCTACTGGTCTTGACTAGTCTAAGAGAATAAAGTTGTATCAAATCACTGTGTGTTATCAATCCTGTTAAATTTTTCATTTGGGAAAATTATCCTGAACCCCTATGATGATGCTTTACCAGAGTGAGAGCAAAGCATGCTTCAGATTAGCATTGTTAGCTTGCTCACATATAGCCCTCAGATGCCTCTGTTCCCATCAGAAATTCGGAGTCACCTGAATTCTTTGAACAAGACTTCCACTGGGGATGAGGGAAGCAGTGTTCATTGAACTTAATCTTAAAAACTCAAGAATCATTACGGTGTTCAGTGAAAGTGAAATTCACTCAGTTGTGTCCGACTCTTTGTGACCCCATAGACTATATAGTCCATGGAATTCTCCAGGCCAGAATACTGGAGTGGGTAGCCTTTCCTTTCTCCAGGGGACCTTCCCAACCCAGGGATCGAACCCAGGTCTCTCATGTTGCAGGCAGACTCTGCCAACTGAGCCCCAAGGTATTCAGAGAGGCCCCCAAATCACGATCCGTCTGCTACACAGTGACTAGGAGGAGGCATACCACTGAGGACACAGACTGTTTTGAGGACAGCAATGGTGTTTTTGAACTATGCATGGGAGAAGTCTAAAATACTTGGCTTTGAAATTCAAATCTCAACCTTTTCAGCCTTTTTTTCTTCCCTCTTCCTTCTCAAGCTTTCGTTCCTTTCAAAAATCCACCATTTCCGGAAAAAAACACCTCCATCTGCCCCAGTGCTCTTTGTCAGGCTGAACTTTAGTCTGTCTGGTCCAGCCTGTCTCACGATTAGGTGTATATGTATCTTCCCCCTACTGGACCATAAGCTATCTGCAGGCAGGAATCATTATCTGTTTCATCGCTATATTCCCCAGTGTGCCACTGCTCCTAGCGCAATGCCCACCATGGCTTATTACACATAAACGCTAATGATATTTGAATTGCATTGCTGAGAGTGGGTAATGCATACTCGCAAGCTTATTGTATTAAATGACAATTATATCCTTGACAGGCAATAAATAACAAATGGCATCTATTAGATAGAATTCTGCTAGACATTAGTGAGGACTCTCTCTTTCTTATCTGATAGGATATTACAAAGCTAAGCAGATGATATTTTGAAGACATTCTGACTTATTCCAGACATTATATCATATGGATATTTAAATTTGAATTTACTGGACTCCTGTATCATGGGGAGGTCTGCGTGTCTTCAGAGTCCATGGTAGGAAGAAAAGACAGTAAGTGCATGAAAGCAAAGCAATGCTTTTGTTAGTTTCTTCAAACCAACAGATATTTACTGGAGACAACATATGAAAAAGCTGTGCTAACTACCAAACTAAATCACATTTGTTGTTAATTGTTTGAAATGTACTTAATATTCATGTAACTGTACATTGAAAAGGTAAGCTTCCTATTTTTCCCATACTTATCTTTTATTTTGCTTTCATTATCGACCAAATCTAGAGTCCCTCACCTGGGACAGAATTCAGGGAATTCATGAACTTGTATAGGGGGAAAAAATGACATATTTATTTCCACTAATTTCTAACTGAAATTTCATATTTCTTCCAGTTATGAATGTAAGTCACAAACCACAGTAGGATAAGGATGAGACTGGCTTTGTCACTAACAGAAATCACAGATATTTTCACAGTTGCAGATATACAGAAATAACTGATATACTCATCACTTAACTGTTGTTATTTCATCTGCTGTTAGGCTTGGCATTTAATGCATGAATAGAAAATATATGACTTACTATACCATATTTTTAAAAATATTTTAATGGCTATATTTCAGTGTAAATGTTTCTAAATTTTGTAATCCTACACATTCTATGGGATTTTTTAAGGAATCCATAAGCTTCATCAAACTGCTAGAAAAATCTGTGATATCAGAAAAAAAAAAAAAGGGTTTAAGGACCTGATAGTGCTTATTCTAGGCACACAACTGAGATCTTTCTCTGGGGTAACTTCCAAAGGCAGGTCTGAGCTTTGGGCATGGTTGCGCATGGACTGTTCTGCTGTAGACCAGTGATGGCAGCAGATGTGAGCATGGTCTGTGCCTGCCCTGCCCCTCTCCCCACCCTACCCGTGTGTGACTGTCCCACTCTGCTCACCCAGGAGAGAAAGTGGGCCTGGGAGTGTGCAAGTGTCCCTCTGCAAGGGAGTCCAGGCCTGTCTGTGTGTGACTTGGCTTCAATAACAGAGGATGGAGTTTAAACATAAGCTGCACCATTTGAGTCAAAACCAGACCACACACATCGCAGGAAGAAGCGGCTCAGCAGACCCAGGTGTAGCTAGAACCACCTGGGCATCTCGATGGAATATAAGGTAAATGTGAGTCATCGATGAAAATTGGTTAGTTCCCAGAAACAAATGTCAGTAAAATATAAAATGACATCAGCACATAAGAACTTAAAACATTCTTTCTTCTTGCCTCAATCTAGAGAGAGGATCACTACTCCATTTTACAGATGAACAATTCAGAATGAACAGGGGGACTTTACCAAGTCACACAGATAGTAAATGAAGCAGCCTGCCCGACATAATTAGAGGAGGGACTTCCACCTCCAGCAACAATATTTCTCATTGCCAAGAGCATCTTCTTGCCTAAAATTAATGAAACATTCTTATCATCAACCAGAGGAGTTTCTTAACCTTGGTAGGGGGTGCATTTTTAAAACATGGGTCCATACAGGGTTATCGTTAACCCTGTAAGTGAGACAGCAAAAGAGACACAGATGTATATAACAGTCTTTGGCACTCTGTGGGAGAGGGAGAGGGTGGGATGATTTGGGAGAATTGCACTGAAACATGTATAATATCATATATGAAATGAATCGCCAGTCCAGGTTCGATGCATGATACAAGATGCTTGGGGCTGGTACACTGGGATGACCCAGAGGGATGGTACGGGGAGGAAGGTGGGAGGGGGTTCAGGATGGGGAACATGTGTGTACCCGTGGCGGATTCATATTGATGTATGGCAAAACCAATACAATATTGTAAGGTAATTAACCTCCAATTAAAATAAATAAATTTATATTTTAAAAAATGTGGGTCCAATTGTAACGGAGACCACGTACCTCTGAGTTCACATGTCCGTAAGCCAGATGACTGCTGAGCTTTAGAATTCTACACTTTGGGGTTGCCCTGGCTCTTCCAGCAGAGTGTGAAAAAGTCAAGTATAATTAGTCTAAATCCTATTACAGTGGCTTCTGAAGCCTGGGAGTTCAGTTCCTCTCCAAACATCACAGAGTATAAGTCAATAGTTGCCAAAGACAAAACTCAGTGGCAGGTATACATGGGTTCCTTTCCAAGAGGGAGGTGGTAGTTTACTTCCACTGATGAAAGGCAAGGTCAGCAACCATGAAACAGCAGAGAACAAGGGCATCTGGCTGGTGAAGGTGCACATGACTTCTTGTTTCACACACTGACTGTTCCCACTCTCATACCACTGGTCTCTTAGTGTGTCTTTGCTCTTGTCACTTCTGAAACAGCTTCCCTCCAACCTGCTACATCTACAGGATGAAAGCATTGTCACTTAAAATAGTGTCGTCAACAGGACGCCCTCCACAGCCACAGCTTGGCAATGTGCAACCTGGAACATTCCCAGGAAGAAGCCTCCACAGAAAGCTGATGGAGTTCCAAACACCAGGAGGCCTTGCCTCTAACACAGACACAGTACCAGGAGGGTTTGGGGTTGTCTGGAGATTTCTAAAAGGATGCTTCAGAGGTGAGGAGGGACTTTTGTGATCAGATCGACCAGGGTCGATTGAATTGCCTTTGTCATATTGCCTTTATCAGACTTCTCACCTCAAAAAACTTTACACATTGAATCTTATACTTAGATAAAAGATTTCAAAGCAAACATGTTATTACTTGCTGAAAAAAATATATATTGCTTCCCGGCCACCTCTGAATTAGCATCCGTTAAATTCATCAAGCTCAACCATCAGCACTATAATTAAATTTAGGTTTACTTCTAGCTGGTGGGGAGTGGGGAAGGCTACTGTAACATTTGGGCCAACAGTGATTTCCTCTTCCCAGAACTTTAATTTCCTCTGTCTTTACCTTGTCAATGCTGGACACTAGGAAGGCCCCAAGATTATCTCTGCTAGGCAAGTATGTGCCCTGAGAAACGGCATCTATTTGAAAATCATAATGATTGTAAATGAAACTCAACATTATCAGCTGCCAGTACCAAGTGCTTTGCTTCTCTTAGATTGAGTGTAAAGCACAGTCAACAATGAGAAAGGGAACTGAAACAGATCCTTTCTTCATCCATTCTAAAACGAAATGCAGATCATGTTTATTTCAGGGGTTTTAAAAGATGTGTAAGTTAAGGGTGAAACCCTGGACAAAGACTGTGTAAGGAACATTTGCAGGGTAAGTAATAGGACCTAGGAAAGCAGCTGGAACCTTTCAAGTATTTAGTGCCCATGAATTCCCCCACTGATTCTTCATTCTATAAAAGGCAATGCATATAGGGGTTTTGTCATCACTTTCAGCAAGGGGCACTGCAAGGAAACTTATGAATTTATTGTAGGAGCATGGCGCATCATGAAAGAAATTGCTCACAAGTCTTGGGCCTAAGAAAAACCGTTTTCCCCTTAATAACTAATTTATTTCTCTCCTTTAGGCATTTTGCACCTTGCAGACAGTTGCTTCTCCTCTTTGTTCTAGCCACTGGCAAGACTAGAGTCAAATGTGCAGCCCACCTCTGCAACAATGAGCGGAACAATGACATATATCCTAATCTCGCTCAGCCTTAATCTATATTCTCCAATTTAATTTTCCTTTTGTCTTGATTCTATCACCCATTTATTTTTATTCAATTCTATTATTAAAATAAATATCTATTAAATCACCTCAAAGCCTGTTTAGAATGAAACTGCTTTTACTAGGTTGGTCTGTGGAAAATTCTGAAAGAGATGGGAATACCAGACCACCTGACCTGCCTCTTGAGAAATCTGTATGCAGGTCAGGAAGCAACAGTTAGAACTGGACATGGAACAACAGACTGGTTCCAAATAGGAAAAGGAGTACATCAAGACTGTATATTGTCACCCTGCTTATTTAATTTATATGCAGAATANGGTAGGCTTATGTATCTCTTCATTAAATACTTTCACCTCCTGATATAAATATTAAATGTCAACATCAAAAATAACACTACCTAAAATCGCCCACAAGATTTTTTTTTTTTTTAATATGCTTTGAGGAGGATCATTGGCAAGTTGGAAAACATTTGTCTCTTTTGGAATTGGAAACGTTGATTTATCCTTGAAGGGAGAATGTTCTTTTGCTCTCAGGAAAATGTGAGGAGAACATTTACTTATGTGAATGCAATTAAGTACTCATTAGAATGTAAGCCCTATGGGGGTGAGGATTTATTTTTCTATTTTGTTCACTTATATGTCCCCTAGAACAGTTTCCAGCACATAGTAGGCTCTTAATAAATATTTGTTGAATAAAATAATGTAAAAAATTCCCCTTGAGCAAGATCTCAAGAAATTGTACTTTCTTGGACATATCTTCTGTCAGATCCAAGTCTTTACAGCTGATGGTCTCCATAGATATGTATTATGGCTTCCTCAGTAGCTTAGTGGTAAAGAATCCTCCTGCAATCCAGGAGATGCACAGGAGATGTGGGTTCGATCCCTGGGTCAGAAAGATCCCCTGGAGGAGGAAATGGCAACCCACTCCAGTACTCTTGCCTGAAAAATTCCATGGACAGAGGAGTCAGGCAGGCTACAGTCTATGGAGATCACAAAGAGTCAAAAGCAACTGACTCTTTGTATTCCAAAACTGAAATACAATGTTATAAGGTGTTTACAAAGGTAAGGCTGAATAGAGAAACGGGACGGGAAAATCTTGCTGGAGAAGCTGATGCTCAGGCTATGTCTTTAAGGATGAATAACATTTAACCAGTAGTGTGCATGTGTGCACATGTCTGCATGTATCTCTGTGTGTCTGTGTGTCCAAGGAGGTGAGGAAAAGTAGTGAGAAGATGTTCTAGAAAGAAGGACTAACAAAATCAAAGACAAAGAAACAGTAATCAGCAGGGTGATGTCTACTTATTTCTGGCATTTGCTGGAATGAGAGGCAAATAAAAGGACCATAGTATCATTCCACACCAGAACCCCCTTTTACATACAATANGTGAGGAAAAGTAGTGAGAAGATGTTCTAGAAAGAAGGACTAACAAAATCAAAGACAAAGAAACAGTAATCAGCAGGGTGATGTCTACTTATTTCTGGCATTTGCTGGAATGAGAGGCAAATAAAAGGACCATAGTATCATTCCACACCAGAACCCCCTTTTACATACAATACAGTATAATGCTGCCCTGTGGAGCCGTGCAATGCCATGGTCCTGAAGAAGGTGCTCAAGGATGAGGCTGGAGAAAGTCAGTAAAGGACCTTGCCTGCACAGGCTTCACTAAGGGACAGGATGCTGTTGGCAAACACAACACCCCTTCTTACCTCCAAATCACAAGGAGAGAACTGTAACTGGAGACACTCAGGGTCTCTCTTGGTGTAGGATGGACAGCTAGTTAGAAGCCTGCTGCCACAGTTTAGACAAGAAATGACAAATAGGGCAGCCATATTTAGCATGGGAAAGAAACAGAATTAAGAAATACGCCAGGACACAGAAAGTGGGAGTAAGAGAAAGGCACCAGGCCCGATTCTCACGGCTCAAATGACTGACTGAAAGATGATAAGACCAACTGAGACACAGCATTCAAGAGCAGCCCTGAGGTGCCACCAGGGGATTCAGACCTCAACAAACGAGAAGCTGACCCTCATTTCCCTCTGGACCACCTCGTATTTTGTTGTGTGACCAATGAAACACATGCTCCCTGGAGAGCTACACAGAGAGGTCAGGAGAAAAGTAATATCTGAGGAACCAATGGAACTTAATTTTCTACCAGTCTGGATTGCTGCGAAAGTATAGTGTCAGAGGACTTAGGGGAAAGTGAGTGATTCAACAGATTACTCAAACAGTGTGTTTTTGATTATATGTTAAATAAGGTAAAATACTCCTATTAGGGGAAACACACTGACTGATACCGCCCACCCTGGCCAGGCACCATAGTAACCATTTGCATGAGTTGTTTTATGACAGGAGATCCTGATAAGGAATACAGAACTAATAAGCCACCACCAACCGGAAGAGTTCAGGAAAGGTCGAAAGGAGACACCGTGTGTCCGTCCACTTCCCAGAATCCCTCTCGCTAGCATCCATCTTGGCTGAGTGATGCATGCGCCACCAGGAAAGACTGTGAATTAAAATGATGGGCCAAAGACCACCATAAAATCCCATCACCATAAAATCCAAGACTTCGAGCCGCGGCAGAGCTGTTCTCCTGGGTTCCCTTACCCTACTGCTCTCCACCTGGGTGCCCTTCCCAGTAAAAATCTCTTGCTTTGTCAGCACGTGTCTCCTTAGATAATTCTTTTCTGAGTGTTAGACAAGAGCCCAGTTTCAGGCCCTGGAAGGGGTCCCCTTTCCTGCAACACTCTCAATAAGAAATCATTTGATTTTCAGGTAGCAAAAGTGCCATCATTGGAAGGATCCATAAGTTACATACCCTCCTCCCAGCTGCCATTTCTCCCCTATTAAGTTTCCATTCTGGATACAATTTTTAAATAACCTCCTTTGAATCAAGTGAAGCATACCAACCTTTCCATCCCATCACCTTTGTTAGTTACACTCAGTGACACTTCTTGACCCCCTCTCTTGCCTGGTGTCATCCTCATATCACATGAATGCCTTATGTAAACCCTTTCACCATCATTTCCTGACCTCCTCAAAATCCATTAAATTTACTTCCATTCCACTCAAGGCAGTTACACTCGTCAGATTTCACGCTGTAATGGCAAACATGAACACAGCCTATTTTTAAAGAAAAGGTAAGTAATAGTCTTGTTTTACTTTCTCAGATTTCCAGAATCCATATTCTTCTATAACCACTCCCCCACCCCGCCCCTGGCACCCCTACAAACTTACTGCACAACGAAAACAGCAGGGGTATTCCTGGGTTGAGGTCAAAACCTCAGGAAAGAGATGGTTCTGCGGCATCCCCACCTTCTTCTGGCTCTCTCTCTCCCAGCCATGCTGGATGTGTGAGCCGTTCCTGGGGGCACAGATTTGGGGAACAGAAGCTAAAGAAAAGTATGGGATGAGATCAACTTATCTTCTTGCTCCCCAGACCTACTATTCTTGGTCCTGGAACTCTCAGACCGTTTAGGAAAAACAGAAGCACACCCTGGCCTCTTTCCAAATGAGTGAAAGAGAATATTTCCATGTATATCTCCAATGCTGGCCCAGTGAGTATGATTCAAATGCCTACCTGGGCAGTGAACTTGAGTCACTGAGAAGCTCCAAGTCTGGGTCAGGCTAAGATTTGTGGCCTGCACAGTGTGCATCAGTTAAACATTTTGAAATGGGGTAATTTTGTTTTTAGAGTCTTCCCCACTCCTTTTCTAACCTCTGCCATTTTCTCAAAGATGCAGGCCCAGGATAGTTTTAGGTGAGTTTTATAACTTAGCACACAAACACCAGGCATGTATTTTATGTATGTATTTATTTATATTTTATTATTATTTTTTAAAATTTTAAAACTGTTTCCTCTTTTATTTATTTTAATTAATTTTTTTAAATTGGAGGCTAATTACAATATTGTAGTGGTTTTTGCTATGCTGCTGCTAAGTCACTTCAGTCATGTCCGACTCTGCGTGACCCCACAACAGCAGCCCACCAGGCTCCCCTGTCCCTGGAATTCTCCAGGCAAGAACACTGGAGTGGGTTGCCATTTCCTTCTCCAGTGCATGAAAGTGAAAAGGGAAGTCGCCCAGTCATGTCCGACTCTTCACAACTCCATGGACTGCAGCCTACCAGGCTCCTCCGCCCATGGGATTTTCCAGGCAAGAGTACTGGAGTGGGGTATCATTGCCTGAATCAGCCATAGATGTACATGTGTTCCCCATCCTGAACCTGCTTCCCACCTCCCTCCCCATCCCATCCCTCTGGGTCATCCCAGTGCACCAGCCGTGAGCACCCTGTCTCATGCATTGAATCTGGACTGGTAATCTGCTTCACATATGATAATATACATGTTTCAATGTTCTTCTCTCAAATCATCCCACCCTTGCCTTCTTCCACAGAGTCCAAAAGACTGTTCTTTACATCTGTGTCCCTTTTGCTGTCTTGCATATGGGGTCATCATTACCATCTTTATAAATTCCATATATATGCGTTAGTATACTATATTGGTGTTTTTCTTTCTGGCTTACTTCTCTTTGTATAATAGGCTCCAGTTTCATCCACCTCATTAGAACTGACTCAAATGCATTCTTTTTAATGGCTGAGTAACGTTCCATTGTGTATATGTACCATAGCTTTCTTATCCATTCATCAGCTGATGGACATCTAGGTTGCTTCCATGTCCTGGCTATTATAAACAGTGCTGTGATGAACATTGGGGTACATGTGTCTCTTTCAATTCTGGTTTCCTCAGTGTGTATGTCCAGCAGTGGGACTGCTGGGTCATAAGGCAGTTCTATTT
>SJYX01022265.1:53044-137691 GCA_006410675.1 Oreotragus oreotragus | reverse complement strand
GTGGCTCAGGTGGTAAAGAATCTGCCTGCAATCCAGGATACTAGGGTTCTATCCCTGGGGCAGGAAGATACCCTGGAGAAGGAAATGGCTACCCACTCCAGTATTCTTGCCTGGAAAATTCCATGGACAGAGGAGCCTGGCAGGCTATAGTCCATGGGCTTGCAAAGAGTCAGATACGGCTGAGCAACTAACACACACACACCATCAGGATTGAACACTAGGCATGTCAAAAGTGAAGATGATGGCATAGATTTGAAAATGGTCAGTTATGGAAGATTGAACAAATAAAGAGATACATGTGGATAATATGAGTCTGGTTTCTCAATGTCAGAAAATGAAGTAACAAATGTCAAAAGAAAAACAATAAAATCTATGGTGTTAGACTCAAATAAGAGGTTTGGTGTTAACTCACAGTTCTCAATTTATATATAGATACAGAGAAAGATAAATAAAGATACATAGAGAGATAAATATATAACATTTATATAGAGATATAAATATAGATAGATAGAGAGATAAACAAAAATGTGTGCATATGTAGGGATCCCCTGGTGGTTCAGTCAGTAAAGAATCCACCTGCAATGCAGGAGACCTGGGTTCAATGCTTGGGTTGGGAAGATCCCCTGGAGAAGGCAACCCACTCTAGTATTCTTGCCTGGAAAATTTCATGTACAGAGGAGCCTGGTGGTATATGTAATACATACACACAAATATATATTCCCTATTCCCACCCACAAAGAGAGGGCCTGGGAACAGTGATACCTCAATAAAAATCAGGGCATCTAGTCCCCAGGTCTGGGTTTCTAGACATCATTCTCCACTAAAAGGGACCAGTGTTTCTTGGAGAAATGTCTTTTTCTAGAACTGGGACTGGAAAAGTACAAGATAAGCCTGAAACAATTTATGAAGTACTCAAAGAACAATGGAATGTATTGAAAGAACAGGCACCAATCTGAACTGATTTGATTTCAGGAGCCAAGTTGAGGGCAACAGAAATAATGATAGAAACAGATTATAACCCACTGAATAAAACAGAAATCTATGAGTCAACAATAGTGGAAAGGAAAGAATGGGGAAAACAGAGAGAAAGAAACTTAGCTGAATGACAAATGGGCTATTGAGAAGAGAACTTTATAGAGGAATCATCTGAAAGACACCACCTTAAGCAAGTGATCAAAGTAAACATCACCAGTAACGGGATCAACTGACACCCTTCTCCACCTGATGGGACACTGTGAGAAGAAGAAGTATCACTTCTGTGGTATTCTGGCCAAAGATGCATAACCTGTGTTCAGTTCAGTTCAGTCGCTCAGTCGTGTCTGACTCTTTGAGACCCCGTGAATCGCAGCACGCCAGGCTTCCCTGTCCATCACCAACTCCCGGAGTTTACTCAAACTCATATCCATCGAGTTGGTGATGCCACCGACCTGTGTTAGTCATGAGGAAACACCAGGCCAAACAGATTGAGGGACACTCTACAAAATAACTGACCGATAATCTTCAAAGGTGTCAAGGCAAGTGTGAGGAACCGTTCCAGGCGAAAGAGACATGACAACCAAGTGCAACTCATGATTCTGAACTGGGTTTTTTCCTATGAGAAAGGGTGAAAGTGTTAGTCGCTCAGTTTTGTCCAACTCTTGGTGACACCATGGATTGTAGCCCACCAGGCTCCTCTGCCCGTGGAATTCTCCAGGCAAGAATACAGAAGTGGGTTGCCATTCCCTTCTCCAGCGCATCTTCCCAACTCAGCGATGGAACCCAGGCCTCCTGCATTGCAGGCAGATTCTTATCTGAGCCACCAGGAAAGCTCTTTCCTATACAGGATATTATTAGAAAGCTTGAATGTGGTCTGAGGATTGTATAGTAATACAATAACGTATAGTAATAGTAATAATGCATCTAAGTTAATTCCCCAATTTCAATAGTTGTATTGTGGTTTTTATGGAAGAATGGCCTTGTAGGAAATATTGTACATATGAGACAGGGTGACAGGACAGAAGGCTGGCAAATTACTCTCAAACAGTTCAGGAAATGAGAGGCCTTGGCAGTATTTCCAACTATTTTGTGAGCTTATGATTGTCTCATCTGTTAAACATATGACTGAGAGACTAACACACATGCATAAAATGGGTTTCCCTGGTGGTTCAGATGATAAAGAATTTGCCTGCAGTGCAGGAGACCCAGGTTCAATCCCTGGGTCAGGAAGATCCCCTGGAGAAGGGAATGGCAACCCACTCCCGTATTCTTGCCTGGAGAATTCCATGGGCAGAGGAGCCTGGTGGGCTACAATCCATGGGGTCACCAAGAGTTGGACAAAACTGAGCAACTAACACTTTCACACTTTCTCATAGGAGAAAACCCAGTTCAGAATCATGAGCTGCACTTGGTTGTCATGTCTCTTTTGCCTGGAATAGGTACTAATATTTATTAAGTATATTGATCTGTTGAAGAATAAAAACATATAATTAATCACCATTTGTTCCTCTTGGGAAACACAGTGTTGGAAAATATGTGTAAATTTCTGACTTTTCTCTCTGAATTTACCAAAAGTCTTTCTCTTTTTTCTAGTGTCTGTACTTTTTTCTTTTCTTTTTTTAAAAAAGCAATAGCAATAATCTCCTCTCTTCAGCCTTAGTTTATAAATCCTGAACAAAGTGATTTGGGCATTATTCAGCTGTTAAGAATAACCAAAATAGATGGCTGAATGCGAGGGCTTTAGCTTCCTTTTAATTTTTGGTGCAAGAATTTTAACTTAGCAGATATTGGCCTGATTAGGATCATAATAAATGTACATGAAAAATTATCAAAATTTTGAAAGAAGGAAAAAGGCTCTGCGCATGAGCATCAGAGGAAGGCAAATTGACACAAATCAGAACACATAAACAGAGAGAGCACTATTAGTAGGAGGAAAAACACCAAAAGCTTTTCAACTCTGCACTCAAGTGCCAGGAACAATCAGAATCCTCAGGCATACCACCAAAGAAGGATCATGGACATTAGATTACTGATTCTTATCAACTGCCACTGACAGAAATCACTTAAGTTAGATCGTAGAATTGAAATTCAGATGCCGCCATTGTGGCCACCAGGGTACATTCAACTCACTCTGTTCAACCAGAGCTAAGAACCAGAAGCAGAAATGGGTGAGACCAGGAATCAGTTTAGCGTGTGAGAGCCAGAGAGCCCAGTCTCCACACGCCACACTAGCCTTATCACAGGAGCCAAGAGAAGATGAGCTAAGGACCCAAGGGTCCAGACAAGATCCAGGTGCGCTTTAATCTACACATTTCTGTGATGGGCGTCATCACAGTGGAGCCTTCAGAAGAAGAGACAAAGAATAACTCAAAGGACACACAATNAGATGTGTATAAGAGACAGGCTAAGGACCCAAGGGTCCAGACAAGATCCAGGTGCGCTTTAATCTACACATTTCTGTGATGGGCGTCATCACAGTGGAGCCTTCAGAAGAAGAGACAAAGAATAACTCGAAGGACACACAATAAAGTTATTAGCATACCACTGAATTTTGGATGAGGGAAAACAATAATAAATAAATTTCCTCTAACAACAAAATAAATGACTTAAATATGAGAGAGAATGAGAGGAGACAAAAATAAATGACAAACAAACAAACAAACAAAAATCTGAGCTACTTTTGATTTCGTGCTTTGGGCAAAATGCTGATCAGCTGGCAGGTAGCCAGAAGGCTGTCTGGGGATTTTTGCCCTTGGGCAGACAAATGGGTCCTCCAAGGAAGCAAATTCAGTTATCGGTTTATTCTCTGGAAGACCTGGGGGGCTAACTTGGACACAGACAGAAAAGGCAGTCTCTGCGTTAAGTCCTGCAGTGTATCCTTTGCCAGCACCTTCAACTCTAGGACTGCACCATTTCCTTGTTTGAATTGCTCACTGATAATCACACAGGTAAATTAATAAGAAGTCAAGAAAATTCAGATTTCAAATGAAATTTAAAAATAGAACGCATCACTCATTATCAGAGAAATGCAAATCAACACCACAATGAGATACCACTTCACACCAGTCAGAATGGNATACCATTTTTTTGGTATAAAACTTAAAGAATATTGTAGTATGTAATAAGTGCAAGGAAATTCCAGCTCTCATATCTCAAGTCTTGGGTATTTCAAAGTTAAAGGAAGAACCTAGATATGGAGGTAGATGGACTCCAATTGGTCTCCCATCAAATGTCTGTCAAAGTCTTTTAGATTAGATTTGCTCTTGATTTGAGTTGACAGACCATCTACTTTCTTCTTTTCTCATTATATGTATGCTACATGGGGTTTCACTATGACCAAGAGGCCAAGTGGGGATCATCATACACACAGAGCACCCCCCAGGTTAGTAGGAAGATGGCAGGATTTTTAGTAAGGCATCAAATGTGTCCTGATTTTGAAATTAAGATTTTTGTTTGTTACTGAAAGTAACCAACTGCTTAAGCCTTAAGAGTGACCAGCAAAGTCCTGGGACTTGCCCAGGCTTTTAGTCAGAGGTAGGGAAACCATTCATTCATCCACTAAATAAAAATTTAAAGGTGAGTAGAGGGCAAAAAAAACACAAAAACAAACCCAAAACGTTGCATATTGATTCCATCTGCTAGTAGCTCTTGGTCAACAGCTGGTTATTTTAGCTATTATAATTGAAAATCAGTAAAATTCAATTTATAAATAAGAAATCACCCAAAGCGCCAAAGGGCAAATATGTGATTCCACTTTTACAGGGTACCTAGAGGAGTCAGATTCATAGACAGAAAATAGGATGCTGGCTGCCAAGTACTGGGGGAGGAGATGGGTAAGTTCATGTTTAATGAGTACAGAGTTTCAGTTGGGGACGATACAGATGTTCTGGAGATGGATGGTTGCAAAACAGTGTGACTATACCTAATGGCCACAGAATTGTACGCTTGAGAATGGTTAATGTGGTAAATTTTATGTATGTGTTACCACAATTTTAAAAAGAGTTCAGTTCAGTTGCTCAGTTGTGTCCAATTCTTTGCGACCCCATGGACTGCAGCACTCCAGGCCTCCCTGTCCGTCACCAACTCCCAGAGTTTACTCAAACTCATGTACATTGAGTCGGTAATGCCATCCAACCATCTCATCCTTTGTCGTCCCCTTCTCTTCCCACCCTCAATCTTTCCGAGTGTTAGGGTCTTTTCAAATGAGTCAGCTCTTCGCATCAGGTGGCCAAAGTATTGGAGTTTCATCTTCAACATCAGTTCTTCCAATGAATATTCAGGACTGATTTCCTTTAGGATGGACTGGTTGGATATCCTTGCAGTCCAAGGGACTCTCAAGAGTCTTCTTGGACACCATAGTTCAAAAGCATCAGTTCCTTGTTGCTCAGCTTTCTTTATAGTCCAACTCTCACATCCATACATGACTACTGGAAAAAGCATAGCCTTGACTAGATGGACCTTTGTTGGCAAAGTAATGTCTCTGCTTTTTAATATGCTGTCTAGGTTGGTCATAACTTTCCTTCCAAGGAGCAAGCATCTACCAGAGACATTATTTTGCCAACAAAGGTCCATCTAGTCAAGGCTATGGTTTTTCCAGTAGTCATGTGTGGATGTGAGAGTTGGACTATAAAGAAAGCTGAGCAACAAGGAACTGATGCTTTTGAACTATGGTGTCCAAGAAGACTCTTGAGAGTCCCTTGGACTGCAAGGATATCCAACCAGTCCATCCTAAAGGAAATCAGTCCTGAATATTCATTGGAAGAACTGATGTTGAAGATGAAACTCCAATACTTTGGCCACCTGATGCGAAGAGCTGACTCATTTGAAAAGACCCTAACACTCGGAAAGATTGAGGGTGGGAAGAGAAGGGGACGACAAAGGATGAGATGGTTGGATGGCATTACCGACTCAATGTGCATGAGTTTGAGTAAACTCTGGGAGTTGGTGACGGACAGGGAGGCCTGGAGTGCTGCAGTCCATGGGGTCGCAAAGAATTGGACACAACTGAGCAACTGAACTGAACTCTTTTTAAAATTGTGGTAACACATACATAAAATTTACCACATTAACCATTCTCAAGCGTACAATTCTGTGGCCATTAGGTATAGTCACACTGTTTTGCAACCATCCATCTCCAGAACATCTGTATCGTCCCCAACTGAAACTCTGTACTCATTAAACATGAACTTCCCCATCTCCTCCCCCAGTACTTGGCAGCCAGCATCCTATTTTCTGTCTATGAATCTGACTCCTCTAGGTACCCTGTAAAAGTGGAATCACATATTTGCCCTTTGGCGCTTTGGGTGATTTCTTATTTATAAATTGAATTTTACTGATTTTCAATTATAATAGCTAAAATAACCAGCTGTTGACCAAGAGCTACTAGCAGATGGAATCAATATGCAACGTTTTGGGTTTGTTTTTGTGTTTTTTTTGCCCTCTACTCACCTTTAAATTTTTATTTAGTGGATGAATGAATGGTTTCCCTACCTCTGACTAAAAGCCTGGGCAAGTCCCAGGACTTTGCTGGTCATTCTTAAGGAATAAGCAGTTGGTTACTTTCAGTAACAAACAAAAATCTTAATTTCAAAATCAGGACACATTTGATGCCTTACTAAAAATCCTGCCATCTTCCTACTAACCTGGGGGGTGCTCTGTGTGTATGATGATCCCCACTTGGCCTCTTGGTCATAGTGAAACCCCATGTAGCATACATATAATGAGAAAAGAAGAAAGTAGATGGTCTGTCAACTCAAATCAAGAGCAAATCTAATCTAAAAGACTTTGACAGACATTTGATGGGAGACCAATTGGAGTCCATCTACCTCCATATCTAGGTTCTTCCTTTAACTTTGAAATACCCAAGACTTGAGATATGAGAGCTGGAATTTCCTTGCACTTATTACATACTACAATATTCTTTAAGTTTTATACCAAAAAAATGGTATGGTTCACTGTTATAGTATTCTACTTGTAGTATTCTATAATTACTTGATGCAATATTCTACTACAAAGGTATAAAAAATTAAGTTAATAATTTCCCACACTAATCTCATCTCCAATTTCCCAAAGGGAGTAAATATATTTAATATTAACAAGGTAGAGTCTATCTTTACCTTTTTCTCTCATAAAAATATTACATCACAGTATTCAATAAAAATCATTAAAATTTTGCATCATAAAAATATCACATATATATGCACATTAGATGGACATCATATTCATATCTTGTATCTTGCTCTTTTTCCCTTGGCAGATCATAGACTTCCCACTCTAGTCTTTGTAATTCTGAACTTCCGTTTGTTTTCCCCAAGAGAGAAAAGCGGTGGCTACTCACAGTGTGATTTAGAAGCATAAATATAGAGGAGACATTGTCTGGTTGTCCCAAGCTGGCTTTATTTGTCTAGCTGTGAAAGGCTGCTGACTTTCATTCATAAAGCCTAGGTGACTATGTTCCTGAATCACAGAAGAGAAAGGAAATGAATGAATGCGCCTTCGATGGAGTAGATGAATGAACGAATTAAGTAGCCAGTTGGTTTAATTACAGCTTTTAGTTTTCCCTCACCTAATAAACACTGCAACCATTCCACCTCTGGTCGAAAACAAGTAGCTGCTACTGTGTGATTATACATCTGAAATCAATGAAGGGAAATACAAATAGTAAATTCAGTACCTGGATTCTTCCTCTTATGGTTTACATGTGGTCTACCTATTTCTCTACAGTCTCACCATTTTTAAACAGTGCTTTTTAGACCATCAGCATCTAAAATGTGAGGAATGCTAAGTGCAAATGTAGATTCCTTGGCTGTGTTTTGCCCTCCTTGGAGTAAAATATATGAAAATAGAACTCATATTAAAAAATTTTCCACAGGTGATTCTGACATACACTAAGTTGTTTGAAAATGACCCCTAGGCCTCACCACAGGTTCAGAGATTTGCTAATCTCATCTTCTGAAAGACTGTAGTCATCTTCTCTAGACTTCAGAATCCTGGCACTCTCCCATCTCCTCCCCTTTTCTGTCGATCACCCTCAAGCAGGTAAAAGGAAGATCGCATCCTCTTAGGTCTGACTCAAGGCAAAGCAGGCTCTGGACAGCACCTGGGTCTGCAGGAGAACATGGAAAAAGGAGCTGCTGATTTGGGCCTAAGAACTGTCCTTGACTCTCTGGGTTCAGACCTAGGAAATAGTAGTTCTGAGTCTTCTGGGACCCAAACAAGTATTAGAGATAAAACACTTTCTACAAAGTGAAGAGGAACTAAAAAGCCTCTTGATGAAAGTGAAAGAGGAGAGTGAAAAAGTTGGCTTAAAGCTCAACATTCAGAAAACGAAGATCATGGCATCTGGTCCCATTAATTCATGGGAAATAGATGGGGAAACAGTGGAAATAGTGTCAGACTTTATTTTTATGGGCTCCAAAATCACTGCAGATGGTGACTGTGGCCATGAAATTAAAAGACACTCCTTGGAAGGAAAGTTATGACCAAACCTACAGAGCATATTAAAAAGCAGAGATATTACTTTGCCAACAAAGGTCCATCTAGTCAAGGCTGATTTTTCCAGTAGTCATGTATGGATGTGAGAGATAGACTGTGAAGAAAGCTAAGCACTGAAGAATTGATGTTTCTGAACTGCGGTGCTGGAGAAGACTCTTGAGAGTCCCTTGGACTGCAAGGAGATCCAACCAGTCCGTCCTAAAGGAGACCAGTCCTGGGTGTTCGTTAGAAGGACTGATGTTGAGGCTGAAACTCTGATACTTTGGCCACCTGATGCGAAGAGTTGACTCATTGGAAAAGACCCTGATGCTGGGAAGGATTGGGGGCAGGAGAAGGGGACGACGGAGGATGAGATGGCTGGACGGCACCACCGACTTGATGCACATGAGTTTGGATGAACTCCAGGAGTTGGTGATGGACAGGGAGGCCTAGCATGCTGCAATTCATGGGGTCGCAAAGAGCTGGACATGACTGAGCTACTGAGCTGAACTGACTGACTTCTAGGAGAGGCTAAAGCAGCATGCAAACACATCCGTGGATGCAAAGAGAAGGAAATGGCAACCCACTCCAGTGTTCTTGCCTGGGAAATCCCATGGACAGAGAAGCCTGGTGGGCTAACAGTCCATGGGGTCACAAAGAGTCAGACACAACTGAGCAACTGAGCTCATGCTTTCTGCCTCTACGAGAGGCTAAAGCAGCAGGCAAACACATCTGTGGATGCTAAGAAGCAAGCCAGGAAAGAGAAGACGAGCAATGATTAATAAAGGCAGTGACTTTGCTGTCCCTCTCAATCGCAACTGCCAATGACTGTTCTTGAATAAGTAAAGGTCAACGTGTGAATGAATGATTAGATAAATGTTTCATACTTTCTGGTGACCGAAAACAAGAGCAGCAACAACACTTTCCTAATTCCTAAGATTGTTGTCCACGGCGGGGGGCGGGGGTGGGGGGCACACATGGGTGCTTTATATTAATCTTAGTCAGAACATCATCTGTAAATTTTAGTAAGGAACACTGGGCTTCCCTGGTTGCTCAGGGGTAAAGAATCTGCCTGCCAATGCAGAAAACACAGGTTCAGTCCCTGGGTCGGAAGATCCCCTGGGGAAGGAAATGACAACCCACTCCAGTCTTCTTGCCTGGGACATCCCATGGATAAAGAAACCTGATGGGTTTCAGGTCATGGGGTCTTAAAAGAGTCAGAAAGGACTTAGTGACTAACCAACAACAAAGAACACTGGTAGAAACTAGCTCAGTAGGTTTTAAAACTCTGGAGGGTCAAGCGTGGAATTCCGTAGAAATGCTCCGTCATGAAGACGCTGCTAGGAAACAACTCTGGAGCCGTGTGGTGTTTGATTCAGGGCCTCACAAATACAAAAGAGAAACAATAAAACTGAGAAAAGCCAAAAGTCAGAAAGCTGCCCCGAGCAAACACATTACTGCCCTCCCTGTTAAGTTCTAGGCTATTCACCCCAACCTCAAGGACTCTGAGCTCTTCCCAGCTTCTAACTTGACCAGACATTTTTGGGGTTATAATAAAAGGAGGAAGAAAATAGATTATTTGGAGAAGATGGAAAATAACATGAGAAAAATGAGAAAATCAGCTGGACTAAAGACATATTTGCCACCAAAGCAACGTCGTTTCTTCAAGGATATAATCTGCCTGCTGAGCCTATCCACAAATATTTTTGAAACTCAGAAACATACAGCGTGTTCTTTATAAATGGATATTACTGTGACTTCTTCAACCAAGGACCCTGTCCTGGTGGTGGGCTGACTCTAAGATAGCACCTAATGTTCTCCATCTCCTAGTATTCATACCCTATGTAATCCCCTCCCCTTGAGAGTGGGAAGGCCAACAGAATACAGCATAAGTGATGGGATTCACCCGCATGACTACGTTAAAAATCTCTGTCTTGCTAGATTTTCCATATTGCTTTCTCCACTTGCATACTTTGATGAAAAGAGTGGTCACGCTGGAGAGGTCCACAGAACAAAGAACTAGAGCAATCTCCAGCTAAGAGCTGGAAAGGATCTGTAACCTTTAGCCAAAAAGTCTTCTGGGAAATGAATTCTGCCAATAACCTCCTTAGAAACGGATCTTTCACCACTGTGCTCTCAAATGAGACCACAGCCTCAGCTAGCAAGTTTATTTCAGTCTTGTAAGAAACCCTGAAACAAAAGAATCAGCTAAGCTATGCCCAACTCTTGATCACAGAAACTGTATTAATAAATGTGCATAATTTTAAGCCATTAAATTTGGGGTAACCTGTTATACAGCAATAGATAACCGATATAATACAGATCTAAGCTGAGACAGCAAGGAAAGAATGTCTGTTTTTCACAGTTTTGAACAATTAATCTTGCTGACCATGCTAGAGTCTGTAAAATAAGACACACTCTTCCAAGCTGCCTATATCCAGCACATATATGGCAACCTCTTTAGCCACAGGGAGGCGGTGGGGGGTGGGGCGGAGCGGAAGGGCTTTGAGAGGTGCCAAATGGTAAAGTCATTTAGTTCATGAAGAGATACTTAGTGATTTGTTAAAACAGAAATTGGTATTGGCTTGTGTTCTAAAGAGCTTTTAAATCTCAGAGGATGATAGAGTGCTACCTATATATTTTCAGTCAGAGGCTTTAGTTATAAGTAATTCCACATGCTGTAACTATCAGCAGTATGCAAGGAGGCTGCCATAGGAAATGAACCTTCATGTGCCTGAAGGTTTATATTATCTTTATGATGAGATTCACATCAACACACACACACACACAGTTTTTGTGAGAGGATGGATTAATTGAACTTACTTTTCAATTGCATCAGCTTTTTCAATGTAATGACGAATGGATTCGATTAGACAGAAACCATATTTGTGGCTGACATATCAAGGGTGTTACTTCTTCCCACAGATTTCATTATGCACACCGACTAAAGGCATTGCCTTTCTTTGCTGTCTCTCCAGGTTACACTTGTAGGCAGCTCTTTGACCAGAAGTCAGTAGATTCTTCTTAATGAGACTCTGGCAAAAAGGAAAAGAGAAATCCTCTGAGACACTGGTCAAGAGACAACAAGGTACTTTCTCCTCTTTTTACTCCTCAGCTTCTTGGCATTGCCTTGGATGCATGCCTCCTCTGTCTTCTCATGCAGATGCCACCAGCAAAACATCCACAGCAAATAAAGAGCCAGGCTCTTGGGCAGGACCATCTGCAGGGGCTGCGATGGAGCTGGACACAGCTGACCAGTGGAGTTAAGACCTGAGTCACCCAGTGCTTCTCTTTGTTAAATTCGCACCATCTTTACCTCTGTCACCAATCTCAAGTTAGAGGGTCCCCACGATCACTCTATGGTTTGACAATTCATTGGAAGGACTCACAAAACTCACTGAAAGTTGCTATACTCACAGTATGGTTTAAGACAGAACAGGGCAGAGATTAAAAGCAGCTAAGGGAAAAGAGGCATGGAGAAGTGTCCAGGAGAGTCCAAAGCATGGGACCTCTAGTTGTCTTCTCCCAGTGGAGTTATGGACACATTTGATTTCTCACAGCAGCAATGTGTGACGATACGCATGAGCCAGGGCCAACCAGACAAGCTCACCTGAGCCTTGGTGTCTACAGATTTTATTGGGGCTCAGCCACATAACCATGGCTGACTGGTCATGTGGTCAACCTTAGTCTCCAGAGGTCAAATTCATACCACATGACCCAAGGACCCTTCCTATAAATCACTGCCAGCATAGGCTATCTGGCTTGGCCGAAGGTCCCCAGGTTAAACAATCAAGACAAGATATTCCTAGGTCTCAGAGGTTACCTCCCAGGAGCCAAGGGCAAAGGCCAAACCTCTTTGGGTGAAAGATTAATCCTTTATTGTCCATCCAGACCTTCTTGTTCCACTTGACAGAATTTCTCTGCAACATCCCTCTAAACGTACACCTCTCCTAATCTCTTCCATCCTCAAGAACAACACCAACCATCATCCAAGTGATCAAGCCACTTCCACTCTAACTCAAGCCACCGTCAGGTCTGACGTGGGGGGTTTCTGGCAAGTGCAGCTGGGTAGATGAAGGTAGCGCAGACCGGGGCTTTGGGGGGCCCTGCGTGTGTTGCAGCCTGCTAGTACCGGCCCAGGATGCTGCACCCTGGCCCTCCTTCCCCCAGCAGGACCCCGAGCCTCCAGCCAGGGCTTACTCGGTTCGCCAAGGAAGCCTAGCTTCAGAGCCTGGACAAGATCTGCTCCCTGCCCAGTCCTGAGTCCCAGACGCACAACTCACCGAGCAAAACTCAAGTTTCAGACACTGCTGGGCCTCCAAAACAGAAGGGGAAGAAAGCACATTAGAAATCCGAGGAGCGGGTCCCTGTGGAGAAGCCTCAGGGCAGGAAGTCAGTGGCAGTGAAAGAGGAGGCAAAGGCCTTCAGCTCCACTGCGGCCCCTGCGGATGGCCTGGCCTCAGCACCCGACTCTTCATTTGCGGTGGACGTCCTGCGACAGTGCCTGCGTGAGAAGACAGGGGAGGCACGCAGCCAGGGCAACACCAGGAACCGTTTTCTCTCACCTCTTTGGAGAAAAGATGCTGGAGGAAGCTGAGGCAGAAGGAGTGGGACCAGAAGTAGGGGATGCGGAGGGAGCTGGGGATGAAGGAGAAAGCCGCCAAGGTCTCCAAGGGGCCCCCTGAGGTGCCGGGCCAGCCGGGCTGCTCTTCACTAAGGCAGAGCTGAGCCAATAAGAGGGGCAGGCCTGCAAGGCGCAGCGCGGGAAGAAGAGGCAGAAAGCCAAGCGGGAGATGGGCTGGAGCAGCTGTCGGACGGGGACGCGGCCCAGGCCCGGGAGCTTCAGGCCAAGATCCAGGGACAAACCTGCTGTACAAGGCCAAGGGCGTGAAGATCCTCGACGGTCAGCACCTGCAGCCGGAGGCCCTGAATTGCCAGGAGAAGCGGCGGGCGCAGCGCGGATGCACGTGTGAGAAGCGCAGCGCCCGCGGCCCAGGTGGCGGGGAAGCTGCTGCTGCAGGACCGACGGCGGCAGGACCTGCGCAAGAAGAAGGCGGCCAAGGCCGAGGGGCGCCTGGAGAAGGGCCGCATCCTGCACCCTGATTCTGGAGACCGGCCTGGCCTGAGGGCCCGGATGCTCGACGCCAGGCGGGCTCTGGCTCTGGGTGGAGAGCGGACGCTGTCACACTCCGCTCAGCGACTTGTCCAGGGCTCAGGCCGCGTGGGCAGAAGAGCCTTCAGATCTGGGGAAGGGTTGATCCACATCTAGACTCCAGCCTCCTCTCATGAGGCCGGAACACTCCCTGAAAGTTGCAGGGTGGCGGGCGAGGGGGCGGTAACAGGCGGTGGGAGCCAGGTAAGGAGGCAGTGGGAGCCAGGTAAGGAGGGGCGGGCTTCAGTGACCCCCTCTTTATCTCCCGAGTTCACAGGAACAGGAAGGGAATGGCCTTTGGGACTGCTGTGTGAGCCCCAAACTCATTTGAAAAGGACAAAAACCAGCGCCTGAAGCCAGACCGAAGGTGAAATTGATGGTCTCGATAACTGGGAGAAGGCGGGGCCAACCTCAGGTTGCCTGGAATTGAATTATTCTAAGTTTATTTGCAAGATGAGTAAAGATTAGAATTTAAGATAAGCATGCACATTTAAAATCCTAAAATAACCATAGAAGATATAAACAGTCTTACCAAACTAGGAGGAAGAAATATGGAGTGGGATGGTCAGTGTCAATCTAGAAGGAGGTGGGAGAGAAAAACCTCCAGCTAAGCCAGAGGCAGAGTTAAGTCCCAGCTTAGAGCCAGCCAGGTGAATTTTATGGTATGTAAATTATTTTTTAAAAACTGTTAATAAAACTCTCTTGACTAAATTCTAGTTAAGAAACAGATGGTAACCAAAAGGAAGCTGGTGTTGGCTGTATTAGAAGATGAAGTCAATTTTAAGATAAAAGGCACCGCTAAAAAGGAGGAATATTACCACGTGATGAAAAGGGGCTCAAATCACCTGGAAGGTGGAAAAGCTGTGCACCAGGAACATATCTCCAAGTCTGTCTTGCCGAAACTGACACAAGGAGAAATCAAGTCACAGATCAAAGTGGGAGATTTTTAACATCTCTGTTAGGAATTAATACACAAGCAGATAAAAATCGGATGGCTATGGGAGGTTTGGAAGAAAGCAGTTATAAGCTTGATCTGATGGACACACAGAACGGTATCTGAAAACAGTATGTACTTCAAGCACATGTGGAACAGTGGGGGAAACTCTCAAAGTTTGTAAAACAAGTCATATTTCTAAGTGTCAATGTCATACAAAGTATATTACCTGGTCATAGCACAATTTAAAAACTCAAGCGGTAATTGCTAAAGTTTCCTGTTCGGAAGTTTAGAAACATGCTTCTAAATTACCTATGGGTCAAAGAATAATCCCTAATGGCTGTCAGAGTATTTGGGACCAAAAGATAATGAAGATGCTATGCATTAAAATGTGTCAGACGCAGCAGAGACACTGCAAAAAAGCACTATATAGCCTTTAGGAAAAAAAGCCAAAACTTCTCACCTGGGCTGTGGCCACCTCATATCACCTTGTCTCCAGCTTTGCCACCTCACAGGTCAGTATCCACATAGTAAAGAATTCAAGTCATTCCTCCTCTATTTAAACCCAACCTTCTCATCCCCCAAAGGCATCCTTTCACATTTAGAATAAAAACTATTGTTCCTTTTCCTGGCTCGCCTCCTCTCGTTCATCTCATATTTCTCTATGCACATTTTTCCTGCCCACTCTGGCCTTTTTTTTCTCTTCCTCCAAGCTCATGCTACCCTAGGGCCTTTGCACTGCCTATTTTCTCTACTTTGAACCTCTGCCGTCAACCTTCGGCCAAGATTACCTTTCTTATTCAGATTTCAGCTTAAATGTCACTTTATAGTGTCATCTTCCCTGGCTATTTAAGTCTCCCAGACACCCTCAGACTCACAACCTCTTCACCAAGACATCCAGCACACTTAGCAACAGCTATTATTTTTCTGGTTTCTTTGCTTACTCCCTACCTCCTACCCATAAAATATAATCTCCACGCAAGCAGGGACCAGGCTGTCTTTTTCATACCTGTTTTACCTGCTCTTAGAAGAGTCTAACACATAGTAGGTACTCAATAAATATTTGCTTGATAAATGAATATATTCACTTTTCTTGAAAGTCAACTTTTAACCATTGGTTTATTCATTCATCTATTGAATCCAAGTATTCACTGAGCATCCTTTATACAAATGGCCAGACATAGGTGCAATTAGGCAGAGCCCACCCTCTAGAGTTTAAAAGAGCTCTAAGTAGAATCAGAAGAATAGACTAATCAGTAGAATGAAATAGACAGTGCTCATCTGTGTACCTTGCACAGCACTGAGACCAGTCTTGGGAGCTCATTAAAGAGTGGAAGGACAAAAGAGGGCTCTGCTAAACTGATATTGGAAAATCAGAGGGAGGAAAGAGTTCTTAAATGAAAGGATCCAAGAACACTTCACACAGTATTTGTGATGATGGAAGCAGGAGGAAATGTCCACTAAGTAATGGGATCGACACAACAAATAAGACATGGAGGCAGGAGAGGGTACTGCTGGCCATGAGTTAAGTAGTTCTACTTGGGAGAAGCACAGGGCAAATAAGGGCTTCCCAGGTGGCCCAGTGGGTTAAGAATCCACCTGTAATTCAGAAGACACAGGTTCAATCCCTGGGTGGGGAAGATCCCCTGCAGGAGGGCATGGCAACCCACTCCAGTATTCTTGCCTGGAGAATCCCATGAACAGAGGAGCCTGGAGGACTATAGTCCATGGGGTCACAAAGAGTTGCACACTGCTGAAGTGACTGAGCATGCATGCATGCAAGCACACACATAGAGGGCATATAAAGAGGAAAGAATGCAGGGAAAGCTGACTGGGATCAGAATTTACTGAAGTCCCTATAATCACAACTCTAGACAATGTGAAGCCATTGCAAGTCTTTGAAAAAGGACTGATCGTGACTGATGCTGTGCCTTTAAAGACTGAACTCAGGCAAGCTTGGCTTTACAAGTTCGCAAACTCTGCAGTCACCGTGGACTCCAATCACAGAGGGGCCCTGTGCTTGTGGAGTAATTTTGAATAAGGACCCCTGCATTTTCTTTCCCTTTTTTTTTGGTGTGGACCGTTTTTGAAGCCTTTATTGGATTTGTTACAATATTACTTCTGTATTATGTTTTGGTTTTTTTTGGCTGAGAGGTATGTGAGATCTTAGCTCCCCGACCAGGGATCAAACCCACACTCCATGTGTTAGAAGGTGAGGTCTTCACCACTGGACCTCCAGGGAAGTCCGTGGGAACCTGAATTTTCATCTTGCGCTGGAACCTTCAAATTATGCAGCTGGTCCTGAGCTCAGGAGATGGTGATCATGAATGATTAAGATGAGGGAGAGTCAGGAGGCAAGGAGAACAGATAAGAAACTAATAACAGTCTGAGGAAAAGCTAATAAGGACATGAAGTGGTGAAGCTTTCCTAATCTTAGCAGATACTCTAAGTTTTTAGGGGTAATGAAAAAAACCTGGGTCATAGACCCAAGGATAGTCTTTGAATCCCTTAGCTCCAAGCTACACAGAATGATTCTTAATTAAATACTTGAGGCAGGAGGAAGCTGAAAATTTATAGGAAGGCTTTGGGAGTTTTTAAGCAGAGATATTACATAAGATTTATTTAGCAAATATCTATTGAACACCTGGTATGTACTAGGCTTAGTGGTACCATTATTAATAGAAACGTATTGCGTGCCAGAGATTAATGTTACCTAGTGAAAGCTCACTGCCCACAGTGCAGGGAAGCCAGTACTCTGGCACTGGCTTTCGAGAAAAGAAAGAACTTTATTGCGAGGTTGACCCTCAAGCCCACAGGAGTTAGGGCTCAAATCTGCCTCCTAGATCCAGGGTTTGGGGTGAAATTGAAGGGTGAAATGCAAGCTAATGTGTTAGTCTTGAATCAGTTGATAGATGATAAGTTACTTTTGCAGCTGGAAGTTGAATTTGCTTTACTGAAGGACTTCTCACTTCATAACGAGCTCTGGTGGCAACATATCTACTCCTTGAGTTTGGTATACTGAAGATCCTTGGTTCTGGGCTCATCCTGGACTCACAGGTTTCCATGTTGCACATGTGTGGTGATGTTGCTGTAAAATAACCAGGTTTCATTCATCAACAGCCTGCTTTTTAAAAGCAAGATAAGTTGAAACTGGTCCATGTCTTACATGTTGTTTCATTAGCAGTCCCTGCCATAAACACTGGCATCAGTTCAGCTCAGTTCAGTTCAGTCGCTCAGTCGTGTCTGACTCTTTGCGACCCCAGGGACCACAGCACGTCAGGCCTCCCTGTCCATCGCCAACTCCCAGAGTGCACCCAAACTCATGTCCATCGAGTTGGTGATGCCATCCAACCATCTCATCCTCTGTCGTCCCCTTCTCCTCCTCCTCTCAATCTTTCCCAGCATCAGGGTCTTTTCAAATGAGTCAGCTCTTCACATCAGGTGGCCAAAGTATTGGAGTTTCAGCTTCAGCATCAGTCCTTCCAATGAATATTCAGGACTGATTTCCTATAGGGTTGACTGATTGGATCTCCTTGCAGTCCAAAGGACTCTCAAGAGTCTTCTTCAACACCACAGTTCAAAAGCATCAGTTCTTTGGCGCTCAGCTTTCTTCACAGTCCAATTCTCACATCCATATGTGACCACTGGAAAAACCATAGCCTTGATTAGACAGGCCTTTGTTGGCAAAGTAACGTCTCTGCTTTTTAATATGCTGTCTAGGTTGGTCATGACTCGTATACACCCGTGGCAGATTCATGTCAATGTATGGCAAAACCAATACAGTATTGTAAAGTAAAATAAAAATAAAATTAAAAAAAAAAGTAAATGTGTAACCTAGAAGTGTTTACTTTTTCATGCTAAATAAGGATATGGTAAGGAGTCTCCCCCCACCACAATAATAATAACATTCAGCTTTTGGTTCTGGAGAAGAAAGTACCTTAATAGTTGCTGGTAGGACATGCTGTGATAAGTCCTAGCTTTGTTCCAGAGTGCATCATTCTGCTCTCCCTAAGATAATACACAATATATGCACACATGAAGAGCAAACTAGAGCCATCTCCCCAGGTGGAGGCAGTGACATGCGGTGACTCAAAAATGATGTACCAAGGGACTTCCCTGGTGGTCCAGCGGCTAAGACTCTGAGCTTTCAATGCAGGGGGCTGGGGTTTGATCCCTGGCCGGGGAACTAGACCCCACATGCCACAACTAAGAGCCTGCACAGGTAAATAAATAAATATTTTTAAAAAACAACCTATATGCTGCATCTGATGGAGCACCAAACGGCTGGCACATGGACCTACCTGTTTTCCAACCAGCATGGGCCCCTGTACAGAAGATGCTATCTCCTCAAGCAAAACTTGGAAGCATGAAAGCAGAAACGTGTTTGGCATATCTCTGTCTGCTTTTAAACCACAGAGAATAAAAATAGCAATGACACTATGTGAAAAGTTATTCATATTCTGGGTAAAAATGATCAGAGTGAAAGGGAATACACTCAGGCTGAGAAGGCACGCCTACCACGAGTGGAGAGGGGACAAGTGGGGGTAGTATCGGGTCATGGAAAGGGCAAATAAGGATTTGAAATCAGAAAACCAGGAAGCCATTCATAGCTTTCTCATTTAGCAGCTAAGTTACCTTGGCCAAGATTCTTGTTAAAGCTCAGGTTCTTGATCAATGAAGATAATAGTTCCTACCACTGAGCTCTGCTATGAAGGTAGAACAAGGTCATATGTGGGCAGAAGCACTTTGCAAATTATGAAGTTCTGGTACAAGAGGTAACTGTTTATCTCTGGGTGCAACTGAGTGTTATAAAATCCCTTCTTAAACAGAAGCTGCCTCCTCTGTCTCCCTAAGTCTCCTAGTTCGGTTCCCGATAGTCAGTTGACATATTAATATGTTAAATATTTGAGTGACAGGAAAGAAGGAAGGGTGGAAGGAGGGAGGGGAGAGGAGGATGGGAAAGGAAGGGAGGAGGGAGAGAAGGAAGATAAGGAGGATAAGGAAAGTAGAAAAAATAGAAAGAATCCTCATTTTGCCCATTGGGATCATGCAGAATTAATTTAATTCTTCTCTCAAGTAAATATTTATTTACTTAAAAATATGTTTCCTACTTTATTCCAAAAAGAATATAAGGGATCTTACAAGGAGAGCTAAAAATACAACAAAAGAGCCGCAATTATAAATACTGCAGAAAAAAAAAAGACTACAAGGAAAGAGATGGGAATGAGCTTGGTGTAAGGGGTCTTCAACCTGGCTTTGCAGCCTGCAACACATCCATGAGGCAAAAAGCATTCAAGAAAAATACGGATCAAAGAAAAAAATTTTTAAGGAGAGGGAAGTACTGATCTTCTTAGTTGCTGCTGTTGATTAGTCACTAAGTGGTGGCCGACTCTTTCGTGACCCCATGGACTGTAGCCCGCTAGGCTCCTCTGTCCATGGGATTTCCCAGGCAAGAATACTGGAGTGGGTTGCCTTGCTCCTCTCCAGAGGATCTCCCTGACCCAGGGATCGAACCTGCATCTCCTGCAGCTCCTGCATTGCAGGTGGGTTCTTTACCACTGAGCCAGTAGGGAAGCCAATTTTAGTAGTAAAGACAGTCAGCATTTTCTCAAGAGGACACCACGGAAGGAAAGCATGACATCCTTAGCCTTGCTCACCAACTGACAGAGCAAGAAGCTTCTTAGGGATGGGTCCATGTGGACCCCTATAAATGCTGAAGGCCTCAAACCAAGAAGCACCTAAGCAAAGCTAACTTTGCACGCAGTCTGGACAGTGCAACCTACCCTCTGGGGTCTCTGGGGTCTCGTTTTTTTTTTTTAATTATTTTCTTTAAAATTATTTTATTATTCATATTCTATTTACTTTTTGACCGTGTTGCTCAGCATGTGCGATCTTAGTTCCTCAACCAGGACTGAACCCATACCCTGTGCTTGGGAAGTGCAGAGTCAACCACTGGACCACAAGGGAAGTCCCCTCTGTGACTAGTTTGACTCAAGGATATATGACCGATTAACCGGAAGAGGGAGTAATCAGCATGTCCTTCGAGCAATGATCCCCAATATCATTCAAGTCCCTACAAATGCTTGGCTCTGACAATGGGTACGTAAAACAAATGGTGTTTAAATGATCATAAGCACAATCCTGAGGCTTCCCAGGTGGCACTAGTGGTAAAGAATCCGCCTGCCAATGCAGGACACACAGGTTGGATCCCTGGGTTGGGAAGATCCCCTGGAAAAGGAAATGGCAACCTACTCCAGTATTCTTGCCTGGGAAATCCCACGGCATGAGAGAAGAGCCTGGAGGGCTACATCCATGGGGCCACCAAGAATCAGACATGACTGAGCAATTGAGTACACACACACACACACACACACACACTCCTATGTTACCAAGAACTTGTGTAACTTGAAGAGAAAAGATGGAATTGTAAAGACCAATCTCAACTTGCTTGTCAGAGATAAAATCAAAACCAAAGAATTGTTTCCTGTCACGTGAGTGGGAGCATTTGACCGGAGTCCCTCTGAGGCTGACAGAGTCAAGGTCACCCATTCCGCCTTTATTTCTGCCACAGAATTTTAGCCTTAGGATGAAGACAACGATTAAAAAGCCTGAAGTTAGAAGTATGCCAAGATGAAAGCCCTGAAATGCAAATTATTCACAAGCATGTGACATACTAAAGTATTTTCCCGGAGAAGCCACTGCATAGGTTCCTTACCTTTCTAGAAGGGAAGTCACACAGAGCCCCCTCTGCCCCCGCCCCTGGAGTGTGCCAGCGCCGACCAATGCACCCACCTTTTTCCTGACACAGTTGGTTCACCACAGTGATGGCTGGCCCTTCGCTGTGCATGGGTCCCCAACGTATACCAAGGCAATCTTTGTGAGCCAATGAAAGGAATTTCCATGATTTCCTGGTGGAAAGCAAAGCGGAAGCTTGTAAAAGATCAGATGGGCTGTGATTAAATGGGAATCCTGGTGCGTGCGTGCATGCTAAGTCACTTCAGTCGTGTCTGACTCTTTGTGATTCCACGGACTGTAGCCTGCCAGGTTCCTCTGTCCATGGGATTCTCCAGGCAAGAATACTGGGATGGGTGGCCATTCCCTTCTCTAGGGGTTCTTACCCACCTAGGGATCGAACTTGCATCTCTTACATCTCCTGCATTGGCAGGCGGGTTCTTTACCACTAGTGCCACCTGGAAAGTCTAGGAATTATGGTAGAGATAGCAAAAAAAAAAAAAAAAAGTCTCAAAACTCACTGCTAGAGAGAGAAACTAGCAAGAGAACATCATATCCCAGGGAAGACATCCTGGGGGAAAAAGAATGATAATAAAATCAACTACTAGGACTTCTTTTCCACGGGGATGGTCTTGATCCCTGTCTCCTGTACAATGTCACGAACCTCATTCCATAGTTCATCAGGAACTCTATCTATCAGATCTAGGCCCTTAAATCTATTTCTCACTTCCACTGTATAATCATAAGGGATTTGATTTAGGTCATACCTGAATGGTCTAGTGGTTTTCCCTACTTTCTTCAATTTAAGTCTGAATTTGGAAATAAGGAGTTTATGATCTGAGCCACAGTCAGCTCCTGGTCTTGTTTTTGTTGACTGTATAGAGCTTCTCCATCTTTGGCTGCAAAGAATAGAATCAATCTGATTTCGGTGTTGACCATCTGGATGTCCATGTGTAGAGTCTTCTCTTGTGTTGCTGGAAGAGGGTGTTTGCTATGACCAGTGCATTTTCTTGGCAAAATATTAGTCTTTGCCCTGCTTCATTTCGCATTCCAAGGCCAAATTTGCCTGTTACTCCAGGTGTTTCTTGACTTCCTACTTTAGCATTCCAGTCCCCTATAATGAAAAGGACATCTTTTTTGGGTGTTAGTTCTAAAAGGTCTTGTAGGTTATCATCTTTAAGGGCACAAAAATTGGTTCTTGGGATCTGAGTGGATTGAATAGCATCCCCCCAAATCTATGTCCCTCTAGAACCTCAGAATATGTTCTTATCAGAAATAAGATATTTGAAGATATAATTAAGGTAAGGCATGAGAGGAGGTCATTCTAGATGAGGGCAAACTCTAATCCAATGAGAGTGTTCCTGCAGAAAGCAGAAGGGGTCAGAGACAGAGAGAAGAAAGCCCTGTGAAGCCAGCCGCAGAGACTGGAGTTGCGCAGCTGCAAGCCAAGGGGTCCATAAAAGAATAAACCTGTGTTGTCACCAAATTTATGGTATTGGGTGGGCCAAAAAATTCATTCAGATTTTTCCATACCATCTTACAGCAAAACCCAAATGAACTCTTTGGCCAACCCAATACTTTGTTATGGCAGCCCTAGGAAGTTAATATAGGTAAAAAAATTTTTTTACTCCTTTTATGTATAATACACACACATAGATGTAGGTATGCAGATAAAGACGGTAAGTGTATAAACATACTTTGATGTTTACATAAACAAAATTATGCTTATTGTATTAAATTTTCATGGGAGAAGATGAGGAAAAATGTCTGAAAAAGCTCCTTATTGGGTTATAATGAATAAAAGGTTAAGAAACAGTGCTCTAGGCTGTGAAGATTTAAAAGGATGCTGGGCAAACAGGGAGAATGTTTCAGTCAGAGGCTACCTTTTACTTCTATTAAAATTGTTCTTCAAACTTATGGCTGCTGAGGAGAAGGATACAGGAAAGGGATAATTAGGGAGTTTGGGATGGACATGTATATACTGCTATATTTAAAACAGATAACCAACAAGGCCCTACTGTATAGTACATGGAACTCTGCTCAGTATTATGTGGAAGCCTGGATGGGAGGGGACTTTACAAGAGAATGGATACATGCATATGTGTGGCTGGGTTCCTTTGCTGTTCACCTGAAATGATCACAATGTTTGTCAATCGGCTATACCCCAATACAAAATAAAATGTTTAAAAATAAATTAAAAATTTTTTTAATTGTTCTTGTTCTTGGCATGAAAACTAAATAGTCCCTTTCTTCCATTCTGGCCCAGATGCAATTATTACAACTTCCAGAAAATTTTTTTCTGCTATTTGTAATAGGAATTGTCCCCAAATGGGGCAGAACAATCACCAGTAATTTTCAGTTCTGTCTCCTGCAACACAGACTCATTGACACAGGAGTTATAAGGCAGTGTTGCTATTTCTGTATTCTCTCTAGAATTTCCATCTTTGTCTCACAACTTTGATGTCTACAGGAAGATTAAAGGTAGCTAGTAATTTTTCCATTAGATTTGCTTTTTTTCCTGATGTTTCTAGTATAGCTGAAAGGAAACTGCAAACTGTTGCTCATTACACTGACTGTCAATGAAAGCCATAGAATCAGATCGTAGTCCAATAAAGACTATTCAGTGAACTGCCTGTTCCATCCTGATATGAGACTCAGAGAGAGAGAGAGAGAATCTGGAGAGGGTTGGTGTAGCTCCAGCTTTGCCTGGACAGAAACCAATTGGCAGCCAATGCAAAATGGAGGTCTCCAGGGACTTCCCCAAAGCTAAGTAATCCTGAATAGTTGATGCACTTGTAGTCTCCACATTCTTCAGACTGAATCACAGTGAACGTGATGAGGTTGGCCTGGTAGATTTTTCTAGCAGGCATGATCTGCTTGCTTCTATTGCAGTAGAGATCTTAATTATCAGGACTCCTCTGGAATATTTCACTTTAAACAGAACTGCCTCTGGGAGTGTGTAGTTAGAGCTCGTTTTTCTTGTTGTTTAGTTGCAAAGTCATGCCTGACTCTTTTGNTCTTGTGTTGCTGGAAGAGGGTGTTTGCTATGACCAGTGCATTTTCTTGGCAAAATATTAGTCTTTGCCCTGCTTCATTTCGCATTCCAAGGCCAAATTTGCCTGTTACTCCAGGTGTTTCTTGACTTCCTACTTTAGCATTCCAGTCCCCTATAATGAAAAGGACATCTTTTTTGGGTGTTAGTTCTAAAAGGTCTTGTAGGTTATCATCTTTAAGGGCACAAAAATTGGTTCTTGGGATCTGAGTGGATTGAATAGCATCCCCCCAAATCTATGTCCCTCTAGAACCTCAGAATATGTTCTTATCAGAAATAAGATATTTGAAGATATAATTAAGGTAAGGCATGAGAGGAGGTCATTCTAGATGAGGGCAAACTCTAATCCAATGAGAGTGTTCCTGCAGAAAGCAGAAGGGGTCAGAGACAGAGAAAAGAAAGCCCTGTGAAGCCAGCCGCAGAGACTGGAGTTGCGCAGCTGCAAGCCAAGGGGTCCATAAAAGAATAAACCTGTGTTGTCACCAAATTTATGGTATTGGGTGGGCCAAAAAATTCATTCAGATTTTTCCATACCATCTTACAGCAAAACCCAAATGAACTCTTTGGCCAACCCAATACTTTGTTATGGCAGCCCTAGGAAGTTAATATAGGTAAAAAAATTTTTTTACTCCTTTTATGTATAATACACACACATAGATGTAGGTATGCAGATAAAGACGGTAAGTGTATAAACATACTTTGATGTTTACATAAACAAAATTATGCTTATTGTATTAAATTTTCATGGGAGAAGATGAGGAAAAATGTCTGAAAAAGCTCCTTATTGGGTTATAATGAATAAAAGGTTAAGAAACAGTGCTCTAGGCTGTGAAGATTTAAAAGGATGCTGGGCAAACAGGGAGAATGTTTCAGTCAGAGGCTACCTTTTACTTCTATTAAAATTGTTCTTCAAACTTATGGCTGCTGAGGAGAAGGATACAGGAAAGGGATAATTAGGGAGTTTGGGATGGACATGTATATACTGCTATATTTAAAACAGATAACCAACAAGGCCCTACTGTATAGTACATGGAACTCTGCTCAGTATTATGTGGAAGCCTGGATGGGAGGGGACTTTACAAGAGAATGGATACATGCATATGTGTGGCTGGGTTCCTTTGCTGTTCACCTGAAATGATCACAATGTTTGTCAATCGGCTATACCCCAATACAAAATAAAATGTTTAAAAATAAATTAAAAATTTTTTTAATTGTTCTTGTTCTTGGCATGAAAACTAAATAGTCCCTTTCTTCCATTCTGGCCCAGATGCAATTATTACAACTTCCAGAAAATTTTTTTCTGCTATTTGTAATAGGAATTGTCCCCAAATGGGGCAGAACAATCACCAGTAATTTTCAGTTCTGTCTCCTGCAACACAGACTCATTGACACAGGAGTTATAAGGCAGTGTTGCTATTTCTGTATTCTCTCTAGAATTTCCATCTTTGTCTCACAACTTTGATGTCTACAGGAAGATTAAAGGTAGCTAGTAATTTTTCCATTAGATTTGCTTTTTTTCCTGATGTTTCTAGTATAGCTGAAAGGAAACTGCAAACTGTTGCTCATTACACTGACTGTCAATGAAAGCCATAGAATCAGATCGTAGTCCAATAAAGACTATTCAGTGAACTGCCTGTTCCATCCTGATATGAGACTCAGAGAGAGAGAGAGAGAATCTGGAGAGGGTTGGTGTAGCTCCAGCTTTGCCTGGACAGAAACCAATTGGCAGCCAATGCAAAATGGAGGTCTCCAGGGACTTCCCCAAAGCTAAGTAATCCTGAATAGTTGATGCACTTGTAGTCTCCACATTCTTCAGACTGAATCACAGTGAACGTGATGAGGTTGGCCTGGTAGATTTTTCTAGCAGGCATGATCTGCTTGCTTCTATTGCAGTAGAGATCTTAATTATCAGGACTCCTCTGGAATATTTCACTTTAAACAGAACTGCCTCTGGGAGTGTGTAGTTAGAGCTCGTTTTTCTTGTTGTTTAGTTGCAAAGTCATGCCTGACTCTTTTGCGACCCTGGACTGTGGCCCACAAGGCTCCTCTGTCCCGGGAATTTCCCACGTGAGAATACTGGAATGTGTTGTCATTTCCAGGACTTCTTCCCAGAACAGGGATTGAACCCACACCTCCTGCACTGGCAGGCGGATTCTTTACCAGCTGTAGTTAGAGCTGCTGCTGCTGCTGCTAGCTACAAAGATGTTAAATATGCCTTTCCCTCTCCTGGCTGCTGAGAACAATAGGACAAGACCAGCTGTGTAGGATGAGCTTAGACATATGAGGCAGGCTGTGCGGTCCTTCACTCCCCACACTGGGACAGGCCTGAGGATTTGTCACAAAGATTGGGAAGTGGAGAGTTTTTTAAGAAAAAGACTTGGTGTGGCATTTCTCCTCCCTTCCCACTGGTAAAAGGGAAGGAAGTAGGAAGCTAAAGCCACAGAAGTATGGGTTTCAAGTCTTAGAGTTTGATAGACTGACTCTGGTGATTGGAAGACAGAGTCTGGAGCTGACCTATACCTGAAATTGTCAAAATGTGAGAGTCTGGCTGGCCAGAGAGGCTCTTGGTGGTACAGTTAAGAGGAATGTGGTGCAGTTAAAAGGATGGAGGGGCAAAGATGCATTTATGCAAACCAAGTGTTAGATAGGGATCCCTCAGAAGGGAAGAAGGCTCAAATCCACTGGAGGGGCAAGGTGATCCCACCAGAAGGGGTGTGGAGGGAGCCACTGAGAGTCAGAGATTGTCCTGGAAAGCGCATATTAAGGAAGCAACATAGGAGGACCTCAGGAAAGCTACCTCTGGGAAATCTAAGAGAAAGCCCTTTGGAGACGCATAAAGAACACACTTGTGGACACAGTGGGGGAATGAGAGGGTGGGACGAATTGAGAGAGTATGCATTCAGTTCAGTTTAGTCGCTCAGTCATGTCTGACTCTTTGCGACCCCATGAATCGCAGCACGCCAGGCCTCCCTGTCCATCACCAACTCCTGGAGTTCACTCAGACTCACGTCCATCGAGTCAGCAATGCCATCCAGCCATCTCATCCTCTGTCATCCCCTTCTCCTCCTGCCCCCAATCCCTCCCAGCATCAGAGTCTTTTCCAATGAGTCAACTCTTCGCATGAGGTGACCAAAGTACTGGAGTTTCAGCTTTAGCATCATTCCTTCCAAAGAAATCCCAGGGCTGATCTCCTTCAGAATGGACTGGTTGGATCTCCTTGCAGTCCAAGAGTATGCATTACCATATGTAAAACAGACAGCCAGTGGGAATTTGCTGTATGAGCTGGGAACTCAAATCCTATGCTCTGTGACAACTTAGAGTGGGTGGGATGAGGTAGGAGGCGGGAAGAAGGTTCAAGAGGGACTGGACATATGAGAAAGCCCTGTAGAGAAGGAATTGGCCTTCATCCACTGGCCTCACCCAGAGAACACCAATGACCACTACAACTACATTGTAATCGACATTTTAATACAAGCCAAGCATCTTCTGCCTCTTTCTCTCCCTCTCTTTCTAGCCCTAACCCTGGAGAAGCCAAAGCTGCAGAGTTAAGGAGAATCAGTAGAAGAGGGAGGAACAGTGAAGAATCCAACCATGTCCCCTTTCCCCTTGCTAGTATCTACCGGACAAGGGTCCGCACTGTGGAGAGGAGAGGCTTTAAATTGGACAGAAGATTAAAACTTGCTATTCGACTGGACTGGACTTACTACTGCTTGAAAATTAGATAATATATTAACCTGAGAACTATTGGAAAAGCTATGGGAACTGCCCAGATGTTCATCAAGGGACAGAAAGAAAGTTGACAGAGAAGTTTAAAGAAAAAGTAAACCCCTGTCACTTCCCTGGTAGCTCAGGCGGTAAAGAATCTGCCTGCCATGCAGGAGACCCGGTTCAATTTCTGGGTTGGGAAGATCTGCTGGAGAAGGGAGAGGCAACCCACTCCAGTATTCTTGGGCTTCCTTCGTGGCTCAGCTGGTAAAGAACCCACCTACAATGTGGGAGACCTGGATTTGACCCCTGGATTGGGAATATCCCCTAGAGAATGGAAAGGCTACCCACTCCAGTATTCTGGCCTGCAGAATTCCATGGACTGTATAGTCCATGGGGTTGCAAAGAGTCAGACACAACTGAGCGACTTTCCCTTTCAAAGTCCTACTTAACCAGTAAGCTGGTCTCCTGATGTCTTTTGGAAGAGAACTGTATCTCAAAGNGAAAGGCTACCCACTCCAGTATTCTGGCCTGCAGAATTCCATGGACTGTATAGTCCATGGGGTTGCAAAGAGTCAGACACAACTGAGCGACTTTCCCTTTCAAAGTCCTACTTAACCAGTAAGCTGGTCTCCTGATGTCTTTTGGAAGAGAACTGTATCTCAAAGGTTTATAGGGTTAACCTAGCCCATAAAATATACCATCAAATGCTAAATGAATTAACTTCATTTTGTTATATAGACTATAATATTATCCAGCTGTGTTAATAGTTTTAGAACAGTGGAATTTTAGTAAATAGAAATATTATTTATATTTGACTTCCTGGTGGCTCAGACATAAAGAATCTGCCTGCAAGGCAGGAGACTGGGGTTCAACCCCTGGACCGGCAAGATCCCCTGAAGAAGGGAATGGTTGTCCACTCCAGTATTCTTTCCTGGAGAATCTCATGAACAGAGGAGCCTGGTGAGCTACATACAATCCATATGGTCGCAAAGAGTCGAACATGACAGAGAGACTGAACTGAACTGGACTGAAGCAAGTACAGTGTGCAAATACATTCAAATGCCCACAACTACTGATGCCTTATTTCCTAATCTCGGGAGTCACTAAGGCCTTGAGTGATTTACATCTATGTGCTGTCTCCTGGAGATATTCAAGGGGGTTACCGTTTCCCTTTCAGTCCTGACGTTATTTTCATAACCGTTTCCTCCTCTGACCTGGGAGGCTCCTGCCCACCTTCTGGGGCTCTGATCTGCTCTCTCCCAGGAACATCCTGGTCTCAAGACCAGGTGAGTGCCAGAAACCCTACAAAGGCACAGGGCACAATGCTCCCCCAGAGTCGAAACTTTTTGCTTTGGGGGAACATTTCATTCCGCTGCACACTCTTTAGCTATTTCATTTTCAACTGGCCAAAGAGCATTTTATCTTGATTCCATCCTCAAATAGCTCTTTGTAATTCATAGTATTCCAACACGTGCCTTGGAATCCAAGTCCTCTATGTTGCAAATGGACTTATACTACTTTGGTCATCCAAGACTCAGCCTCTTGTCTTGGCCAGACTCAAAAGTAGCTTACCTCCACAACCTTGCTACCAGGTTGTTATGAAAGCAGGTCTCAGACCAAATTCTGCCACATGTACAGATATCAACTAAACAGACTTTAATAGTGAATAAGCACAAACCAGGTTATATAAGCTCTTTTCGTTTTTAGATGCTCTGAGTCTATTTAACGTGGAACATTAACCAGAGGCAGATGCCTCAAAGTTCTAGAGGCGTGATTCTGCCACCCTAATTGTCCACAGACAGCAACCAGAATCATTCCACTCTGCAATCTGACATAGAACTACTTAAGGACCAGACCTCAGGGGCCATCCCCAAGAGAACAGGCTCTAAAACTGGCAAGGGTGGCAACTGTCTCTACAGTCTAGACAATTCACATATCACGAGACCCTTTAATTTCCACTAAGAAGTGCCTGTTTCTAACATCTGTTACGTAGATTAACAAGACATACATTTCATCCGTGAAAACTCATTTCTGACATTCATTATGCTAATTAATAAAGGCTCTGGTGGTGATTGAGATATAGACAGCTTAAATGCTGTAGCAGCTGCCTTTAGGGTCTGGCCTTTCTGATTAAGTACTAGCTGATCACCCCTGGGGTGTAAATTGTTGATTAAGGCAACTGACAGCCCCTCGAGAGTTGCTTAGAGTAACACACACACACACACATTCACACATATACACACTCATATCTATGCTGAAGTAATTTAAAGCAAATTATAGACATAATAACAACATACAAATAGGAAGAAAACATCAGCCCCAACGTATCTCTTCTGGCATTGCTTTAGTTGCCATTCATGACATTAAGTAGAAAACTGATTTAAATAATATAGAAATAATGAAATGTATTGATTTTATTCTTACAAAATTCCACCTTTCCATTTTCTAATTTGGGAAGCATACAGAGCATGAAGTAAGTCATCAACCACAACCTCACACAGAGCTTAAGTTAAAGGAAAATAGTCGTTTTTCTAGATACACACATAGACACACACTTTATTTTACAAAACTGGATAATCCTGAGTGTTACACCATGAACATTTTCATTTGTCATTAAATGTTTTTTCAAGCACTCAAATTCAGATGGCTACATATCATTATGTCACACCACGATTTGATAAGCGAATCCCCTAATATTTGTGATTGTTTTAGGTTGTTGCTGATGTTTTAGTAACATAAAACACTTCGTCCCTGTCACTCAGCGGGACAGTTTGTACCCTTGCGTTGGGAAATTTAAGCCGAGCTTAATAAAAGCACTACTACAAAGTCAAGGGGAGGATTTAGGAAAAGCAACCAGTGAAGGGTGCACTACCTGGTACCTTGAAATGCCAGGAAGCTGGTACCTGATGGAGAATCAGCACACGCCAGGAACTCGGGAGAGCACAGGAAGAGGACTTCCAGGCGGGAGCTGTGGCCCACAGCAGAGCATATAGCCCAGCCATGGAGACCTGGCAGCGAGGGAGCTGCTGCAATGAACCATCCCCCACTCCAGGTCCTCCGTCTGTGCTCCCGCTGCTAGAACCCAGCCAGAAGCCAGAGGGCAAGGAAGCCCATGGATGTAGTCAGACTACTGACATGGAGCGGAGTAAAGGGGGGAGAGTGCACCCAGAGCCGCAAGGGTGCCACGACCATGAGAAATACTGATCACTTTCACGCCAAAGTCCACAAAAGACGCGTATGTGGAAAGAATGGTAAGTATAGGATAAATAGCGTCAGCATTAAGAAACAGTATTGGTGGGCACAGTAAGGGAGAGGAAGTGAGTTTTGTCCAGGACAGGCTTCAGGGACCCAGCTGCCTGATCTTCTGATGAATCAAGCTACCATTGAATCATAATGTAGGACTGAGCAGGTTGACTCCCCGCGAGTCCAGCAGGGAGGAAGTATTTATGTTTGGCAGGGATTCTCATCTGCCTGGGTGGGTCGATGAGGTGAAAGTCTCTTCCTATAGTTCTAACCCTTACTATCTGTTTAGAGCCTTGAACACTTTATCTCATTTAACACTCTTAGTAAGACCAGAATTGCTTTATGAAGCAATAGTGGAAATGTGGTGAAGGAAGAGTGAACCGTCCCAGGGAAAGTCTTTCAAGAATTAAAGGAAGAAGGAAACCATCTTAGAGTACTGCCTGGGTTATACTATCATTTAAAATAATAACAAGCATTAGTCACTTTTAGAGATTGCTAGGATATCAATTCACTATTCTGAAAATTGACAAAAGGCAAGAATTGAGAATTTATCTTGATTTTCCTCTATGAACTATATTTCAGGATAACCAAATGGTTGATGACTAAGTAGTTCTTTATAGAAGAATTCAGATAACACGTGTAGAAGTAATAGGCCACTTTGCAACCCATAATTAAAGAGTGTGTCTACACAAAAATCACTGATGGATGTTAAATAATTGAGTTGATGGGAAATTTTTTAATTTTTATTTTAATTTTAATTGGAGCATGATTTCAATATTATGATGGTTTCTGCCACACATCAGCATGAATCAGCCATAGGTATAGATATGTCCCCTCCCTCTTAAACCTCCCTGCCACCTTCCTCCCCATCCCACCCCTCTAGGTTGTCACAGAGCACCGGCTTTGGGTTCCCCGTATCATACAGCAAATTGATGGGAAATTTTTTAATAAATGGATCAGACGGACAACTCTTAAGCCTGTTGATCGTTTTAGCATCACACAAAAACTGGGGGAAATGGAGCATTGTATGCGTCAATGTGCAGCATAGGCAAAACTGAACCTGAATCTAATCAAGTGCCTAGACCTAGCTCCAGGTCTAGAGAAATTACAGAATCTAGAAGGATAGAAAAACAAGCTCAACTACACAAGAAGCAACTAGCCAAGTCCAGAATGGAGGAAAGTCTGCAGGAGAAATGACCATATGTCTTCCACCAATGAATGGTTTGACAAAGTGGGAAGAGGGGATTCAAAGAGATTTAAGAAAGCAACTGCTACTAACTTTTTCAATTTACCCACTTCTGTACCTGTTACCTTCCCTATGAAAAGTCTCTTTCCCAAGGTGACCTAGCCCACCTTGAAGCAGGACTCCACAGATCCTCTCAGCCTGCAGCAACAACTACCTTCCGCAAGGCAGAGTGAGCAATATAAACTTTACCCAAGATTGTATTGACGTGTTGGAGAGAGGCTTTCACAATCCACTGATCCCCATCCTACACATGCTGCCTCCCCCAAAATCTTTCCACTTGGCTGCCCTCTGTTCGGTCTCAAATCCCAGAATGCCCAGGGTTATTATGCCAAGGAAGACTTTGCTTTCAGCAAACAAAAGAATGTTTAAGCACAACTAACCAGCAGGAAAGTTATAAATGATGAGTAATTTTTCCTACCACACAAGCTAATGCCACCCATTCCTTAGACTGCTACACAAACAACGTATTTTTCCATTTTTCTCACTTTCCTAGACAAACACTTGAATTTCTTCCAGTTTAGGTGTATCTGTCTTTATGTGTGGAACCAGAACCAGATGTAAAATCATAGTCTGAGCTGAAAAAACATCGAAAGGGGTCCTAATCTCTGTCTTTCTAATATTACTGCTGTAGGACTTCCCTGGTGGTTCAGTGGTTAAGAATTTGCCAACCAATGCAGGGGACGTGGGTTCGATCCCTGGTCAGGGAAGATACCACATGCCTTGGAGCAACTAAGCCCTCACACCACGACCTCTGAGCCCACTGTTCCTAGAGCCTCTGCTCTGCAACAAAAAGGAAGCCACAGTGAGAAGCCTGCACTGTAGAGAGTAGCCCCCACTCACTGCAACTAGAGAAAAGCCTGCACAGCAACAAAGACCCAGCACGGCCAAAAGTTAGGTAATTAATCACTTTACTGATACAGCCTAGGATCCCAAAATTCCGTATGCTGCTAAGTCACTTCAGTCGTGTCCGACTCTGTGTGACCCCATAGACGGCAGCCCACCAGGCTCCCCCATCCCTGGGATTCTCCAGGCAAGAACACTGGAGTGGGTTGCCATTTCCCTCTCCAATGCATGAAAGAGAAAAGTGAAAGTGAAGTCGCTCAGTCTGTCCGACTGTTAGCGACCCCATGGACTGCAGCCCACCAGGCTACTCCGTCCACTGGATTTTCCAGGCAAGAGTACTGGGGTGGGGTGCCATTGCCTTTCCGAAAATTCTGTATAGGCGTCACTTTTCACCAGCTGTTTTTGTTGAGATTCCTGGCAACAGGAATTCTTTTCATGTATGCTTCTGCTAAACCATGTCTTTCCCTGATTTTACACCTGTGGCTCTGCTTTCAGACTCAAGGGTTGAAATCTACACGTTTTCCCTATTAAATATAATTTTAACAGACTAGTCTATCAAGTTACCTTTTCTCCATCAATCAACATTCTTAATGAGTGCTACTGATCACTTTATTTTCTAAATGTTCCCAAGTAGGATAGTTGACTGTCCTTCAGTTTTTCGAAGGATCACATCACACTCCTATTCTATAATTTCCAATAACCTACTATTTTTCTCTCCTAAACTCAGAGACTCTGTGCAAGGACTACAGGCAATACATTACTTAAGTGTGTCACTTATAAGGAGGGATGACATACACAGTAGATACTGTAGATTTGAGCATTGAATATTATAAAAATCGTTCTAGCAGAAGGCTATAAAATGTCCTATTCTTTAAAAATTATATTATAATAATTTTCCAACAGATGCAAGCAAAATATCTTGAGGAAGAGGTGTCTTTTGCTAAATCACACAAAGGCTCCCTATGGGCCAGTGATGGTTCTGCTGAAAACTGTGTTAACGTGTGCTATAGACTGAATTTTCATGTCCCCCCAAAAAATTCTGTGTTGAAACCTACCCTCCAGCATGAGCATATTTGGAGTCAAGGCCTTCGGGAGGTGATCAGGTCATGAGAGTAGACCCTCACGAATGGGATTCTTACCCTTAAAAAGAGACCCCACAGTTATTTGTCCCCTTCTGCTATGTGAGAACACAATAAAGGCAGCCATCTATGAGCTAGGAATGGGGTATTCTCTAGACACTGAATCTACCGGCACCTTGACCTTGGATTCCCAGCCTCTAGAATGTGACAAATAATTTTTTTGCTGTTTATTAACTAACCAGTCTTTGGTATTTTGTTATAGAATCCCCAGTGGACTAAGACAATCTGCCTGACAACACTAATTTTCTACAATTTCTCATAAATTATTAACAGCAGCTTCATATAGTCCTAATCCTTAAATCTCTGGAATATAGTTCATCTGGGCCTGATTCTCCCTATTTTCTTAGCAATACATGGTTGCGATTCCCTTTCACACACTCTGTTCTACCTTGCTGGTTTGAAAACCATGTCCTTGAGAGAGAGGATGGAAGGACAGATTGGAATCATTCTGCCTCCTTTGTCAATAGCCTCTGAGCCAAGCTTGTGACCATATCATTCTCCTCCTTTATCCCCTCCTCCCCAGCTTCCTGTCCCTACTCTTCTCCCAAGTGTGGTCCAATATTGTCTGCCCGTTGTCTGGGGCTTTCTCTCTGATCCCATGTCACTGATTACTGCTATTGATGTAGCTTCTGTTCTCACACCTGCCTTGATATATATACTTGTTCTCATCAACTTAATGTGATTCTCAAGTTCTCCCTTTTTTGAAACAAAGATCTCCTTACAGGGTCCACTTTTCTTTCCCTATAACACCAAAGTATAAATTCTTTCTGAGTCAGTTTCCTGTTCTGAAAGACCCACTGTTCAGTTTATCAGCACTGCACCCCAGCTGGCCTGTGACTTGTCCCTGGAAGCCCCTTCCTCGTGAGGCTATAAAAGCTTCCCCTGAGAAAAGCCATTGCTACACGTGTACACAGCACGCTCTGACAAACCCATGATTCCTCTCTTTTCACTCTAAAATTCTCATTGATTTTTCTCCACAGAGACAATAAAGCCTTTCTACCATAAGGTCAAGAATGCCTTTCCTTTTATTTTTTAAAGTCACCTTCAACTTGTCACTTCCTTGAATAAACGTTTCCCTTCAAGCATTCTCTTTCTAGTTTTGCTTTTCACATTTCCCGAGCGTCCCTCTCTGTCAGGAAAGCCATTGTTCATTGTTAACTTCATTTGGAGCTGCTGGTCACTGTCACAGCACCTCCTCGAGTCAGCAGAGTTGTCAAATTATTGAGGATGGAAGACCCCAATTGTAAGATTTTTGTCTTAGCAAATTGACACCCATTCATTCATTCATGTGTGCGTTTGCTCTAGAGTCATGGATTGAGGATCTACTATACGGCCAGCACTGAGATGGATAAACTCACAATCTCCATCATTGGGAACCTGAAATCATATTTCAAATGTACCTGGAGCCCTGCAAGGCTGCATTTTGTGCATGCAGCTGTAATAAAGCAAGCCATAGTTTGATAATCAAAAGTAATTTGAAACAATTCAAATTGCTATCGGGGGCAGGAAGAAGACCACCTTCCCAGTCTCTGGCCAAATATCTCTTTCTTTAAGTTAGAGTATAATTACTTCACAGTGTTGCGTTGGTTTCTGCTCTACAACAACATGAATCAGCTATGCATGCTATATGCTCAGTCGTGCCCGACTCTTTGAGACCCCATGGACTGCAGCCCGCCAGGTTCCTCTGTCCGTGGGAATTCTCCCTGAATCAGCTGTAAGTATACATATATTCCCTCCCTCTTGAGCTTCCCTTCCTCCTCCCCATTTCCCACCCACCTAGGTCATCACAGAGCACCAAGTTGAGCTCCCTATGTTATATGAGCCATCCATTCTACACCCAGCAGTGTATACACATCATTGCCACACTCTCAGTTCACCCCCCGCACCCCACCAGCCAAACATCTTAACATTTCCTTTGCACAATTCTCTCCTGGGTACTTTGATCACTGTAACAAACTCATCTGTCATGGAATGGCCTCCCCACCTCAGCTACACACATGATAAACCCAAGATAAAATATACAACCCCCTCCCCATAAGGAGCTTTATTACATACTTAGAGGAGTTGGAAAGCAAGATAGAAAATCTAAAGACATGATGAAGGAGAAATATGCACAGCTCAACTCAGAGGCAAAATCTAAAGCCAAGTGGTTCGTAGAAGGATGAGAGCTGTACTTGGCTTTGAGTGGTTGGGAGGCTTAGGGACAAATAGCAAAGCCTGATGTTCCTCCAAAAAGAGAAGACAGACTGGAGCCCCACATGACACGTGGGAGCTGTGAAAGGCTACCTAGGGCATCAGAGGGAGGCTGGAAATGCCACACACTGACCTGGCAAAAGGGAAGGAGATGTCTGCGCTGTGATACTGGTCTGTTTTGAATCCCATTCATCTTCTTCTGCCCCTTCATCTGGACCCACACACATACCTAAAGCATCAAAGGGCGCCCCGGAGGGCTCCAGTCACATCCAGCTTCCTTTTCTGGGAAACCCCCACCCTCCACCCACCTACAGGGCCAGATTCCGGGCCATGAATATTGCCGGTGGTGTTTAAAAGAAAAACTGAAAGAGCGGGTAGTTTCTGTCTCCTAATGGGACCTTGACCACTACGCCGCATTAGCAACGACATTACAAACAATGGTTCACTTAATGATTTTTCAACCTTACGATGATACCAAACAGTTCACTTTCAACAGAAGCTTGGGAAGTTTGGATTTTAAATTTCTTCTGGGCTAGTGTTACGTTGGAGAAGGCAATGGCACCCCACTCCAGTACTCTTGCCTGGAAAATCCCATGGATGGAGGAGCCTGGTGGGCTGCAGTCCATGGGGTTGCTAAAAGTCGGACACGACTGAGCGACTTCACTTTCACTTTTCACTTTCCTGCATTGGAGAAGGAAATGGCAACCCACTCCAGTGTTCTTGCTTGGAGAATCCAGGGACGGCGGAGCCTGGTGGGCTGCTGTCTATGGGGTCGCACAGAGTCAGACACGACTGAAGGGATTTAGCAGCAGCAGTGTTATGTGATCCTCTCTCTTGACACTAGGTGGCAGCAGTGAGCCTCAGTTCCCCATCCACCACCAGATCACAAGGGTAAACATGTGATACATTTACAACCGTTCAATATTCATACAACCATTCTGTTTTTCATTTTCAGTGCACTATCAAGAAATTGTGTGAGATATTCAGCACTTTATTATAAGACCAGCTTTGTGGTAGGTGCTTTTGCCCAACTGTGGGCTAGTACAAGTGTTCTGAGCATGTTTAAGGTAGGCCAGGCTCAGCTATGATGTTCTGTAGGTTAAGAGTATTAAATGCATTTTTGACTTATGATACGTTCAACTTATGATGGGTTTGTTGGGATGTAACCCCATTGTAAGTCGAGGAAGATTCACATGAGCCTGGAGCATCCCCTTTGAATGAGCTCCTGTGGATGGTTTGAGGATGTGGCAAGGTGAATGAAAACCAAGTCTTACATTCCAGGCAGGCTGGATTTCTTCACAGACTGAAATCTACAGGTCTGGATGCCCTCCACATTCTTGGGTAACCTTCACTTGTAACTGAAACATAAGGATTCGCTAAGTCAAGAATCAGGAATGATTTTTAACACAGGAGAAATCTCATTCAGAGTAGCTCTCCAACTCCCCCCAAAACACATGAGTTCCTGTCCGGTGGCTTCTTGAATTGTGATTTTAGCTTTCCAGTCTAACCTACTGCTTCTGCTTGATTCACTTAGACAGGCTTATCTATTCTGGAAGCTTCTTCTTATTTAACGGGAGAAACGCCATGGAAGTTTCTTCTCTGAGAATACAATTGACAAATGTTGCCTTGCGAGTTTCAGGATAAACATTTACAAGCAGATACAAAGCAATGAGTCTGCATGTCATAAGGCACCAATGAGTCTGCATGTCATAAGGGCTCAAGGAATTGTGGTTGGTGCCAGGGAAAGCAAACACCCTGTATATTATCTCTTTTGTAATGAGAAGAGCAGCTGTGTGATGGAGACAGGTCCACAACAGAGGCGGGGCTCTCTGTCATTTCAGCTCATCTTATCCCTGCGGTCACAAGACTGCACAGCCAACTTCTCCAGGTGTCCCCGGGTGTGTCTTGGGTGAGTTCCTTCGTTGAGTCCTTTAGTCCCTTCTCACCTCCTGCCCATGGACTTCTCTCTTGCCTTCAGAGGAGCCTCCTGGCACCTTGCAACTTTATAAAGTGGTTCCTCACTCCTGCTGCAGCTGTGAATGCCTGTAGTGATGTCCACAGGCTCCTCTGTCCATGGAATTTTCCAGGCATGAACACTGAGTGGGTCGCCATGTCCACCTCCAGGGCATCGTCCCAACCCAGGAATTGAACACCTGTCTCCTACATCTTCTGCATTGCAGGTGGATTCTTTACCCGCTGAGTCACCTGGGAAGCCCTAATTTCAGGATATGTTGCAGGAAAAGCCAAGATTTCGTCGGAGTCCCAACCACCCCTCCTGCCAGGTGAGCATGCAGGTGTGTGGGAAAGACAGCCCTGCTTGGAAACCTTCGCAATTACCATGGGAACCTGTTGGATACCAAGAGGCTGGGAAGATGGCTTCATTAAGTGACCAATGACAGTTCTGACTGGGAAATTGAGGACCCAGTAATCAGGCGCCATTCAGGCAACAGTCTGCTCTTTTTGTTCAGACACAGGGAGGGTATCTGCCTTTGACTAAAACAAACAGGAGAGCTGTAATTCACAATGTCAAACTGCAGCTGGGCATGCTATTTTGGATTTTATGTTTTCCTGGAGAAGTTTTACAACCAAAAAGATGGCATGCCTCCCCTCTTGAATGGTGGCTATATTTAAGGTACTTGAAGCCCTGTAACACTCTGCAGTCCTAACTCCACTTCTTGTGGTAAAGAGAGGGTTATGTGAAGTGTGAAGTCATTCAGTGATGTCCCACTCTTTGCGACCCCATGGGGAGTAGCCTACCAGGCTCCTCCGTCCATGGGATTCTCCAGGCAAGAGTACTGGAGTGGGTTGCCATTTCCTTCTCCAGGGGATCTTTCCGACCCAGGGATCGAACCCGGGTCTCCTGCATTCCAGGCAGATGCTTTAACCTCTGAGCCACCAGGGAAAACCAAAATCCAATGGTTGACACTGCATGCAGCTGTAGAAGACTGGCATGTTCATTTCCTAGGGCTGCCATAACAAATACCACAAGCTGAGTGGCTGACACAACAGAAATGTATTGTCTCAGAGTTCTGGAGGCTAGAAGTCCAAGATCTAGGTGTTGCCTGGGTTGGTTCCTCTGAGGACTATGAGAGATAACCTTTTCTGTTCCTCTCACCCAGATCCTGGTGGTTTTCTGGAATGTCTGACCTTCCTTGGCTAATGGATGCATCAGCCTAATCTCTGCCTTCTTCACATGCTGTCCCCGCTGTGTCTGTGCCCATCTCTGGGTTTAAATTTCCCCTTTGTATAAGGACACAGTCATATCAGATTATAGCTCGCCCTAGCGACCACATGGACTTCCCTATAGCTCAGATGGTAAAGAATCTGCCTGCAATGCAGGAGATCTGGGTTTGATCCCTGGGTCAGGAAGATCCGCTGGAGAAGGAAATAGCAACCCACTCCAGTACTCTTGCCTGGAGACTCCCATGGACAGAGGAGCCTGGCAGGCTACAGTCCATGGGGTCACAAAGAGTCAGACATGACTGAATGACTAACACACACTAGTCACCTCATCCCAACTTGACCACCTGCAAAGACACTATTTCCAAATAAGGTCACGTTCACAGGGACTGGGTATTAGGACAATATCCTTAGAGGGAGGGGATGCTATGTCAACCTCCAACATCTTGGTTCCAATGCAATCTAACATGGATGCTCCCTGTGGGAATAAAAGACAAAAGCAGACCAAAGTCAAGCTTCTCTGATTGATATGAGGGTACAGAGTCTCCACCAGTCCTCTCAGCCCCCATTCTATGGGCTCTAAAAGGTCCCCACAGGGTTTGTATGTGCATGGAAACGGTATGGGTGCCTTGCGGTTCCTACGATAAAGATGCAACTCTTTTCGTATAGAAAATAAGGTCCCCACAGACTACAGCTTAACTTTCTCTGGTTTTAGGGCAACTTGATTGAGAGAAAAGGAATCTGGATTTATTTTTCCTTTTTTTTTAAATGAGCGTGTGTCAAAGATTTATTTAACTCATTAATAAGAGAACCAGTAAGGTGTTACAACCAGATCAAAGGAGCATTCAAAGAGTATACCTATCAAGGCAAGCCAGAATGCTGAAAGGAATTTATAAATAAGTGCAAAACCTAGTCAGTATCCACCATGCAATAGCCAACTGCATCCCGCTGGACAAAATTCATTTGCACTTCTATGGGCAAGAATACTTTGCATTACGATCAGTTTTCCACCGATGACAGAATCACAAAACAACTCAAAGGCAATGAAAGGGGCAGATAACCAAAAAGGGTACATTAGAAAAGAATGAAAAAAAAAAGAAAAGAAAAGGCACCCAGTAGTCTTTTGGGCCCTTTTCAAAATCTTTCACAATTTTTCCTGGTAGAATATATGCCTCCCAGGCGTTAGGACCACCTGCTCACATGTCACCTGTCATCTAAGGCATTGACATCCCAGGGATGGGGGAGGGGGACGAGGGTCTGCTGGTTGGGGAGGAGGTGCTCCCCTTCAGTCCTCAGAACTATTCCCTTCTCTCCACCTCACTCACTGCTGCTCCCCACCACCCCCACTCCAGGCCCTGACAGCAGGGAAACAGAAATTCAGTGTTTACAAGACTTCCTTAGCTCTTTCTGGGAGTCCAGGCTTTCTGGAATCCAGCACCAAGCTTTCTCCTCCCATCCTTTGCCCCTGTTGCCAAGTCCCTCCCCTTCTCTGCCCCTGGCCCCACCAAATTTTCTGTCCACACACTTCAGGGGTCAACCCAGCCCTGGCCAGGCACCCCACTCAGGCCACTTCCTGCACTGGAAGTCCGCCAGCTTCAAGATCAGCCTGGTCTGTCTCTGTGGTGACTTCCAGCCACTTTGAGCATTCAGGCTAAAAGTCTGAAACCAGAGACCTACGTTTTTCTAATTCAGTTAGTGACAACATGACCTCAATGACATTTTTTTCCTAAACTTCAATTTCCATCACCTTAAACCTCAGTGCTATTGTGCCTACACACAAGTTCAGCAATTGCTGTGATCTTCTATCCAATTCTCCTCTGGGACCCAGGACTGGGACACTCATTCCCCCAGCTCATGGAACAGCCCCTCCCTCGAAACTGCCCTCTGCTGAAGGGACCTGCTTCATCTGGGCTTATGGCCCCTCCCTAGGAACAGCCAACATAGGACGACCGGTCCAGGTTGGAGCACAAACTCAGTCCTCTTGCCTCCATTGGAACATCTCTGAAGGGCCACCTCCGTCTCACCACTCCTCTGGAGATCAACTGGGGCCTCTGCTGCAACAAAATCACAGTTCAAGTCCTGCCCAAGTCCTGCCTCTGTCACGCCCTTACCCATGGGCTCCCGAGGGCACCACCCAATAAATTTCTTGCAACAACACCTTAGGGTCTCAGAGTCTGTTCCCCTGGGAACACAATCCTACAGCAATGAAGTCATGCTGAGCGTCTAGTAGGAGCCCAAATATGCCACCAGCAAGTTATATATTGTTGTCGTCAGTCACCCAATCGTGTCCAACTCTTTATGACCCCATGGACTGCAGCACACCAGGCCTTCCTGTCCTTCACCATCTCCTGGAGTTGGCCCAAGTTCATATTCATTGCATCAGTGAAGTTATATGAATGACATCAAATTTAAAAAGTTATAGGACCTTCATCGAGTCACTTTCTAACTGGCGTCAGTTAGAAAACCAAGAAACCCATGAATGGGAATATCAGCCCGAATAGTTGCTCTGCTTGAGCACCTACGTTCTAACAGTCAGTTCCTAAATCCATAGTAGTAGTGCAATGGGTGATGGGAGACGGACAGAAGCCTACCATGCCTGGGCTTCTCCAACATGCCCTTCCGCACTGATGCAGTTATGAGGGAAAGGGTCAGCCAGCTCGAGCAAGTCAGCTAAGAAGTGGAGGGTAGGAAGTCAGCCAGGAAGTGGAGGGTAGGAAGTCAGCCAGAAAGTGGAGGGTAGGACTTCCCTGGTGGTCCAGTGGTAAAGGATCCACCTGCCAATGCAGGGGACACAGGTTGCATTCCCTGGTCTTGGAAGATTCCACATGCCTCGGGAAAAATAGGACGGTGCTCCACGATACTGAGCTCCAGAGTCTGTGCTCTGCAAAAAGAGACACCACCACATTGAGAAGCCAGCTCACCACAACTAGAGGGTAGCCCCCACTTGCCACAACTAGAGAAAGCCCTTGAGCTGTAAGGAAGACCCTGTGCAGCTAACAATATAAATAAATTATTAATTAAAATTTTTAAAAGACATGGAGTGGTGGGCAAGAGTGGCTTGTTTTCTGCCTGCTTCAGTGGACATTCCGTGTGATGGGGGAGAGGGGAGGGAGACCACCCTGAACAAGGTAAACTGGCCTGAGATTGTTTTTGCTCCACCTCCTGCCAGCCTCCTGAAACTGATATCCCCGGGAAAGTTGACATTGAACAGAGCTACATTCTCCTGAAGGCTGGAGTCATTGTCGTCATGGCCAGGCCCTCCGCAGCCCAGATAAGGGCTGGGATCTTGTCAGTCAGTCACCCAGCAGCAGCCACGCCGGGGGCAGAGGCTCAGTCCCTTTGGGGGTCACTGATCCTTGTTCGGCAGTATTTAGGAGCAGACGTATATGGTGGAGCCCTCAGCACCTCGACTAGGGAAGAGGATGGTCCAGAAAGTCACTTTTTTTCTTTCCTGTTTGAGATCAAGAGGGATCTTAGGAACCAGACAGCCCAAAACACTGCTAGAACTGTATCCCATAACACACACACACACACACACACACACACACACACACACACCCTTCCCACTGCTGAGAGTCTCACTACTTCATTTCCAAGGAAATAGACACACATTATTCAAGCTTGCATGGATCAGCTCACTAGGTGTGAGACTGTAGACCAAGAAAATGTTCAGGGCTCAGTTCTTTTACCTGTAAAATGGGGGTGACTATCAGCATGAGGACCACAGCTGCTATAAGCGAACTCCAAAAATCTCACTGGCTTAATACAAGTTTATTTTTGCTCCCTTGAAGCCCAAAATGGGTGTTACTGAGCAGTGGCTGTCCTCTGAGATGTGATTCAAAAGCCAGATTCCGTCCTGTTTATAATCCCAGCATCACTGTTCTTGTCTTCACAAGATACAGGAAGAGAAAAGAACACAGAGAGTCAGAGGTGTGGGCGGCAGGGGGAGAGAGCAGGCAGGCCTGAAAGTAACACACAATACTTTTGCTAGCAAGGCTTTGACCAAAACTTAGTCCTATCACCAGGTTTAACTGCCAAGGAGTCTGGGAAATAGAGTTTAGCTGTGTGTCCACACAGTCAGTCCCTGACACAGGACAATAACCTCAGAGCGTTGTTGTAGAATTAAATAAAATGAGTGGCACCCAGGCACACAGTGCATGTTCAGTAGACAACAATTGAGGCAGATGTTAACAACACAAAGGCATCTCAAGAGGTCCCTGAGAAGCGGCTGGAAATGCTGTTTCGGACTTGGGTCCTGCCTGGGAGGTTGACTTTGCCATGCTTGGGCCCAAAGGACAATCATGATGAGCTCACGGGGATGAACTCAAGCTCACGCTTCTGCTGAGTCCCTTGTGGGAGGAAAGGGGATGGGCCTTAGTTCTGAGGAGGAGGCACGAAATTGTGGGAACTTCAATTCACACCTGCCATGCTGTGATCGGCTTGCCTGGTGGCTCAGATGGTAAAGAATCTGCCTGCAGTGCTTGAGACCTGGGTTCGATCCCTGGGCTGGAAAGATTCCCTGGAGGAGGGCATAGCAACCCACTCCAGTACTCTTGCCTGGAGAATCCCCGTGGACAGGGGAGCCTGGTGGGCTACAGTCCATGGAGTCACAAAGAGTCAGACACAGCTGAGCAACTAAGCACACAGCACATGCTGTGATCAGTTTCTCCCTAAAATACCAGAAGTCCAACACGCACACACATGAGCAGCATCAACAACTCTTGGCTACATTTGTTATTTGACTTGTGAATATAGGGGGGAAATAGGGAAGTGGGAAAGCAGAAAAGTAGGAGAAAAGGAAGATGAAGTATAACATAATTGGGAGAGAAAGGTAAGTACAAATTCTTTGGGGCTGTAAGTTATATGTGTTGTGAACTGCTGCCCCACCCTTCAATAACTTTAGTTCTAGTAATCTAGACTTATTTTAAGACAAACACCTTACAGCAAATCGTTTTTTTAGAGTTGAAAATGCAGGAAAAAAGGATAAAATGATTTTGTAACAAAATGCATTTGTCGTTCAGAAATACTGGTTCATTAGCTTAGGCAGATCTTCCAAATGTTAGCTTGTTTTATTATACAATATCAAACAATCCTGCTTGTTCCATAACTCAAAAAGATACATGCGTCCTTATGTTCACTGCAGTACTATTTACACTAGCAAAGACACGGAAGCAGCCTAGATGTCCAGTACTCTTGCCTGGAAAATCCATGGACGGAGGAGCCTGGTAGGCTGCAGTCCATGGGGTCGCTAAGAGTCGGACACGACTGAGTGACTTCACTTTCACTTTTCACCTTCATGCATTGGAAAAGGAAATGCAACCCACTCCAGTGTTCTTGCCTGGAGAATCCCAGGGATGGGGGAGCCTGGTGGGCTGCCGTCTATGGGGTCGCACAGAGTCCGACACAACGGAAGCGACTTAGCAGCAGCAACATCAGCAGCAGATGTCCATTGACAGAGGAATGAATAAGGAAGATATGTTACAGATACAAAGGAATATTACTCAGTCATAAAAAGGAATGAAGTAATGCCATTTGCGGGAACATGGATAGACATAGAGATTATCATACAAGTGAAGTAAGTCAGAAAGACAAAGACAAATATCCTATCATTTATATGTAGAATATAAAGAAATGATACAAATGAACTTATTTGCAAAATAGAAACAGATTCACAGACATAGAAAACAAACATGGTTACCAAAAGGGATTGGGGGTCAGGGTGGGGGGAGGGGTAGATTGGGAGTTTGAGGTTAACACATACACATTACCATATATAAAACAGATAATCAACAAAAACCTGTGGTATAGCATAGTAAAGTCTACTCAGTACTCTATGATAACCTACATGGGAAAAGAATCTGAAAAAGAATATATATATGTATATGCATAACTGAATCACTTTTCTGTATACCTTAAACTAACACAACATTGACAATCAACTATACCCCAATAGAAAATGAAAAAATAAGTTTAATCCTGTTTGTTAATATGACTATCAGTCTCATCAGCGAACATTTGAAAAGCTGAGAAGCTGTCAAGCTCATGGTGGCAGAAATAAGTTTTCCGAAATTCTAATTTTTGCCTGAAAACTTGTACTGTTATCATGGGAAACAAATACTGTCAGCTGTTTTCCTCAAAGTGACAGGCTCGTTTTGTTCATTTTCAAGAAAGTATCTGCCGAATACTCTAACCTGAAAAACCACAGTTTGTCTGTCAGTCATCCTTGCAGATAAAAATGGTGTTCCATAAAAAACAAGCAATTAATTGAGCTCTCAACTCAAACACACAAGTGCTTTTACTCAAGACAACCATCATATCAAATGCAGCAAAGGTTTTTCATATATACTTCAGCACATAGAATGTTTTTAAAAATGAACAGAGAGGCCAAGATTTAATAAAGTCAATCATTTTTACCACCTCCTCAGGTCATTCTTGTGGAGAAGGAAATGGCCACCCACTCCAGTGTTCTTGCCTGGAGAATCCCAGGGACGGGGAAGCCTGGTGGGCTGCCGTCTATGGGGTCGCACAGAGTCAGACACGACTGAAGTGACTTAGCAGCAGCAGCAGCAGCAGGTCATTCTTGAGTGAAACCAGCAGGTTTCTTTTTTCACTTCAAATGAGTGGCAGCCGAAGGTATAATGATGACTCCTTGATTCCTACAAAGGACCCTGTAGTTCTACACACCACTCACTGGTTTTGCACCACTAGTCCAAAGTTAACACCATGAAACAGACAAATAACACCTTCACGCAACTATGAAAATAGTTTTGACTTCAAATAACTCCTGAAGGTGTCATGGGACTTTTATGGATCCTTGGACCATCTCTGAAGATCAAGCTGAAGTCCTCTTCATGATCCACTAATACCAATTTCTTTAGCACACCCATCATCTCCCAGCCACTGGAGTAATCACAACTAGTGGTTCAGTTCAGTTGTTCAGTCGTGTCCGACTCTTTGCGACCCCATGAACTGCAGCATGCCAGGCCTCCCTGTCCATCACCAACTCCCAGAGTTCACCCAAACCCATGTCCATTGAGTCGGTGATGCCATCCAACCATCTCATCCTCTGTTGTCCCCTTCTCCTGCCCTCAGTCTTTCCAGCATCAGGGTCTTTTCAAATGAGTCAGCTCTTTGCATCAGGTGGCCAAAGTATTGGAGCTTCAGCTTTAGCATCAGCACTTTCAGTGAATATTCAGGGTTGATTTTCTTTAGGACTGAGTGGTTTGATCTCCTTGCAGTCCAGGGAACTCTCTTTCCAACACCACAGTTCGAAAGCATCAATTCTTCAGTGCTCAGCCTTCTTTATGGTCCAACTCTCACATCTGTACCTGGCTACTGGAAAAACCATAGCTTTGACTATACAGACCTTTGTCAACAAAGTAATGTCTCTGCTTTTTAATATTTTTATATGTAGATAAGTATCACACCACGCATGTCATTTTGCAATGTTTTATTTTCACACAATCGTGTAGTTTTGAGCTTCACCCAAGCTGATTCAAACGGGTCTCACTCATTCTTTGAATTATCTAGTATTCCATGAAATTACTCACTGCATTTTGTTTATCCATTCCTCTCTTCAAAGATGTTTTTTCTTTTTCTTTTGAAAATGTTAGTCTTACTTTTGTTTACATTTTTTAAGCAGTACCTTTGGAATTATATCATGAAATGTTCCATATATGGGAAGGGCTGTAAAGAGCATGCATGTGCCTGTAAAGAGCGTGCATGTGCTATAAAGAATAACATATGAATGGAGGCCCAGCAGAAAGGTTTACTCACACCCCTGAAAGAGCCTCAGAGTTGGCGGGAACTGGTGTGGACAGGCCAGGGTGAGCAGGTCTGGTTTCTCACTCATGAGGTTGGCAGGGCTTCAGGTATCCCATGAAGGCATGAAAAGACATCATTCTTGAAAGTTAAAGCGAAACTTGCTATTTTATTCACAGACAAGGCCCCTGTTTTCTGGGATTGAAAGATACACAAAGTTTCCTTGTTTCCGCTAAAGCAGGCTCAGGTAGGAAAGACAGGTCATTTTCCACTGTTTCCTCTCGGCACAAGAAAGCACAGTGATTTTTTTTTTTTTTAAAATGCTTTTCACATTTCTGAAGTCCCCAATTGTACCGTGATGAACAAGTGACTGCCTCCTTCGGCAGTTCTGAGAACCTTCTGCATTTTTATTTTAAAAAGTAGTGACTGTGCAGTAAAGGGGTTTGAACTGCTTTTTTGGACAATTTTTAAAAAAAAAGAGGAGAATATAGTTGATTTACAATGTTGTGTTATCTTCAGGTGTACAGCAAAGTGATTTAGTTATACACATACATATATATATGTATTCCCTTTCAGATTCTTTTCCCATGTAGGTTATTACAGGTATTGAGTAGAGTTCCTGGTGCTGTACAGTAGGTCATTGTTGGTTATCTATTTTATTTATACTGTGTATATGTTGGGCTTCCCAGATGGCTCAGTGGTAAAGAATGCCTGCAATGCAGGAGACGTGGGTTCGATCCCTGGGTGGGGAAGATCCCCTGGAGGAGGAAATGGCAACCCACTCCAGTATTCTTATCTGGAGAATTCCATGAACAGAGGAGTCACAGAGAGTTGGACAGGACTGAACACACACACTTACGTTAAGCCTACCCTTCTTATTTATCCATTCCCCTATCAAATAAAAGTATAAATTAAATAAGCTACAAAAAATAAAGATTCAAGTGAAAATTTTTTAAAAAGAGGAGAAATTTTGAGGTGGAGGTGAGTTTCAGAGGAACGGTTGTGGACTTTGGGGTGGATCAGAGATGAGGGTAACTGGTGATTCTGAAACGGTGTAGCTGTGTGTGTGCGATATAGCGTGACACTGATCAGGTCAGGTGGATCCTCTGAACTTCAGTTTCTGCGTTTGTCAAGGGATGCCTTCCTCACCCCCTCCCTGGGATTATCCCACCAGACACTGTGGCCAGAGTGCCCTGCTTGATAATTAGCACACAGCAAATAGCTGCAGATGCTCGCTTGTCAGCCGTGAGAATCACACCAGAACTTTCCAAGGGATTCTTTCAATTATCACAGGTATGGATCTGACTCAAATCTATGAGTCTGAGAAATGTTATACATACAACTTAACTCTTCTTTCCTCCTGAGCTGCCATTTAAATTAAACTCTGTGCAATCGACTTCTACCCCACCACTTCTTGGAAACTTTCTTCCAAAAGAAAAAGTGTCGTTCGTGGGGAACCCCATGGCACGTCTATGGCCTTGTTTTATCCAACTGCCCCAGAGCACTGACGCCAAGGAAAGCTCGCTGCTTCCTAGGATGCTGCCCTGCTTGTCTGCTCTGACTCCTTCCTCCCAGCTTTCCCAAGCTCCAGGGCAACAGTATCCCTCAGCTGCCTACCTGGCAGCATCCCTCAGGGCTTGGTCTTCAGTGCTAATCTCATCTCACTTTTCACTTCTCTCCCTGAGTGATCTCATCTGCTCACACATACGGGAAAGACCCATATTTCTATCTCCAGACCCAGCCTCCCCCTGAACTTCAGATTCTGCTTTCTGATGCTAATGATTCCCTCCACACTGCAATCACCCGAACATGTTTAAAGTGGATGTGTTCAAAATTCACCATCCCGTATGCCTTCTTCCCAAATCTGTGCTTCCTTCTGCTGGCCTCACCCTGCTGAATTCCCTGTCATCACTTGCTCGGTCCTCTTATATTCATGAAACATTAATACAAGCCTAGAAGCACCGTAGTCACCAGTGTATGAATGCTGCCTCCTTTACAAAAAAAAAAAAAAAAAGCACCTCTGTTCTGGAACTTTCCAGTCTGTCCTCACCTGCCTGGTCCAGGTCCCTCCTAAGTGACCTCTGTCTCTAGCTTAGTGTCCTTGAAATCCAGGCTCCAACATGCATTAAGTATGATCTTTCTAAAACACACACACACACCCATAGAGCTGACAAGCTGAGTGCCAACTTGATATGACCATAAAACTTATCAGCCAGAGACACTTCTGATTGTGAAAAGGTGTGCTATGAACAATTACACTGAAAACAGTAGAAAGCAAGGAACTAAAGAGCCTTTTGATGAGGGTGAAAGAGTGAACAAAGCTGGCTTAACATTCAGCATTCATATTCACTGTGACAGCATTACTAAACAGATAAGGATGGGAATATTTTGTTATACCGTGTATAGTGAATGTATTGTACTGTGTCTGTGAAAACTGTGCTTTAAATTATATTTTCATATGTTTTGTTTGGGACAGAGCACATTAAGTTTGAAAGCAACAGAGGTTTGTTTTAGAACTGAAGGCAACTAAGTAAAATTTCTGTCAAGAAAAGCTGCTTGTAAATGAAATCACATTTAAAACAAACTGCCTCTGACCCAAAAATAAATAAATAAAATTCAGCATTCAAAAAACTAAGATCATGGCATCTGGTCCCATCATTTCATGGCAAATAGATGGAGCAAAAGTGGAAACAGTGACAGACTTTATCTTGGGGGGCTCCAAAATCACTGCTTCTGGTGACTGCAGCCACGAAATTAAAAGATGCTTACTCCTTGGAAGGAAAGCTATGACAAACTTAGACAGCCTATTAAAAAGCAGAGGCATCACTTTGCTGGCAAAGATCTGTATAGTCAAAGCTATGGTTTTTTCAGTAGTCATGTACAGATGTGAGAGTTGGACTATAAAGATAGCTGAGTGCTGAAGAATCGATGCTTTCAAACTATGGTGCTGGAGAAGACTCTTGGAAGTCCCTTAGACAACAAGGAGATCAAACCAGTCAATCCTAAAGGAAATCAACACTGAATACACATTGGAAGGACCAATGCTGAAGCTGAAGCTTCAATACTTTGGCCACCTAATGAGAAGAGCCAACTCATTTGAAAAGACCCTGATGCTGGGAAAGATTGAGGGCAGGAGGAGAAGGGGGCGACAGAGGGTGAAATGGTTGGATGGCATCACCAACTCGATGGACATGAGTTTGAGCAAGCTCCAGGAGATGATGAAAGACAGCGAATCCTGGTGTGCTGCAGTCCACGCGGTTACAAAGAGTCGGACACTATTTAGTGACTGAACGACAACAATGCCAGACACTGTGCTAAGTGCTTTAGGCAACAACGTACTTTTCAGGTGGTTTCCACTATTATTTTTCCTTTTATCATCACTTATAGGTGAGGATAGGCTTCCCTGGTAGCTCAGACAGTAAAGCGTCTGCCTGCAATACAGGAGACCTGGGTTCCATCCCTGGGTCAGGAAGATCCCCTGGAGAAGGAAATGGCAACTCACTCCATTACTCTTGCCTGGAAAATTCCATGGATGGAGGAGTCGGACACGACTGAGCAACTTCACAGGTTCACTGGACAGAAGAGGACATGGGGCTTGTAGAGGTAAATGAGCAGCCCACAAGCACACAGCTAGAATCCCACAGCGTGTGTTACGTGGGATTCGAACTCGGTGTCGTCTGACCCTGGAGTTCATACTCTTCAGTCATCATCCTTTCATTTTTAAAAATGTGTTGCTGCTGCTGCTAAGTCTCTTCAGTCGTCTCCAACTCTGTGGGACCCCATAGAAGGCAGCCCCCATCCCCGGCCTGCCTTTTATTTCACAGCAAAGCTTTCATTCCTCTCTGACCTCCCCTCTGTAGGAGGCCGTCCCTGCCCTGCTGCTGGCTGCTTCTCACCTTAGCGCCCTTGCTCTGCACTTCCCAGATATCTCCATCTGCTTCCTTATACTTCATCAAGCAGTTCACAGGTGATCTCTCCAGGTGAGCTGCACCTCTGCCGGGCTCACTCAGCATCCTGTGTGTGGGTAAGTCAGAACCTCACGACTAGAGTTCGCTCAACTGTCTTCTTCAAATTATTGTAGTTGAATGTTTTGTTTATTTTTCTCTGAATGGCCCTGCTTCCTGATGGACTTGTTTAAAGCTGTAATTTTCCTTGGTGCCTCATGAATTTTATATGATGACCCCTTTAACCCAGGGATGGGGGGACTGTTTCTGTTTTTGATTTGTTTTTGTTGTTTGCTGTTTTCCAGAAAAAGGAAAGTTTTTTTTAAAACTCTTTTATTGTTATTGATTTCTAACTTTATTGCGTTATCATGACAAAACATAGCCTGTCTAAGATTGACTCTTTGGAATAAACTGACATTTTCCTGTGGCCTACAACATAGCCAATTTTAATAAACAGACAATGTATGATCAAAACATACATATTACCAAAAGGGCAAGATATAACAAATGTTAGGATACAGAGAAAAGGGAACCCTCATACACTGTTGGTGGGAATGTAAATTGGTGCAGTCACTATGGAAAGCAGTGAAAAGGTGCCTCAAAAAATTAAAACAACTACTACATTATCCAGCTACTTCACTTCTAGGTATTTATCTAAAGAATACGAAAACAGTAATTCAGAAAGATACATGAGCCCTTATGTTCACTGCAGCTTTATTTACAATAGTCAAAGTATGAAAACAACATAAGTGCCCATCGATGTATAAAGAAGTGTGTCTACACACACACACACAGAGACACACACACACAAAGACACATACACACACACACACACACATACACACACAGTGGAACACTACTCAGCCATAAAATAAAGATGAAATCTTGCCATTTGCAACAACGTGGACCGACTTTATGGGTATTACACTAAGTGAAGTAAGTCAGCCAGCAGAAGACAAATACCATATGATTTCACTCATATGTGGAAAATAAAAAAAGTTTTTAAATAAATTCACAAACAAAAGCAAACACAGATACAGAGCAAAGAGTAGCGCTTGCCGGAGGAAGTAAAGTGGGGCCAGGGGAAAATGTAAATAGGATCAACTGTACGGTGATGCATAGAAATTACACTCTTGGTAGTGATTACACTCCTGGGTATACAGAAGCCAAAATTTAATATACACGTGGAAAGGATGTACACATTCTATTTGTTGGCCGTAAGGGATATGTATGTATTTTTTTCAGGCTTACGATGTAATTCTTTTGTATTTGTGCTGATTTTAAAATCTGCTCTGTCAGTTGACGTCCCAAGAAAGCTATATTCAATTTTCTAATCCTTGCTGGGCTGAAGGATGAGAGGGAGGGATAGTTAGGGAGTTTGTGATGGATACATGCACGCTGCTATATTTAAAATGAAAAGCCAACAAGGACCTCATGTGTAGCAGAGGGAACTCTGCTCAGTGTATGTGGCAGCCTGCATGGCAGAGAGAGTAGATACATGTATATGTATATGTATGGCTGTAGGTATATGTATGTCCTTTCACTGTTCACCTGAAACTATTACAACATTGTTGATTGGCTATACCCCAATACAAAACAAAAAGTCTAAAATAATTTTTTCCAACCTTTTTTGAAAAATTGTATTCTCAGCACTTAGTATAGATACTGGAGACAACACAGTTTGTCACTAAATAATGAAGATGCCGCATGACTTTGATACCTAGGATTTACTTTGTTAGAAACAAATCCCTTAGAGCCCAGCTGACTTACCTTTAGCTGTGACCCAACATGCTGTCGGCCACTCCAGTGCCTGCCCTCTAGAGGAGGGGGGTCCCAGAGCAGCCAGAGATCTTGGGAAAAGTTCACACAGAAGAGGGATGCTGGTGCTTTAACTGCACTAACTTTGGCAACTCTTTCATTTGTGAAAGTATTTCCTCTTGCCTTAGCTATTTGGTTTTAACTTCATGCCAGGACCACCAGCGAAGCCAGGCAGGTTTTATTATCCCAGAACTACAGTTGAGAGCCTGAAGGACTAGCTCATAATACGGGGTCACAGAGTTAATGACAGAAAACGATAGCTAGTGAGGAAGACACCCAGTTCAATGTTCTTTTCACAGCAGCATGCAGAAACCCACTTTAAAAAAAATTAAAGCACATCTCATTTTGAAACTTTTAAGAATTGGATTCTCTCTCCTTCAATTAACTCATGATCACAAGAGTATGGTAAATCAACAAGGATTGACAAGTATATGGAAAAAACTGTTGGTGGAAAGTATATGAAAAAGACTGAATGCAAAGTGGCGCAGCTACTGTGGAAAACAGTCTGAAAGTCCCTCAAAAAGCAAAACAGAGATTTAACATCTATCATCAGTGCCACTCTCTGGTACCTACCCAAGAAGAATGAAAACTTATGTTTGCCCAAAAACGTACACCTAAATGTTCACAGCCACATTATTCAAAACTGATAAAAAGTGGAAACAACCCAAATGTTTATCCACTGGTAAATGAATAAGTGAAATTTGATATGTCATACTGTGGAATATTGTTCAGACATAAAAAGGAAGGAAGGACTGATGTATGTTACAGCATGGATGAACTTTGAAAACATTATACTCTGTGAAAAAGTATACTCTGTGAAAAAGCCAGAAATGAAAGGCACATGTTGCTTGATTCCATTTATATGAAATGTGTGAAACAGACAAATTCATATGGACAAAGGAAAATCAGTGGTTTTCAGGGGCTGTGGGAGGGGAAGACGAAGAAAGATTGTTAAAGGGTATGCATTTCTCTTTGGGGGTGACAAAGATATTCTGCAATTAATAGTGACAATAGTTTACCATCTTGTATTTATTATACTATAAACCAGTGAACTGTGTTCTTTAGAAGGATGAATTTTATGGCATATGAGTCATATTTTAATTTATAAGAAGAGTATGGCAAATTGTAAATCATAAATCACTGTTCTAGACCCCCAAAGAAAAATCCCTCCCCCAAAAAAGAGAAAAGAAGGAAAAATTCCTAAGATGCAGTATAGCACATGAGGGTGAATTTTGGGAAAAGAGAACGTTCAAATTCTACCCTTCCAATTATGACTTCCAGAACTTGGGCATTTTATTTAATTTCTCTAATCATCAATTTTCTTACCCGTAAAAATGGGGGCAGTCCTACCTATTTTGTGGGATGGTTGTGAGAATTAAATGAAATAATTTCTGGGAGACAGCTAGTACAATATTACACATATAATAGGTGTCGATAAATGAGAGATACTATCATTGTTACTTTTATTATTACTATTATCATATTATTTTCAGATCTTTCCTAAGAATTTTGTAGTCCTATTCTTACTTGACACTTCTGATAACAGATATGGAGTGTTTCCAGTTTCCATGGGCATAATCTTGGCTAATTCTTCAAAAGACATGGCTTAAAGGAAATCCCATTTTTAGTATACAGAGATATCCACTGTGGCTGTTCCTTGAAATAAATAATAATTAGCAAAACAGCTGTTGAAAAGCATGTCACTGAATTCATTCACTACGTTGTTAAAATAGAAATAGCCATAGAAATGTTTGCCCATTGCGCCCCCTTGTGAGAGTTCAAGAGAACTACCTTTACTCTAGAGGAGATCCCTTTGAGGTTAGCCTTTCAGAGTTGAAGGGAAAGGCAATCAATCCCAATATTCTTGCTTGGAGAATCCCATGGACAGGGGAGCGTGGCAGGCTACAGTCCATGGGGTCGTAAACAGCCGGACACAACTGAGAGACTGTCACCTCACACACTGCTCAGAGTAGTCCTCAGATTAGCAGCTGGGACATCATGAAAAAGCTTGTGATTCCACTTCCAGATAAGAACCTGCATTTTAACCTTCTCCCTGAGTGATTTGTACGCACATTGAATTTGAGCAATACCTGCATAAAGCATATAGTAAACACTGATTTTCTTTATTCAGGAAACATTCATTGTCTTATTATTGAACGTCGTGGACTGTACCAGGAACTGAAAGATTAAGATATATATCATTCTTTCCATAAGGAAATTTGGGATTAAAGTCTTGAAATAATTGTGCAACTTAAAAGGTGAATTATATGGTATGTGAATTCAACCTCCAAAAAGAGTATAGTAAATTAAGAATCACAGAAAGCTGCTCTAGAATCCAACAACAACAACAAAAATCCCAGGGAAGCAGCGCAGGACACAAAGTGTGGACTTTGGAGCAAATGGACTGCATTCAAATTCTGCTCTTTCAGTGAACAAACACTATATATATATAGCACAATCATGTACACAGTCCAGTGGTGCAGAGCAGAGGGTGAGCTCTGGAAGAACGAGAGGAACCTTCAAGGAGGAACTGGTATTTGAAATGGATCTTAATACCTATGAATCTCCCAAGTGGAGACTGTTGGGCAGAGTTCCTTTCTGAAGGAACGCCAAGACCAAAGGCACACACGTTCAAAGGCATGTGGTAGATTAGAAGGATGTCAGGTCCTTTGGTATGTCTTAAGTGATCAGCATATTAGCAAACAGGCAGTTACCTTGGGGAAATGGGTTATGAGAAATTCTCACTTTCTAAGGTATCCATTTCTACACATTTAAAAAATTTAAAAATGAGACAAAAACAAAAACTATCTAAGGTTAATTGTCTAAACTGCCACCAAAATAAACAAAAATAAGGACAGAAATAAATGAAATAGAATATAATCAAACAAAAAGATTTACACCGAAAGCTCATTCCCTGAAAAATAGCAACAAATTTGACAAACCCTTAGCCAGGCTGATCAAGTTAGAAAGAAAACACACACACACACACACACACACACACACACAATTGCCAACAGCAGAAATGAAGAAAGGGGCATCCCTACTAAGTTCAAAGTCATTAAAGGGTCAGTAAGACTACGAAAAGATTCTTCCCAATAAAATTAGCAACTTAGATGAAACAGCTGTAAGTCTCTTGAAAGATACAAATGAGCAAAAGTGATTTCAGAAGAAATCAGAAATCTGAGCAACCCAATCTCTGTTAAAGAAAATTAATTTGTAATTTAAAAAATTCTGACAAAGAAACCTTCAGATCCAAATTTCTTTACTGATAAATTCTACCAAGAACTTAAGGAAGAAATAACACCAATTCTACACAAACTCTTCCAGAGAATAGAGGAAGACAGAACATTCCCCAATTCATTTTATGAGACCAATATTACCATGATGGCTAGACCAGGCAAAAACTCTCCAAAGAAATAAAAAGCGGAGACCAACAGCCTTCATCGTATGAATGTGAAAATCTGTAACAGAATTTTAACAAACCAAATCAGACAATGTAAAAAAAAAAAAAAAAGTTAATATCTCTTAGATCAAGTGTTTGAATATTTAACATTTTAAATTCAATATTTTGTCATATTAATGGGTCAAGGAAGAAAACCCATATGATTTGCTCAATAGATGCAAAAAGAGTATTGGACAAAACTCAACACCAGTTTCTTATAAAGTTAAGCTCATATGTACCACAGATTCAGCAGTTCCACTTCTGGTTGCTATCCAGGAGAAATTAAAACACATATTTTTGCAAAGACCAGTATGTAGACATTATAGCAACTTTATTCATAGTAATAAAAAGTAGAAACCATGTGACTGTCCATTAATAGGAAAATAGATAAATTGAAGTATATCCATATAATTGAAAACTACTTAGCAACAATAAAAAAGACCTGTAACAACATGGATGGACTTGGACAGTATTATGCTAAGTGAAACATCAGAGAAAGTGTATCACTTATATGTGGAATCTAAAAGATATAATGAACTAGTAAACATAAGAAAAAAAAAAAAGCCTCACAGATGTAGAGAACTAGTGGCTACCAGTGGGAAGGGGGAAGGGGAAGGGGCAAGACATAGGTAGGAGATTAAGAGGTATAAAACACTGTGTATAAAAGAAATAAGCTAAAAGGACATATTGTGCAACACAGGGAACATAGCCAATATTTTATAATAATTATAAATGGAATATAACCTTTACAATTAGGAATCACTATTGTATGCTTGTAACTTACAAGATATTGTACCAGCTATACCTCAATGGAGTAGCCATCATGGTCAACAAAAGAGTCCGAAATGCAGTACTTGGATGCAATCTCAAAAATGACAGAATGATCTCTGTTCATTTCCAAGGCAAACCATTCAATATCACAGTTATCCAAGTCTATGCCCCGACCAGTAATGCTGAAGAAGCTGAAGTTGAACGGTTTTATGAAGACCTACAAGACCTTTTAGAACTAACATCCAAAAAAGATGTCCTTTTCATTATAGGGGACTGGAATGCTAAAGTAGGAAGTCAAGAAACACCTGGAGTAACAGGCAAATTTGGTCTTGGAATGCGGAATGAAGCAGGGCAAAAACTAATAGAGTTTTGCCAAGAAAATGCACTGGTCATAGCAAACACCCTCTTCCAGCAACACAAGAGAAGACTCTACACATGGACATCACCAGATGGTCAACACCNCTAAAGTAGGAAGTCAAGAAACACCTGGAGTAACAGGCAAATTTGGACTTGGAATGCGGAATGAAGCAGGGCAAAGACTAATAGAGTTTTGCCAAGAAAATGCACTGGTCATAGAAATGTCAGTATAGGAGAGATTAAATAATTTTTCCAAGATGATGAAACTGTCAAGATGAAAAGCTGAAGTTTAAACTTCCATCTATTTTATTTCAAAATCTATGCCTTTCCTGATGCTTAATAATGATGATGATTTTATTATTTTTAATCATTTTTAGTTATTAATTTGTTATTTCATAGTCTCCTCTGAGAAATAATTCTTCAATGGGGTTCAATGATGAGATTCATAGAGATGCAATGGTTTACACCTTATGAATAAATGTAATTTATCAGTTAGGATACTTTCAGCTTCAAGACAAAAAACTTTAAAAAATGACATAAACAAGTAAACAATAAAGTGTTTATTCACTCTTAAAGTGAAATCCAGAAACAGAAGAATTCCAAAGCTGGTTAATTCAGCAGTAGAGTGATGTCACTGAGGAACTACTATCCATTCATCTTTCTACTCTGTCATCTACAGAAATTTGGTTTGACTCTCCTGATGGTACCAGGTGGCTCATTTATTGTAAGAGAAAACATCCAGAGGCAGAAAATGAAACTACTAAACTTGTGTTCCTTTTAAGAGTGAAAAAACCCTTCCCAGATCTTCACCACAAATTTCCCCTAACATCTCTTTAGCCCATAATGTGTCACATGGCTGTCCCTAAACTAATCACTTTCCAAGAGCGTTGGAATTATCTTGTTTGACTTAAACCATAGCTTTTTTGGCCCCTGAACAAAAGAAGCATTCTATGAGGAAGAAGGATAAAGGCCACAGCTAGTGGGTAGGAAGTAGCAATAGTAATGACAATCACATTCAGGTACCAGGACCCACTGGGTGAGAGAGAGAAGAAGCTTTCAAGTTCAGAACAAAGATCTCTTGCTTTCCCATGAGCCCAACCCTACCATGAAACTTGTTATTGAAATAAATACTGTAAGTGTTTGGGAAAGAATTTTCACATAGTTTTAGGGCGTTATTTTGAAATTACAAAGATACCAAGTTGGTTGATGGAAAACCACATGGAAACAAAGTTGAAGTTCTGACTCATTAAGGGTCACTTGTGATATTCTACCATGGACTCATGGATTTCAAATAATTTTAGAATCATTTAGTTTAATCTCTCAATCTTCTGTTATAATGTTTTGCTTCCTTCCACAGTGTCTTATGATTATCTAGCCTCTGCCTCAACATTAATCTGTGGTGGGGGGTCTCATTATTTACAGTACTTTCCCTTTTTTTGTTAAAATTTTTTTTCTCATTTTAAACTGAAATTGCTTTAATTAATTAAATATATATTTTGCAGAGACCAAATGTGCTGTGTAAAAAAAAAAAAAAGGTTTTGAAATCAGCAGATTCTGATCCAAGATTGGCATCTCAGGCTTGCAATGACTTGTTATGAGGTTGGGAGTCAGGCTCTATCTAGATTCCAATTCCACATGCTCTTTACCAGCTACATCTCTTAGCTCTTAGCTCATCTCTTAGCTCATCTCCCACCCCATGCCTCAGCTTTCTTTTCTGCAAAATGGGTCCTAGAGTGGTATTTGCTTAAAGGCGTTGAGTGAGTCTCTGTATGTAACACCTTTGTGCTGCTGGAGACAATAAATCTTGCATATTATATTAAAACAAACTATGTGTGTTCAGTCACTCAGTTGTGTCAGACTCTTTGTGGCCCCATGGACTGTAGCCCACCAGGCTCCTCTGTCTATGGGATTTTCCAGATAAGAATACTGGAGTGGGTTGCCATTTCCTCCTCTAGGGGATCTCCCTGACCCAGGGATCTAACCTGGGTTTCTTACATCTCCTGCATTGGCAGGCAGATTTTTTTTTTTTTTTTTTTTTTACCATCAGTGGCATCTGAGAAGTACAAAATGAGTTGTGAGGACTTATAAAAAATACTCAGTAAAATTGATACAACCATGCCCAGCCCTGGGAAGGGCTTCCCATGTAGCTCAATGGTGAAGAATCTGCCTGCCAATGCAGATGATGCGTGTTTGAAGAGTGGGTCAGGAAGATCCCCTGGAGGAGGAAATGGCAACCCACTCCAGTATTCTTGCCTGGGAAATTCCATGGACAGAAGAGCCTAGTGGGCTACAGTCCACAGGGTCACAAAAGAGATGGACACAGCTTATCGACTAAACAACAGCAACGTAACAACCTCTGAGGTTTGTTGTAAGGATTAAATGAGACCGTGAAGAAAGAGAGCTCAAAAAAGGTTAACATTTCTTTGCATTTCACTTGCCTAATTCCTGCCTAGAACTTAGTAGGTGCCTTTTAAATATTTCTTGCTCCACTCGTTCCATTTCCCCCATGCAGCTATGGGGTAAATTTCACAGGGTTGGTCTCAACCGTCCCTGTGGATTCCATGTTTTTAGAGAAAACACATCTGCTGTCCTCAAGGCTCAAGCCTCACTACCATTTCTTTCTCCTGGTCACCAGACCATGAGCTTCTCAAGGGCAGTGCCAAACATTATTCAACCTTCTACCCACAACATTCCTGGAACAGAATCCGTGCTCAACACATATTCATAACCAGATTAACTTTTCCCTGTGACTTTCTGTAAGGACTGTGCTCATGGTAAATGTTTAATCTACTAGCTACAATAAAATTAGCCATTGTTATTATTATTGTATAACAAACTCAATTGTGCAGATAATGGGATGGAGGCCAGTGGGGAATACAGCTTTTTCCAATGTCTGCAGTACCAGTTTCCTTTTCTCCCTAAGCCAGAACTTTCCATGTTTACTTTTTCTCTCCCAAGATGCAAATCACTTCCTTGAAGACCAGCCATCCCAGTGGGAAGGGAGAACTGAACGTCTCCAGGACCTGGGAGATATTTCCTTCACCCTGGCTGGGGCCACACTTTCAGCTCACTGTGCTGCTTGGGGTTATGAGAGTTCTATTTTAAGTGGATTAAGCAAAGTCAGTGTCTGATGACTGCTGCCCCTAAACGTGTTTGGCCCAAATCATTAATTTTTGTCCTTCAAATGGTAACCTGCATTTCATATGAAATATGGAATATGTGTGTGCAAGTATGTGTGCTCAGTTGCTCAGCTGTGTATGACTCTGCAACCCCATGGACTGTAGCCTGCTAGGCTTCTCTGTTGATGAGATTTACCAGGCAAGAATACTGGAGTGGGTTGCCACTTCCTCCTCCAGGGGATCATCCCAACCCAGGGATCGAAACCATGTCTCCTGTGTCTCCTGCATTGCAGGCAGATTCTTTACCCACTGAGCCATGGGGGAAGCCCTATGAAATATGGTATGTGACATATTAGATCAAGCCTTGGTCTGTTCAACCCAATCCTGTTCCCACTGCTGTCTCTGGGTAAGGATTGGGGCAGAGCCTAAGAATTTGATGGCATAAATTTAAAATGCAAAAGCGGTTCTTCTGAACTTTTTCTATATTTTCCATCATGAATTAATCTTAATTTTTCTTGAGTTTCTGTGAGGGAGCATTGGGCTCTGTCCTTAGCTCTTGGGATCAGGTTTGTGTTCTTACTGTGGTTCTTATACATGCTGATCAACTTCCAATACCCATCTTATCAGACCCGAGAGGCCTGTCTACACAATGACCCACACAATGACTGGCCTTGGCTTTGTGGGACTCCTGCTTCTAATCTTTGGTACACTTGAATACTGAATCTTTTTCAGGCTCCTGCCTCCCTGGGAAAGAGGCACATCCTTTTCCACTCAAGACACGCCTTCTTGACGCAGGAGAAATTGTTTACTTAAGAAACCAGAAATTCAAAAACTTTACCAAATTATTCTTTAGGAACCAAGTAAATAATCTGATGAGTTGACTCCTACTTGTTTTTTGTAGCCAGGCTGGGATGTCTGTATAAACAGCCTTTCTGATGACAAGCTGGCAGCAGGAATTCTGGTCAGGAAGAGGAGAATCGGACAAATGTTTTTGTTTCTCAGTCCCAACCTCACTTGCCTTCCCCTTCACTGCCCTTTCTCTGAACTGAGAGTAGAGTTTGACTGGGGCTTTGTTTTATGCCCTGGGCAAAAGTTTTGGGTCAGCTGAGGTCAGTTCTCATTTTATTTAAATCAGTGTGCCCTTCCTCAATCTCGAAGGAAAACCTTCAACAAAAATATATTCACACATAACACTCAGTTTTCACTGAGTTCTATGTAGGCAAAGGAGATCAGATTCTTATCCCTGGAGGCACTTAACCTCTTAAACAATGTTTTATTAACTTTTTTCAAAGAACTCCTACTTCTCCATAAATCGTCTCCGCTGCTTGTAATATTGACTCCAGAAGCTTGTGGACTTTTGACATTTCCTATAATTTTAATATAGACATTGTCTGAAATATACTGCAAGGAGATAGAATCACAGGCTGGAGAACATTCTATGTAGCATTAGTGGTCGGGAAGCCCAGTTCTAGTCCTGACTGTGCCATTAATTGTGAACCTGGGCAGATTCCTAACTCCCAAGCTCCTTATTTCAATAAACAGAGATTGGATAATATTTAAGATTTCTNGGCTGCAGTCTATGGGGTCGCAAAGAGTCGGATACGACTGAGCGACTTCACTTCACATGCAATTGCATGGATGTATTTCAACACTCTTATGCTGAGTGAAAAAAGCATGACATAAAAGATTTCATTTATATGCAACTATAAGAAAGACAAACCTATCGACAGAAAGCAGATCAGTGGTTATCTGGGACCAGGGATGGAAGACTGACCGAGAAAGGGAACAGGGAACATTTTAGGATGATGTAAATGTTTTTTATATTGATCATGATACAGACTATACAGGTATATAAATATGTCACCAAATGTATAGGTAAAAGAGATGTGCTTTAATAGGTAAATTAAACCTTAATAGAATTAATTTTTTTTTAAACAAATGCACATCTCTGGGGGTTTTACTGGGAAGAAGAGACTGTCTTGGAGGAGCTTACAGGTGCTGGGCATGAGTTTGAGCTGGAATGTCCTGGCATCGTGTCTGAGCTCAGAGAATCCTGTCTGCTGGGGTTCTGGTGACAGTTTGAATCCCAACAGCCATACTGGTGCCGTTGGTGCAGACAGTGCTGCTGCTGTTTCCGGTTCAGTGAAAATGTGAACGTCTCAAAGGGTCAGGGGGCTTTAATTTGCACTGTTGTGCTTGGGTCACTCACAGTAGTTCCCAGAGAAGCAAGATCTTCCTGGTGACATGGAAAAAGGGATCAAGTCCCCAGCCACTTTTCCAGGAAAGCTCCCCTCCACTGCCCCTGGTGCCGATGCTGTGCCTGCAGTGAAGAGAGATGAAAGGGGAAGCATCCAGAGGTAAGAAGAATATAGCTTTGAGAGCTGAGAGTCCAGTCTGGTGGCCCAAAGCTAGCTAGACAGGACCACGTGTTTCCTAGGGAGGAAGAAAGAGTGAGAGCCCGGAGTTTGTGACTAGGAGAAAGAGCAGAAAGGCATGAGAAAGGATAGCAAACTTAATGTCCTTCCCAGGGGATCCAAATGCCCTGAAGAAGACAGACTCTATGTGTCTCAACCCCTACCTTCTCAGAGTATCCCTCCCAGAGCTGCCTGTGCCCTCTGCCAGCCCCTAGCACACACACTTGTTGCCTGGATCACTCAGACACACAGAACTGCTGTTTCACCTAACTGGGTTCTTTCCTACACTTTCCCGTTTCCAACGTTTGATGGCCACCTGTAGTCACTAGGGTTAGAACCACCCCCATTTTACTGAGAAGAAAAATGGGGCCCTGGGAGGTGATATCTAAGTGATGAAATGGAAAGCTTTAGATCCAGTCAGATCCAAGTTCAAGTTTCACTCTCTCACTTACTAGCTCTATCCAAGTGGACACATCTCTTAAGGTCTTTGAGCCTTCTTTGCCTTAACTGTAAAAGAGGTACAATGACCCCCTACCCTCTGGGGTTGTCCCAAGGATTACAAAGACTGTGCAGACAGCACCTGCAGGGCATCTACCACACAGTCAGCCACCAAAGATGGTCCTTAGGATCATACAGGGTTGCATCTTGGGGGAAAGGTGGCTGCTCTGGCCATCTCTCTGCCTTCTCTGGCCTTTGCTTCTAAATAAACGGACTTCGTTCATTCTGGTCTCTTACGGCCCATTAGCATCTTTTCTCTTTCCTCCTGAGATCCAAGTAGAGGACTCTGAGTACTCGACGGTAGTCTTCTGACCCAACCAACATCTTTTCCAGCTGTATAACTGACAGCTGTGGTGCCGGTGATGGCAATAACAACAACAGCCCAGTAATAATACCTTTCTTGTCTACGTAGGCAGGATCTGCCCCCTTTTAGAAGAAACAAAGGGCAGGATCTACAACAGGGCAGTGGATGACCACAATTATGGCCACCTAAACCCATTCACATAAGCCAGAGGGCAGTGACTGCCACCATATCCCAATGCTGAGTGTTCTTCCCACGCCGGCACAGCAAGCAGGACAAACTGGGGACCAGGGTTTATTTTCACAGGTCCACCATGCCTGGAAGAGAAACTGCAGGCAGGTACACTTGCAAGAAGCTTTCAAACTCCAGATCCAAGATGTCCTTGATGGAGGGCTCACACTTGGTCCATGTGTATGAGTCGCCCCTGGCAATCCCTTCCAACGCCTCCCCACTCCTTCCTCCAGGGGGCGCTCATGAGCCACAGCTACTCAACCCTGGTGATTATTTACTTCGTTGGTGTAAGCTTTTCAGTGGTTCAGATGGTAAAGCACCTGTTTAAATGCGGGAGACCCGGGTTTGATCCCTGGGTCGGGAAGATCCCCTGGAGAAGGAAGTGGCAATCCACTCCAGTACTATTGCCCGGAAAAGCCCGGGTAAAGAATCCGCCCGCAATGCCGAAGACCTGGGTTCGGTCCCAGGGTTGGGAAGAGTCCCTGGCGAAGGGAAAGGCTACCCACTCCAGTACTCTGGCCCCAAGAAATCCATGGGCTATACAGTCTATGGAGTTGCAAAGGGTCGGACACGACGAGCGACTTTCCCTTTGCATCATCATGATGCCATTAGTATCAAGGAAGCACTTCAAAACTCAGGCAACCAGAGAGACACTCGGATCATCTGTCATAGTCAAGACCCCCAAGGTGACTTTTCACTAGGGTCCCTGGCTCACTTCACTTCTGGAATCACAACAAAACCAAAACTTCACAACTTTCTACCCAAGTACTTTCCATGTATTTATTACTAAAGCCTAAATAATATCTATATTCTGATATGATACGGCTCTTCACATCCTATCAATAATGGCTAAGACTTCTGAGCACTTCCATTGTCGCAGGAACTGTGCTAAGTGCTTGAAATACATGATTTCATTGATCCCCTCAACACTGTACGAGATAGTAATCACTATCATTCCCATTCCTCAGATAAGGAACGTCAGGCTCTTAGACTTTTAGCAGAGGGATTGAACCCAAGTCTGTTGTTCTAATTATCATTCCCACCACTACCTTGCATCATTGATTATAAATCAGAGGGGAACATTTTCTCATAGCCCCTATGTGGTGGGCACAGTATTTTGACATTTAAAACACTGTCCTTTAATGGGGCTTCCCTGGTGGCTCAGTGGTAAAGATCCACCTGCCAACGCAGGAGACGAGAGTTCAATCCCTGGAGAAGGAAACGGCAAACCACTCCAGTATTCTTATCTGGGAAATCCCATAGACAGAGGAGCCTGCCAGGCTACACGCAGTCCATGGGGTTTTAACAACGAAACTAGGTGACTGAAACAATACAACTCAGAGACACAACTTAGCAACTAAAACCAACACAAATGTCCTTCAACACACAGACACTGTGATCCTACCCTTCAGCCACAAGAGGGTCTCAAGCAGCAGCTTAAACTGGTAGTAAGTTGCTGCCAAAGAGAAGGGGAGACTAGTCATTCAGTTAGGACATTTTGCCATTCTCCATCCATCTTTGGTGTCCTGATGTGTGACGGCAGTGATACTGTGTGCCAGGCGCTATGATGGGTTGGGTTTTGGTCAGATGGCATCACCTGGACTCAGTGCCCTATGGTGTCCTGTCAAGGATCTAGCAAGGCAGATGGGGGCTCTCAGAGCCTCTAGCCTCAGCTCTCTGACTGTGCTCTGATGCCCCGGTCCCGCGCTCCTTGCCCCCACGTAAACCTTGGGGACCTCCGGGGGTGCTAGTATGAGCACATGGGGAAAAAAACCTTCGGTTCTTTCCTGAGAAGAGGTTGTGCCCATTGTGCAGGCTCCCAGCACCCTTCCACGAAGCTGGATTTGGCGGGAGCAGGAAGTACGTAGTGGAGGAGCAGGATTTTATGACAGCAGGACAAACAATGTGCTCCCTTATTCAGACCCAAATATCCTCCTGACTGGTGTAGGATTAAGATGTAAGTGCTGAAAAAGTTTGAGGAAACAGAGCCTGGTGGAAGGAGCCAGAGAGCCTTAAGCCAAAGGGCAGGATTTGGATAAGGACATTCCTGGCAGAGAGCAGAGCCAAGACTGTACTGAACAAGGACCAGAGGGGAGAGGCTGGAGATATGAGAAGTAGCTGAGGACCCCACAGGAGCCTGAGCAGGAGAGCAGAGTGGGCGTTGGGTCGGTGGGCAGGAAGTCAGAGGGATGGTCAGGAACAGGGCTGCACCAGGAGCAAAGTGGCTTCCCGGGAAGACCTAACTCACAAGGTGTGCTGGACAGAGAGGCGACGGAGAGGCCTGGGAGCGGGAGTCCAGGAAGGAGGTCCAAATCTGTCACTCATTTCCAACATGTGGGGTTTTCTCCTACATCAGGCAACTCTCTAGCAGCAGCTGGGTGTCAGCTCAAGTCTGACACTATTGACCCAGAGATGGCATCACATCCCGCAGGTTAAGGGTTCAGTCCCACAAAACCAAACCTACCCCCCAAATTTCCCCACTTGTGGACACTCAGCCCAAGTCACCTGTGCTCCTGATTGACCGGCTATAGATGAGAACTTCTCACAACCCCGCCTGGGGTTTGATTCATTTGCCAGAGTGGCTCACAGAATTCAGAGGAACACTTTACTTACTCGACAAGGCCACCCCTTTCGTCCCCTCCTCCCGCCTCCTCCCCCTTCTTCTTTCAACCTGGCTTCCTTTCCTCCCTTGAAATCTTTGATGTTAGTACTTGGATTCGTGTATTTAAGGGCTTCCCTGGTGGTGCAGAGGTTAAAGCGTCTGCCTGCAATGGGGGAGACCTGGGTCCAATCCCTGGATCGGGAAGATCCCCTGGAGAAGGAAATGGCAACCCACTCCAGTACTCTTGCTTGGCCAAGGAGGGGGAAGGGCTCAGAGCTCCATGCCCTCTGGAGTGCACCACCAGGAGAATCTCCAACCCAGAAGCCTTCTGAACCCCGTCCTTTGGGGGGTTTCTAGAGGCTTTCTTACACAGTCATAGTTGATTACATCATTGGCCACTGGCAAGAGAGGCTGGAGTGGGAGGGTTGAGGTGACTGAAAGTTCTAGCGCTCTAATCACTCAGGGTTGTCCACCAGTTCCCCACCCACAGAAGCTTTCCAAAAGTCACCTCATTAACATAACAAAAGACATCTTTATTGTTCTCATCAGGTAGGAAATTCCAAGGGTTTGGGGAGCACTGTGGCCCTGACGGCTGGGATGAGGAAGAAGTCCAAGTATGTAATACTTATTATAAATTTCAACATTACAGGAGGCAAGTGACATCATCTTGTCACGCAGTCACCAGGTCCTAAACAGGATCCGACAACAGCTTCCTCTCCTTGGGAACACACTACTGGTCACCTGCAGGCAAGGGGGTGGAGTTGCCTTGTGGAATTTAAGAAAATCCTTTCCTCACCCTGAGACTTGCCTTGATAAGCCGGGCTGGAGGCTTTCCTCTAGGTTCGAAGCAAGAGGTGGAACCTGAGACCTGACCTTGCCATCTTCCCAGGCGTTAGGCTTCTGTGTACCTACCCTTTTTGAGTTAGCCATGTCTGACTCCTTGCGACCCTGTGGACTGTAGCCTGCCAGATTTCTCTGTCCGTGGGATTCTCCAGGCAAGAATACTGGAGTGTGGAGCCATTTCCTTCTTCAGGGGGGTCTTCCTGACCCAGGGATCAAACCCGCATCTCTAATATCTCCTGCATTGGGAGGCCAGGTTCTTTACCACTAGCACAACCTAGGAAGCCCAAGGGTGCCTTCAGACCAAAGACAAATCGCCAGGACTGACTTTTCCTTCCAGTCCTGTGGATGACACCATAAGCTTGGGAGGAAGTGACCTTCCCCTAGCCTCTGGTGTTATCTCTCCTTTCTCTCAACAAGATTCTCTGGACATAGATTCCAAACCCACTCCACTTGTGCAGCCCCTGGGGTCTCCTTAGAATCTGTCCAAGTCTTGGCCTTGGAGACAACTCTCAGAAACAAAACCCACCCAAAAGGGATTATCCTGTTTGTCACCTCCTGGGAAAGCCCCCTGGGACACACTTCACCACCCAGGAACTCTCAGGCATCAGAGATACAGAAGCCCATTAACTGAGCTCTTTCCAACCCTGTTTCTCAGAAAGCAGCACCTCCCTTCCTGCCTCCAGCATCAAGGACTTCCTACATTACCTGTAACTTCCCAGCAGCTCCACCTTGACTGACAGGTATGGATTCTCAGCACTGTGACAATTATTTCTCATGCGTTTGTTTAGTCCTTCCCTATGTGAATTGGCAACAGCCCCAGCAAGGCTGAGCGCCCCGGCTTAGATCTCAGATAAAAGGAAACAGAAATACAGAGAGGTTAAGTTGATCCTCCAAGGTCACAGGGCTAGGGAGGGACTCAGGAGCCCAGACTCCTGACTCTCACGCTCTAGTGCTGGACTGTCCAATAGGATAACCAGGGGTGACAACCAGGGTCATGCAGGGGGCCCAGAATTCATTAACACCAAATAAAAGAGCAGTCGTCCCAAGGGCAGCTACCTGCCCGTAAAAAAAAAAAAAAAAAATAGGATAACCATTAGCCACTATGGGAGCTACTTATGTTAAAGTTTTAATAAGTGAAAATCAAGTAAAATTAAAAATCCACAAAAATAGAGCTAGAGATGCAGAAAACAAACTTAGGGCTACCAGGGGGTAAGGGTGGGGTGGGATAAATTGGAAAATTGGAACTGACATGTACAAACTACTACATATAAAACAGATAACTAATAAGGATATTGCATGGCACAGGGAATTCTACTCAATACTCTGTAAGAACCTGTATGGGAAAAGAATCTGAACCACATATAAGCTTGTATGTATAACTGATTCCCTTTACTGTACACCTGAAACTAACACCACATTATAAATCAACTAGACTCCAATAAAAATCCACTTTCTTGGTCGTAGAATTGTCACACACTCCCAGTGCTCACCAGCCACGTGCCTGGTGGTCACCACATCGGAGTGTTAAGTTCTTCCATCCTCATGGCAAGTTCTGCCAGACACCCTGATGCTTCTCACTTATACATTTGGGAAAGAAGTCAGGCTTCTGGGTGGCTCTGGCAGGTAAAGAATCTGCCTGTAATGCAGAAAACGCAAGAGACATGGGTTCGATCCCTGGGTCAGGAAGAAGGAAATGGCAACCCACTCCAGGATCCTTGCCTGGAAAATCCACGAACAGAGGAGCCTAGCGGGCTACAGTCCATGGGGTGGCAAAGAGTCAGGCGGTACTGAGTGGCTGAGAACATATACACACAGGGGCAAAGTCACTACCAGCCCACCACCCTCACCACCCCACCCCTTCACTAAAATAGCCCCAAACGCCTCTTCAGGGCAGCACGACCCTGACTTGTGTTTCTCTTCTTGCTGCCAGCTTGGCCCGGTCTCCAGGAGGGTGGCAGGAACCCTCAGTACCCAGACAGAAGGAAAGAAGGCGATTTGAGGGCTGAGCCTGCGTGACCGGCTCTCCTGCATGCGCAGTTGCAGAGCCACAGGAGAATGGCCGTGAGTCCCCCGCCGTAGCCAGACCAAGGGGCCTGACTCTGGACACAGCTGACCTTTCTCGGGAATCGGCATGTCCTCCCGGCCCCCAAGCTGCATTATGGCTAACTGTCTCCAGCCTCTACTAGCTTCTGGAGGTTTTAAGGCCAAAGGAATCCCTTCTCCACTTTTTTTTTTTTTCGTAAAGCCCTGAATTCTTCTTGGATTCTCTACACTCAGAGCTTGCATCTGGAGAAGAAAACCAGCTCCACGTGGTTTCTTTTTAGAAAGAAACTTGAGGGAAGGAACATGCCCAGCAGGCTGCCCACTGGCCCCAGGTGGCACCTGGGCTGGGTCTCCTCTACTGTTTGAACCCCTCTCCCCAAGGACACCCTGGTCCTTCTCCTCATCTGTCTCCTACTCACAGCATCCAGCATGGAGTTGGGGGTCCAGCTTCCCCGGTCTCTGCCTCAGCAATCTCAGGTCCATTTCGCATCCTGTTCATTTCTAGTCCAAACACAGAACCCTAATACCAAATGCTCTTTCAAGCTATAGGGCCAGCTTAATTTGCTCTTTTTGGCACCTATCTCCACCCTCTGACCCCAGGGGAGTGAGGAGAGGAGAGAGGCTCTGCATCCTGATGGCATGCCAGTTGATAAAGTGCAAGTCAGGAGCCAGGGTGGAGTCAAGGCCCCGGGCTTCAGGGACCAGCCGGTGGAGGCATCCCCATCACCGTCTTCTCCCTTTCCAGCGGTAGCATCTCTGGCAGAGAAACTGTGTCTTTTTCTCAAGGCTTGCACCTCCTCATCAGACTCAAGCAGGAGGTTTTTCAAGGGACACATCCTCCCTACAGAAAGCCCCTGAGGAAGGATCTCCCTGTGTGTGACTGTAGTGCCTTTCCCACCAATGAGGAGACTGGCGCTTGCTTTGGCATTTGGACCTGCAGGTAGCAGACATTAAGGACCCTCTCCCTGTTGGACAGCACATAGAAAGCAAACAAATCTTGTAGGGAGAATAGCAGGATAAGGACAGGATCGTGGTGAAAGGCTGACTGGAAGAAAAAGTATTTGCAAAACGTTTGTTGAAGAGCCACCATCAGTCCATATTCATAGCTGTGTTATTACCAGGAAAACAGCTCATAGAGCCTGAGACGACAATTCTCAAAGAAAACTTTGGAAAAACGGGCAGAACTGGTGAAAAGGCAGTTCTCACGCAGAGACACAGATGCACATGCAAGGGGACTGAAATGTCTTAAATGGAATGTGCTTAATTTCGATTTCACTAGCCTTGGATGCCTTGCTCCCTTTCAGTCTCTTAATCTAAATGCTTTCTAAAGAGATTGTTTAAATGCAGGCATTTAAATTTAAAAAAAAAAAAAAAGAAGAAGAAGATGACTGTGAGAAGACAGTTTTCACCCATTAGACTGGCAAAAATGAAAAAGAATGATCATTCCCAGTGTGGGCAGGTTGCTCTGTCAAAACCTGTGAAGAGCCTGGAATGTTTTTCCACATGCACGGTTTTTGGATTTCATATACATGGATACTGCTGAAGTATGGGCCCTTGGGTCAGGGAAAAGAGTTCTTTACTGATGCAACCAATTCAATACAGTAAAGTGCACTGTCAATCCTGGACGCCTAGACCCACGGGTAACGCTAGGAGGGCTGGCAAAGATTCTCTTATGAGTGGCAGATTTCATTCCATACACAAAGGATGGGAACAAAAAAGATTTCCTCCATTTGTATACAGGGGCAAGGCAGCCATCTCTCTCCTCTCCGGATTGGAAAGAGAAAAATCTTATGCCCCTTGGAGAAGAAATGGGAAGAATCCTGGATTCTCACGCTAACCTTTTGGAATATAAAAACATCTCTGCAAAGGCCAGCTAAGCCTGGTAGCTGTCTCAGGCTTTTACAACCAAGAAATGGTTGCAAGGTTCCAGCTCTCATCCCTTTTGAAATTTAAACACTAGAGAGATAGTGGTCCAGTATTCCTGACACTTAGGAAGCTGAGCCTAGGGATCTAGTCCAGGTCATAATCATTTGTCCCACTTGGGGAGAAAAGAGAAAATTTTGTTATCCTTTTGGATTAGAGGAATTAACAAATGGCTTCAGACCTGACATGCTGCAGTCCATGGGTTCACAGAGTCGGACGCAACTGAGCGAAGAGCTGACTCAGTGGAAAAGCCCCTGATGCTGGGCAAGATTGAGGGCAGGAGGAGAAGAGGACGACAGAGTATGAGATGGTTGGATGGCATCACCGACTCGATGGACATGAGTCTGAGCAAGCTCCGGGAGAGGGGGATTATTTCTATTATTATTACATTGAGATATATAATGAAATAATTATACAGGTCACCACAATGCAGAATCAGTGGGAGCCCTGAGCTTGTTTACCTGAGCTCAAGCAGTAATGCGAGCAATGGGGAGCAGCTATAAATATAAGTGAATTTTTGCTCACTCACCCACCACTCACCTCCTGTTGAATTGAACAACAAGTAATGGGTTGGGAACCCCGGATCTAGAGGGAGATGAGGGCTGCGGTTTTAAACAGGGTGGTCAGTGATGAGGAAAACACAGATAAAGACAAAGCATGAGAAATCTGAGGAAGGCTTCCAGCAATTACAAAGGAGAGAACAGTGAGCCCAGAACCCTTGGTGTAGGGGGGTGGGGGTGGGGGTGGCGCTGTCCTTGTGAGTTTCAACTCACTGTTTGGGAATTTTCACAAAAGGAGATGAGGAAAGTTCTTTCCAGGCATCTGGAGCTCCTGTGTGGAGGGAGGGAAACAACCAGCCAGAAAGGAGCTGGGTGTGGCCCTAGCACAGGAGAGTGGCAGATAGGAAGGGGAGGGGAGATAGAACTGGGGAAGCTGAGGAATGCCTTGCATACCACGCTTGGGAGTTTAGCTTACAGGAAACAGAGATGAGATCCTGGATCTGATCTTAACCAGATTTCATGGATGATGCCTCTGGCAACCTGACTGATGGACTGAAGTTGTCTTCTCCAAAATCCCTACCAGGATTGTAGCCTGGCCCACAGTAGCCCATGTTCTTAACTTTCCTGCCTTTGCATTCACACTTCAGAATCAGTTCTTCCTTCCTGGCACCCCTGATGGAAATCCCAGTTGCCCATCTCAGGATCCATTTCCTGTTCTGTTACATAGTGATGGAGCCCTTGGCTTTAGCAGAGCACAGAGATGCTTGGAAAAAAAGCCTTATTTCCCAGCCTTGCTCACAGCTAGAGCAAAGTTCCAACAATGAAATGTAAATGGAAGTGTTGTGGGAGCTTTCTGGAAATCTTAAGAGACCCCTGGAACATACATTCACACTCTTGCTTCCTCTCTCCCCTCCGACTTTGTTAGAATGTGGTGGAATGATAGGAACCTGGGACCAATAAGATGGGAGAGAAACAAGGGCAAACTCGGTCCCCAGTAACTGGATCCAGCTGCCATTCCAGCCTTGATCCCTGACCTCTGCACTTGGTTTAAATGATTGTCTTTCTGGGACTTCCGTGGTGGTCCAGTGGCTAAAACTCCATATCCCCAATACAGGGGTTGACAGGGGGGTGCCTGGGTTCAATTCCTGGTCAGGGAACTAGATCCCACATGCTGCAACTAAGACCCAGCACAGCCGAATAAAAAAGTTTTAATAAATTTTTTTTTAAATGATTGTCTTTTTAGGTCACTGTCATTTTGAGCTTTCTGTTCTTAAAGCCAAAGTCCTGAGCAAGACAAGGACACTGCTTTCCGGGGTTTTGTTTTATTTTGTTAAGTATCTTCCTGGGTTGCTGCCTTTGGGGAGGAGCAGTTCATTCCTGTGGACGGAAAGTTTAGAGGAAGACAGAGCCCTCCCGCCAAGCAGGGGTGCCAGGTGTGCCTGGCAACGTGTCCCAACCATAACCTCCCACATTCCCAGTGCAACTGGTTGTTTCTCTTTTACTATATTTTATTGATTGCAAAACAGCTGCCTTATTTGCCTTTGGGAGAATTGCTTAGGCAGGACGGCTTGAGAATCACAGTTATCTTCTTATGCATTCATTCTTTCTGGAGTACCCATCACATGCCTGGCACTGGGACACTCATGTTCAGAACAAGGACCCCAAGGAGTCTGCTGTGTCCTGTGCAGATCAGATCAGTTGAGGAACAGTGCACTCCTCAAGATTTCACTGGGGGTAGGGGGAGGGTCACAGTGTGAATGGAATACTGACATGCTCGAGCATACTCGGGGGAACCAAGGACGATCAATATCTGGGTCACACTCAAATCATGAAGTTCAAAATCTTAAGGCATCAACGTAAGGGGAATTCAGGGTGTGGCAGATGTCCTATTCAGGTTTAACCAGAATCCTTTGCCTTCATATTCTGGTAACCACTTCCCTTGCTTTGAAGGCGACCTGCTTTTCCCCTATTCTTTGTGTTTCTAGGAGGGGGTTTCACCTACACTACTCTGACTTCTAGCCACAGGGACAGACGTGTGACCTGAACCAGACCAATCAAAGCCAAACCCTAGGGTTTTTATCTTTTCCCCCTTGGAAAGAAGTTAAAGTGTGTGTTTGCAGAGATGGTGGTACTCAGATCCTTAGCCACCTGGAAGAAGCTGAAACGGTGGAGTGAGAGTGAAGTCGCTCAGTCGTGTCCGACTCTTTGCAACCCCATGAACTGTAGCCTATCAGGCTCCTCCGTCCACAGGATTTTCCAGGCAAGAGTGCTGGAGTAGGGTGCCATTGCCTTCTCCGGGGAAGCCCCTAAGCAAACCACAAATAGAAGACAAGCTGAGAAATGGCGAGATGGAGTGCCTGGCTAGTCAACCATAGGGATAGCGCTATCCTTGCCATCCTGCAGTTGGTTTATAGGAGGCAATAACTGTCCTTTTCTACTTTACCTGGTTTGAGCTGGGTTTTCTGTCACAACAGAGTCTTAAATAATGCAGGCCATGATCTCATATGTTGAAATCTACCCTGTGAAAGAGGGATTAGTCAGCTATCTTGGATCAAAAAGCCAAAACTGGACCCAACTGCAAAAGTTCCATGGAGGCAGACTTGTGTTCAGTATAAAGGGTTTGTTTTTTTTTTTCTACTTGGAATGTTATTACTATAATCTAAAAATAAAATGATTGGCAAGTTAACTGGTCTGAAGGGAAGGGGCTGAAAGAAGTGACTTTGTATTTCCTCTACAGCTCAATGACTATGCTATTCTAAGGAGGAAAGAAGTTAGTCCTATAGTCTATATTATACAGAAAATATTTAATTACTTTGCCACTGGAGAAAATAGAGAAGACCTGGATTTGAGGTCTGAAGGGAAGGGGCCGAAAGAAGTGACTTTGTATTTCCTCTACAGCTCAATGACTATGCTATTCTAAGGAGGAAAGAAGTTAGTCCTATAGTCTATATTATACAGAAAATATTTAATTACTTTGCCACTGGAGAAAATAGAGAAGACCTGGATTTGAAGGGGCAATTTGCAGTTCACTATTGCACGCATGTGCACATCCACCCATCCACTCATCCAGCTGTCCATCCAGCCTTCTAACTATCCATTCAGTAAACATCCATTCAAACATCCAGTCTCTTACTCTGTGCTGGACTTGCGCTAAGCGCTGTATCTACAAACACAGGAGGACTTGGAACTCATTTGTAACCCGAAGGAATATAGAGGTCTTCAGAGGCAGCCAGATAGATAATCTAAGCAACACCACAAACAGAGGTGTTGGAATAAAAGGGTATGACACTCTGAAGAAGGTGGTAGGGAGAGTGAGGATGGTGGGGAGGTTTAATAGGAGTCCAGAGTAGAGGTAGATAGGAAAGAGGTATTGGCCAAGCAAAAGGCAGATGTGCTAGAGGTGGGAAATTAGGTCAAAAAGCATCAAGGCATGGACTATCACTGCCCTTTAGAGCAAGGCAAGTGGTAGAGATTGCTAAAACATAGGGTGAGATTGAAGTCAGGGGTTCATGTACCTGGATGAGGGACCAAGGTCCACCACAGGAGTGTAATAGGAAAGAAATCTGACCTGAATTAAATCTTTTTTGTTAAATTATGCTAACAGTACAATAATACTGGTTTTTCATCAGCTATATCTCATGTTTTAATGTCATGTTGAATTTCAAAGAGTTCAAAGCTCTGAAGTCAAAGGATTTCATCTAAGGTCCAGGCTCTGTCACTCCCTGGCTATGATATCTCAAGCAGTTCATTTAACTACTCAGAAACTCGGTTTCCTTATCTGTAAAATAGGGATGATAATCCACTGTACAAGGTTGTTATGAGGATTTAATGAAATAAACTGTCTGAAAGCACCTTATAAATCTCACATAAACACACCAATGCACAGATTTGTTGTTGCTGCTTTATGAAGAATGTTTTTGTCGTGGCATTATTATCAAATAATGGTAATTTTTAAGGTGTAGGAAGTATAACATGGAGCTTGAAGATAATGGGGGTTATTTTGAGGTGAGAAGAGGGACTAGAGGGAGAAGGCTGAGTCTTGCAGCTCAAGTAGACCCAGATGACAGGAGATCTTTGGTTTACTGAAAAGGATAAGACAAAGAAGGCTAAACCAGAAGTTCAGCAGAAGCAAGCAGGCAGAGGCAGGAAGTAAACACCACAGGCCAAAGTCCAAACGAAGTACAAGGTCCGGGGCCCATCAAGGAAGCAGAAAGAGGTGATAAGCAGAGATTCAGGTGGAAAACACTTGGATCTGAGCCACTGGAGTAGGTGGTACAAGAAGACTTTGATAACAGGTAATCAGCAGAAGCAAGCAGGCAGAGGCAGGAAGTAAACACCACAGGCCAAAGTCCAAACGAAGTACAAGGTCCGGGGCCCATCAAGGAAGCAGAAAGAGGTGATAAGCAGAGATTCAGGTGGAAAACACTTGGATCTGAGCCACTGGAGTAGGTGGTACAAGAAGACTTTGATAACAGGTAATCAAGAGGCCTTTCTACAAAAACTCAGTTTTGTTCATTCGACAAATATATATTTTGTCCCAGTTACGTTTCAGAGGTTCAGAATACAAAGTTAAATAAGGTAAGGAGCTTACAGCTCAGTGAGAAAGACAGACATACGCAATGTATAGAATACATCTGATAAGAGAAACAACAGAGGAAAACATGGAATATTCTGGAACAACAGGAGGAGCAGCTAATGCAGGCTGAGTTGCATCAAGGACAATTCTGGAGGAGGTGATGACTGAGTGGAGCCATAAAGAATGAACTGGAGTTAGCCAGGGGAGCCCCTCCCCCATTTGGAGGGGGAGGGCGTCCTGGCAGCACCAACAGCCTAGCCACGGAAGAGAAACACAAAGCAGGAAATCTAGGCAGTTTAAGTCGCTGCCACAAATGAAGGCCGAGAGTCAGGGAGGGGTGACAAGGTGATGGGAGGAGATGCGGCAATAGTTGGTAAGAAAGCTCCCTGGGCCAGCCTAGGAAGGCTGGGGTTTCTTCCTGAAGGCCATGGAGGCCATGGACACCTTAAGCCAGTGAGTGATAGAACAGAGAGAGCATTACTGAGAACCGACTCGCTTTGAATGAGGGACAAAGAAAGGGACTTGGGCACAGAGGGAGGTGGTGGGCCAGAAAGACAGAGAGAAACAAGGGAGGAGGGTGCATCAGGAAAGGCTCTCCAGAGGAGCACACTACATATACGTGTGTGTGTGTACATACATAGTGTTAATATTAGTCACTCAGTCGTGTCCGACTCTGTGCAACACCGTGGACTGTAGCCCACCAGGCTCCTCTGTCCATGGGATTCTCCAGGCAAGAATACTGGAGTGGGTTGCCATTCCCTCCTCCAGGGAATCTTCCCGACCCGGATTGAACTCAGATCTCCTGAACTGCAGACAGATTCTTTACTGTTGGAGCCACTAGGGAAGACTCTGTGTGTGTGTGTATAGTGTGTGTGTGTGTGTGTAGTATGTGTGTGTGTGTGTGTATAGTGTATTTAATATATACACAATATATAAAATATAGTAAATAAATATACATTTAAATATATATAAGCATATATAGTTAAAAGCACACATACATACATATATTAGGACAGTTACTATAAGGAACCGGTTTATACAGTTGTGGAGATAAAGAAGCCCCAAGATCTGTAGTTGACAAGTTCAGGACCCAGGAGAGCCAATGGTATGGTTCTAATATAAGTCTGAAGGCCCGAGAGCCAGGAAAACCAGTGGTGTAAGTTTCAGTTTGAGTCTGAGTCCAAAGGCAGGAGAAAACGGATGTCCCAGTTCAAAGAGAGTCAGGCAGAGAGAGCAAATTGCCCCTAACTCCACATTTTTATTCCATTCAGGCCTTCAACAGATTAGATAATGCCCACCACTTTGGGAAGGGCTATCTGCTTTATTAAGTCTACTGATTCAAATGTTAATCTCATCCAAAAACATCTTCATAGGCATACCCAGGATAACGTTTAACCAAATATCTTGGCACCCCAGGGTTCAATCATGTGTGCTGTGTGCTCAGTTGTGTCCAACTCTTTGCAGTCCTAGGGCCTGTGGCCCACCAGGCTCCTCTGCCCATGGAATTTTCCAGGGAGGAGTACTGGAACGGGGTGCTATTTCCTACTCAGGAGATCTCCCCGACCCAGGGATCAAACCTGCTCCCTTTGTGTCTCCTGCATTGGCAGGAGGATTCTTTACCACTAGCTCCACCTAGCATGCTGCTGCTGCTGCTGCTAAGTCGCTTCAGTCATGTCTGACTCTTGTGCAAGCCCATGGACGGCAGCCCACCAGGCTCCCCTGTCCCTGGGATTCTCCAGGCAAGAACACTGGAGTGGGTTGCCAGTTCCTTCTCCAGTGCATGGAAGTGAGAAGTGAAAATGAAGTCGCTCAGTCGTGTCCGNCTAGCATGCTGCTGCTGCTGCTGCTAAGTCGCTTCAGTCATGTCTGACTCTTGTGCAAGCCCATGGACGGCAGCCCACCAGGCTCCCCTGTCCCTGGGATTCTCCAGGCAAGAACACTGGAGTGGGTTGCCAGTTCCTTCTCCAGTGCATGGAAGTGAGAAGTGAAAATGAAGTCGCTCAGTCGTGTCCGACTCTTCACGATCCCATGGACTGCAGCCTACGAGGATCCTCCGTCCATGGGATTTTCCAGGCAAGAACACTGGAGTGGGTTGCCAGTTCCTTCTCCAATGCATGGAAGTGAGAAGTGAAAATGAAGTTGCTCAGTCGTGTCCGACTCTTCGCTATCCCATGGACTGCAGCCTACGAGGATCCTCCATCCATGGGATTTTCCAGGCAAGAACACTAGAGTGGGGTGCCATTGCCTTCTCCACCTAGCATGCTGACATCTAAAACTAATCATCACCTTACCAGAATCAAGGTCTCACACTAAAGTAGCTCCAGGCACCTGATGGGCTTTGGTGCTACATCCTTGAGCTGATACTTGCAGTGAGACCAAATGGGAAGAGAACCACAGCCTGGAGGATGAGAGGGAGGTCAGAGTGAGCAACAGTACTGTTAGAAATTATGATTAAGGTATAAATCTATATTTACTGGCAGAGACAAATGTCCACTTAATGTTCAAAAAGTGTTAAAACGCAGTATTTCACATGTGTGAAATGGTTTCATTTAAAAATGTGTTGTGTGTATGAGCAAATTACACACATCTAGAAGAAAGTCTCGAAATAGAAATACAAATATGTTAACTTCAGATTTTTTTCTGGGTGTTGTAATTCTAGGTGACTTTTACTTTCTTCCTTATACCTTTCTAAATTATCTCTTTTTATTTTCATAATAGGCATGAATTACCTTTGTAATCAGAAAAAATCAATAAAGCTAATTTCATTTTAAAGAAATAATGTTAAAACCAAATGAGGATCCAGCCAGGTCACCCTATGCTTCCACTCTTGAATGGCTCCTCACTAATCCAGCTCCTTGACACAGTCCGTGGAGTCTTCCGTGACGTGCCTTGTACTCGGGAATATTGGCTACTGACCACTATTCTAACCAAATAACCTCCGCACCTCAAACTGTCCCCTCCAGCCACACTGAGAAGTGGCATATCCCTAGACATATATGGCTGTTTGTGAGTCTTTAGCTCCCTTTCTTTTCCTGCTAATTCTCCCCACTTCATGACAAGTGATTACTCTCCACAAAACTCAGTCCAGGCAGCTCTCCTCCCAGGAGCCATTTCTCGCTCTTGCCAGGCTGTGTTTAGTGCCGCAACTTCAGTTTTCCACTTATCCCAATAGCACAGTACCTCCATACTGAATTGTGGTTGCCTGTGGGATGTGTGTGTGTGTGTGTGTGTGTGTGTGTCTTTCTCCACCACTGGATGATGTCTCTCTTCCCTTTGACTCCCTCCAGGATTCTGGCCCAGAGCCAGACTCGACAACTTCTGGTTGACTAAATGGATATGTTTTAGTGATGTGTAAGAGCTGGGATCCAGATTGCATTTTATCATGGTGAGTAACAGTGGGCCAGTGAACACCTAGAAAGGGAAGATGTTAATACTCTAACTCAGATAGTAACCCTCCTCTCCTCTCTTTCTTCTCCTGCTTTGTCCCTGTTTTTCTTGCCTCTTCCCTCTAAGACCCCTATACCCACCTTCTTCCTTTTCTTTCTGGAGACGTGTTTCCCAAATTTTGGTGCACAAAAGAATTGCCTGGGGAGCCTGCTACATGCGCATTCCCAGGCCCTGCCTATAGTTCTAATTTCTTAGGTCAGGGGCCCAAGAATCTGTATGTTAACAGGAACAGGTGGACCAAATGATTATGATACCAACTTGAAAAACACTATCCTAGAAAATGTAGGATTCTTCTCTTTTCCTTCTGTACTAACATTAGCTGAGGAAGCTATGAATGTGTTACCTGCAACATTCTCCATTTCCCAGTCATGTTTCCTGATCCTACAAGCTCAAATCATGTCATCCATTCAGACCTCACATGCATCTTGGGACAGAGAGTAGCTTTCTGTGTGGCTGACATATGTACTGTGACTAAGTAACATCCCCCTAAGCCTTCAGTGCACCTGACTCACAAGTATATGACTGCGTCTTGTTATTTATATAACAAAAATAATTACCACCATCACCATAGTCCCAATAACTGCCATTTCTTAAGTTCCTAGTAAGTGTCAGGCCCTGTGCAAAATAACTTATTAGCTTTAACTCATTTAATAGTCACAGCAACTCCATAAAACAGATATTGTTCACTATCCTACTATACTGATGGTGGTGGTGAAGTCGCTCAGTCGTGTCCGACTCTTTGCGACCCCGTGGACTGTAACCTACTAGGCTTCTCCATCCATGGGATTCTCCAGGCAAGAATCCTGGAGTGGATTGCCATTTCCTTCTCCAGGGGATCTTCCAGACCCAGGGATCGAACCCGGGTCTCCCGCATTGGAGGCAGACGCTTTAACCGCTGAGCCACTATACTGAAAAGGAAGCTGAAATTAGGGGGATTATCAAACCTCCCTTGGTCACAAACTCATAAGTACTGGAGTCATTTGAATGCAAACCGATGCAACTGCTAATCCCATGGTCTTCCCACTATGGGATTTATTTTTACTTATTCTCCTACCTAACTTATTCTCCTAACAAAGATTTCCTCGGATAACAACAACAACAGTAATAGTATACTACATAACTCTTTACACCAAAATTAATTCCAGAAGGAGCACAGATTTAAAAGTAAAAAGATGAAACTTTAAAAGGATTATAAGAACATCTGGTGTCAGACAAAAATAGATAAAGCCCTCAAAAGCCTTATAGTTGTTGTTTAGTCGCTCAACCATGCCTGACTCTTTGTGACCCCATGGACTGTAGCATGCCAGGCTTCTCTGTCCCTCATGATCTCCTAGAGTTTGCTCAAACTCATGTCCACTGAGTCGGTGATGCCATCCAACCATCCTCTGTCATCCCCTTCTCCTGCTGACCTCAGTCTTTCCCAGTATCAGGGTCTCTTCCAATGAGTCAGCTCTTCGCATCAGGTGCCAAAATACTGAGCTTCAGCTTCAGCATCAATCCTTTCAATGAACACTCAGGACTGAGTTCCTTTAGGATGGACTGGTTGGATCTCCTTACTGCCCAAAGGACTCTCAAGAGTCTTCTCCAGCACCACAGTTCAAAAGCGTGGAATCTAAGCTCTATTTACAACTAAAAAGTACGTGCAAGATTTAAAAAAGAAGCCATCTGAGGACTCTGAAATGTAAACAGAAGAGACAGAGAAGCGAAGTGAGAAACCGCATCAGCAACCTGTGCAGTGATGCGCTCCCCAGGCTTGACGTGAAATCAAGCCCCAGTCATGGAACTGTGTGCGGCAGTGCACGAAGCTGAAACTCCAGTAGGAACTCTGATTCTCTGACCAAGATAATTTGGGAAAGAGGCCTCTGCAGTCCCCAAAGTATGTGAGGAGTCCTTGTTTTCTTCTCTTTTTTCTCTTGCTGCTTTGCCCTGAGGATGGGTCCCAGTCATGGAGGGGTGCTATCGCCTATAAGGATGCAGACAGATAAAACCCTAAGTAAAACCCCATCTTTGTGAGCAGAGGATCAGGAAAGACTCCTCTATGATCTGGATCACAAAGAAGAATGCTGGAGAGGAAAGACCCAGAAAAAGGAAATTTCTAATTCTGTGTATAAACCTACACAAGGCTCAGGCTTAACTCTGAGGTATGAGTGCACTAGACAGATACAAAGCATCATGGGAAAGTCTTTGAGAACTGAATGATAATTTAAACCACCATGTGAGTCTCAAATTAACCCCAGAGTAGCACAAATATGGGACAGACCCCAAACGCCAGAGCAACAATTTGAAAACGAACATTGGAAAAGTCATCTACAAAAGGGGGTACAGATCTTGCAATATGAACACAGTCTGCTGCTGCTACTGCTAAGTCACTTCAGTCGTGTCTGACTCTGTGCGACCCCATAGACGGCAGCCCACTAGGCTCCCCCATCCCTGGGATTCTCCAGGCAAGAACACTGGAGTGGGCTGCCATTTCCTCCAATGCATGAAAGTGAAAAGTGAAAGTGAAGTTGCTCAGTCGTGTCCAACTCTTAATGACCCCGTGGACTGCAGCCTACCAGGCTCCCCCGTCCGTGAAATTTTCCAGGCAAGAGTACTGGGGTGGGTTGCCATTGCCTTCTCCCAATAAGGTCTACTGAAATATAAATATCAATATTGGCCAGAGGATTTTAATAGCATACAGAGTCTCATAACATAATGTTTAGAATATAACCCCAAATTGCCCAGCAAACACAAAAGAAGAAAATTTCAAGGGAAAAGACAAAAGATGCCAACTCCTAGATGATACAGATGTTGGAATGATCAGGCAAAAGTATTAAAGCAGTTTTCATAATGATGGTCCATAAGACAGAGGAGAATAGTCTTGAAATACATGAAAAGATAAACATTCTCAGCAGAAAAAATAGAAACTATTTTAAAAAGGAAATTTTAAAACTGAAAAGTATATAATCCGAAATAAAAGATTTACTAGATGGACTCAATAGCAGCATGGAGATGAGAGAGGTAAGAGTCAGTGAAGCTGAAAACAGATGAATAGGAATTATCCAGTCTGAATAATAGAGGGGCTAGAGACTGCAAAACAATACGCATAGCCACAGAGATCTGTGGGACAACATCATAACGTTTAGCGTTCATGTCACTGGAGTCCCAGAAGAATAGATATTGGTACATTAAAACATTTGAAGAAACAATGGCCAAAATTTCTCAAATCTGGTGAAAAACGTCATTTACAGATCTAAGAAATTCAGTAAATGGCAACCAAGATAAAGTCAAAGAAAACCATGCACAGACACATCATAATAAAACTACTAAATACCAAGAAAAAATATTTTAAAACTTTGAAAGAGATTAAAGAAAAACAGCACCATGTTTTTAGAGGACAGATAATTCAAATGATTACTGATTTCTCATCACAAACTATGGAGTATTGAAGACAGTTAAACACCTTTAAAGTGCTGAAAGAAAATGAGTGGCAACCCAGAAGTCTACATCTGGTGAAAACATTTTGCAGGAATGAAGGTAAAATAAAGGCAATTTCAAATAAAGGAAATCGCTGAGAATTTGTAACCAGTAGACAGGTTTTAGAATAAATGCTAATGGAAAGTTTTTAGTGCAAAGGAAACTGATATCAGGAGGAAATTTGGAAATTTAAGGAAAGAAGAACAAACAAAAATGGTAAAAATCTGGGTAAATGGATACTAATTTTCATCTCTTAAACTCCTTAAAATATTTAAAGCTATTTAAAGCAGTAATTATAGAGTTGTATAGGGTGAACTTCCTGATGTTCAAGCTGGATTTAGAAAAGGCAGAGGAACCAGAAATCAAATTGCCAACATCCACTGGATCATCGAAAAAGCAAGAGAGTTCCAGAAAAACATCTATTTCTACTTTATTGACTATGCCAAACCCTTTGACTGTGTGGATCACAATCAACTGTGGAAAATTCTGAAAGAGATGGGAATACCAGACCACCTGACCTGCCTCTTGAGAAACCTGTATGCAGGTCAGGAAGCAACAGTTAGAACTGGACATGGAACAACAGGCTGGTTCCAAATAGGAAAAGGAGTCCGTCAAGGCTGTATATTGTCATCCTGTTTATTTAACTTATATGCAGAGTACATCATGAGAAATGCTGGGCTGGAAGAAGCACAAGCTGGAATCAAGATTGCCGGGAGATATGTCAATAACCT
>SJYX01022265.1:11157-34605 GCA_006410675.1 Oreotragus oreotragus | reverse complement strand
TCTCTGGTTCCTCTGCCTGTTCTAAAACCAGCTTGAACATCAGGGAGTTCACGGTTCACATATTGCTGAAGCCTGGCTTGGAGAATTTTGAGCATTACTTTACTAGCATGTGAGATGAGTGCAATTGTGTGGTAGTTTGAGCATTCTTTGGCATTGCCTTTCTTTGGAATTGGAATGAAAACTGACCTTTTCCAGTCCTGTGGCCACTGCTGAGTTTTCCAAATTTGCTGGCATATTGAGTGCAGCACTTTCACAGCATCATCTTTCAGGATTTGAAATAGCTCAACTGGAATTCCATCACCTCCACTAGCTTTGTTTGTAAGCGTCGTTTAATTTCATGGCTGCAATCACCATCTGCATCTACACCTCAAGTAGGTATAATTATCTCCATTTTAAAGATAAAATATAGGACTTGCCTGGTGATCCAGTGGTTAAGATCTGCCTGCCAATGCAGGGGACACAGGTTCTATCCCTGGCCCAGGACGGTCCTACACACTACAGCTGCTGAGCCCGTGTGCTGCAGCTACTGCAGGCTGCATACTTAGAGCCCACGCTCTGCAAGAAGAGACGCCTCGGCAGTGAGAAGCCCTGTACCACAGTGAAGAGTCGCCCACTCACCACACTAGAGAGAGTGCACGTGCTACAGTGCAGACCCAGAGCAGCCAAAAACAGGAACAAAAAATTTAAAATCGCAAAAAACATAAAAGCTGAAACTCAAAGAGGTGAACCTTGCCTGCAGCCACCCAGCTAGCCGTGGTAGACACAGGATTTGGGTGAGTTCCTTTTGATTCCAAAAACCCTGCCTAGTCTAGTCACTTTTCTCTTTCATGCACTGGAGAAGGAAATGGCAACCCACTCCAGTATTCTTGCCTGGAGAATCCCAGGGATCGGGGAGCCTGGTGGGCTGCCGTCTGTGGGTTCACACAGAGTCGGACACGACTGAAGTGACTTAGCAGCAGCAGCAGCAGTCTAGTCTTCCCAGGTCCTTTTCACTGTGATCAGGGTTAAGATCAAGGTCATTCAGAACTTACTCCAGCTTGTCTTAGCCTTTCATCAAAAAGTGTTTGTATCTACATTGCGGATTGATAGCAAAATTGCCAGGTTTAAAACATTAATGCTAATGACAAGGGCAGGGTGGGGGAAAGTTAGATATTGAATCCAATGGACGGAGTAGCCTGGTGGGCTGCAGTCCATGGGGTCACTAACAGTCGGACAGACTGAGCGACTTCACTTTCACTTTTCTCTTTCATGCATTGGAGAAGGAAATGGCACCCCACTCCAGTATTCTTGCCTGGAGAATCCCAGGGACGGGGGAGCCTGGTGGGCTGCCATCTCTGGGGTCGCACCGAGTCGGACACGACTGAAGTGACTTAGCAGCAGCAGCAGCAGCAGAAGAAGACAAATAGAAACTGCTATGAGAGGCTAGCTGAAGATGGTATAGAGAGAAGCAAACACTGGGCTTCGTGACACTGGATTTGGCACTGATTTTCTTGGCTAAAACAGCAAAGGCACAAGCAATGAAAGAAAAAAACAGACAAACTGGACTTCATCAAAATGAAAAACTTTTTGTGCATCAAAGGACAGTAGTAATAGAGTGAAAATGCAACCAAAAGAATGGAAAAAACATTTGCAAATTACGTATCCTATAAGGCATTAATATATAGAGTGTATAAAAATTACTGAAACTCAGAGACACACACACACACAAACAACCAACCTGATTAAAAAATAGACAAAATGCTAGAATAGATATTTCTCCAGAGAGGATATACAAATGGCCAATAACCACATGAAAAGATGTTCAGCATCACTAATCATTAGGGAAACGAAAATGAAAACTGCAGTGGGATAGCACTTCACATCCATTAGGACGGCTGTCATTAAAAGAGGAAGAAAAGGAGGAGTGTTGGCAAGGACGTGGAGATATTGGTGCCCTTGCGCACTGTTGGTAGAATGTAAAATGGAGCAGATGCTAGGGAAAGCAGAATGGCAGCTCCTCCAAAAACTAGTCACAATTACCGCATGAAGCAGCAATTCTACTTCTGGCTACCTGCCTCAACGAAGGGAAAGCAGGGACACGAAAAGAAATTTGCACACCCATGTTCATAGCAGGATTATCACAATAGCCTCAAAGTGAAAGCAACCCAAGTGTTCCTTGGTGAGTGAATGGATAAACAAACATGGCGACTGCACACGTCCCACAGATAAACACACCATGGTGACTGCACACGCCCCATGGATAAACAAACATGGTAAATGCACACGCCCCATGGATAAACAGACATGGCGACTGCACACATCCCAAGGATAAACAGACATGGCGACTGCACACGTCCCATGGATAAACAGACATGGTGACTGTACACATAAGATAAACACACCATGGTGACTGCACACGCCCCATGGATAAACAAACATGGTAAATGCACACGCCCCATGGATAAACAGACATGGCGACTGCACACATCCCAAGGATAAACAGACATGGCGACTGCACACGTCCCATGGATAAACAGACATGGTGACTGTACACATCCCAAGGATAAACAGACATGGTGACTGCACACGCCCCATGGATAAACATAGTGAATGCACACGCCCCATGGATAAACAAACATGGTGAATGCACACGCCCCATGGATAAACAAACATGGCGACTGCACACGTCCCACGGATAAACAGACACGGTGACTGCACACTTCCCGTGGATAAACAGACATGGTGAATATATTGCTGAAGCCTGGCTTGGAGAATTTTGAGCATTACTTTACTAGCATGTGAGATGAGTGCAATTGTGTGGTAGTTTGAGCATTCTTTGGCATTGCCTTTCTTTGGAATTGGAATGAAAACTGACCTTTTCCAGTCCTGTGGCCACTGCTGAGTTTTCCAAATTTGCTGGCATATTGAGTGCAGCACTTTCACAGCATCATCTTTCAGGATTTGAAATAGCTCAACTGGAATTCCATCACCTCCACTAGCTTTGTTTGTAAGCGTCGTTTAATTTCATGGCTGCAATCACCATCTGCATCTACACCTCAAGTAGGTATAATTATCTCCATTTTAAAGATAAAATATAGGACTTGCCTGGTGATCCAGTGGTTAAGATCTGCCTGCCAATGCAGGGGACACAGGTTCTATCCCTGGCCCAGGACGGTCCTACACACTACAGCTGCTGAGCCCGTGTGCTGCAGCTACTGCAGGCTGCATACTTAGAGCCCACGCTCTGCAAGAAGAGACGCCTCGGCAGTGAGAAGCCCTGTACCACAGTGAAGAGTCGCCCACTCACCACACTAGAGAGAGTGCACGTGCTACAGTGCAGACCCAGAGCAGCCAAAAACAGGAACAAAAAATTTAAAATCGCAAAAAACATAAAAGCTGAAACTCAAAGAGGTGAACCTTGCCTGCAGAAGGTTCAATTCCTGGCCGAGGACGGTCCCACACGCTACAGCTGCTGAGCCCATGTGCTGCAGCTACTGCAGGCTGCATACTTAGAGCCCACGCTCTGCAAGAAGAGACGCCACAGCAGTGAGAAGCCCTGTACCACAGTGAAGAGTCGGCCACTCACCTCGCTAGAGAGAGTCCACGTGCTACAGTGCAGACCCAGAGCAGCCAAAAACAGGAACAAAAAATTTAAAAACCACAAAAAACATAAAAGCTGAAACTCAAAGATGTGAACCTTGCCCCCGACCACCCAGCTAGCCGTGGTAGACACAGGATTTGGGTGAGTTCCTTTTGATTCCAAAAACCCTGCCTAGTCTAGTCACTTTTCTCTTTCATGCACTGGAGAAGGAAATGGCAACCCACTCCAGTATTCTTGCCTGGAGAATCCCAGGGATCGGGGAGCCTGGTGGGCTGCCGTCTGTGGGTTCACACAGAGTCGGACACGACTGAAGTGACTTAGCAGCAGCAGCAGCAGTCTAGTCTTCCCAGGTCCTTTTCACTGTGATCAGGGTTAAGATCAAGGTCATTCAGAACTTACTCCAGCTTGTCTTAGCCTTTCATCAAAAAGTGTTTGTATCTACATTGCGGATTGATAGCAAAATTGCCAGGTTTAAAACATTAATGCTAATGACAAGGGCAGGGTGGGGGAAAGTTAGATATTGAATCCAATGGACGGAGCAGCCTGGTGGGCTGCAGTCCATGGGGTCACTAACAGTTGGACAGACTGAGCGACTTCACTTTCACTTTTCTCTTTCATGCATTGGAGAAGGAAATGGCAACCCACTCCAGTGTTCTTGCCTGGAGCATCCCAGGGACGGGGGAGCCTGGTGGGCTGCCGTCTATGGGGTCACACAGAGTCGGACACGACTGAAGTGACTTAGCAGCAGCAGCAGTAGCAGCAGAAGACAAATAGAAACTGCTATGAGAGGCTAGATGAAGATGGCATAGAGAGAAGCAAACACTGGGCTTCATGACACTGGATTTGGCACTGATTTTCTTGGCTAAAACAGCAAAGGCACAAGCAATGAAAGAAAAAAACAGACAAACTGGACTTCATCAAAATGAAAAATTTTTTGTGCATCAAAGGACACTAGTAATAGAGTGAAAATGCAACCGAAAGAATGGAAAAAACATTTGCAAATTACGTATCCTATAAGGCATTAATATATAGAGTATACAAAAATTACTGAAACTCAGGGACACACACACACACAAACAACCAACCTGATTAAAAAATAGACAAAATACTAGAATAGATATTTCTCCAGAGAAGATATACAAATGGCCAATGACCACATGAAAAGATGTTCAGCATCACTAATCATTAGGGAAACGAAAATGAAAACTGCAGTGGGATAGCACTTCACATCCATTAGGACGGCTGTCATGAAAAGAGGAAGAAAAGGAGGAGTGTTGGCAAGGACGTGGAGATATTGGTGCCCTTGCACACTGTTGGTAGAATGTAAAATGGAGCAGATGCTAGGGAAAGCAGAATGGCAGCTCCTCCAAAAACTAGTCACAATTACCGCATGAAGCAGCAATTCTACTTCTGGCTACCTGCCTCAACGAAGGGAAAGCAGGGACACGAAAAGAAATTTGCACACCCATGTTCATAGCAGGATTATCACAATAGCCTCAAAGTGAAAGCAACCCAAGTGTTCCTTGGTGAGTGAATGGATAAACAAACATGGCGACTGCACACGTCCCACGGATAAACACACCATGGTGACTGCACACGCCCCATGGATAAACAAACATGGTAAATGCACACGTCCCATGGATAAACAGACATGGCGACTGCACACGTCCCATGGATAAACATGGTGAATGCACACGCCCCATGGATAAACAAACATGGTGAATGCACACGCCCCATGGATAAACAAACATGGTGAATGCACACACCCCAAGGATAAACAAACATGGCGACTGCACACGTCCCATGGATAAACATGGTGAATGCACACGCCCCATGGATAAACAAACATGTCGACTGCACACGTCCCATGGATAAACAAACATGTCGACTGCACACGTCCCATGGATAAACAAACATGGCGATTGCACACGTCCCACGGATAAACAGACACGGTGACTGCACACTTCCCGTGGATAAACAGACATGGTGAATGTACACTATAGAATATTACTCAGCCTTAAAAAGGAAGGAAATTCTAACACATGCTACAACGTGGTTGAAACTTGACATTATTCTAAGTGAACTAAGCCAGTCACAAAGGGACAAACACTACATAATTCCATTGATATGAGATACTTAGTCAAATTTATAGAGACAGAAAATAGACAGTGCTTGCCAAGGGGCTGGCAAGGGAGGAATGGGGAATTAATGTTTAACAGGCACAGAGTTTCCGTTTGGGAAGATGAAAAAGTTCTGGAGATAGATAGTGGTGATCTTGCACAACAATATGAATGAATTTAATACCACTGAAAGTGAAAGTGAAAGTGAAGTTGCTCAGTCGTGCCTGAGCAACCCCATGGACAGTAGCCTGCACCAAGCTCCTCCGTCCATGGGATTTTCAAGGCAAGAGTACTGGAGTGGGTTGCCATTTCCTTCTCCAGGTAATCTTCCCAACCCAGGGATCGAACCCAGATCCCTCGCATGAAACCACATATCTAAAAATGGTTAAGAGGTGGTGGTTTCCTTGGTGGTTCAGTGGTTAAGACTCTGCTTCCACTGCAGAGGGAGCAAGTTCCATCCCTGGTGAGGGAACTAAGATCCCACATGCAACAGCCAAAAAATATATATATATATAATAATAATAGTTAAGCTAATAAATTTTATGTTATGTATATTTAACCACAATTAAAAAAAAAAAAGATGGCATACAGAGCACTTGCATTGACCTCAATACCACCCAAGGTTCCTTTTAATGACAGAAAGAAAATACGCTTTTTAAAATTCCATTCTATGGGAAGCTGTTTAAGAGTTTGAACTTTGCAAGATGAAAGTTACTGAGCTAGATAATGACGAGCAATGTACAACAATGTGAATACACTTAACACTACCAACCAAACTACACACTTAGAAACAGTTAAGATGGTAAATTTTAGGGTATTTGCATTGTGGTGGCATCTTTAGCCACCTAGTCGGGTCCGACTCTTTGCAATCGCATGGACTACAGCCCACCAGGCTCCTGTGTCCATGGGATTTCCCAGGCCAGAATACTGGAGTGGATTGCCATTTCCTTCTCCAAGTGAAAGTGAAAGTTAAAGTCGCTCAGTTGTGTCTGACTCTTTGTGACCCCATGGACTATACAGTCCATGGAATTCTCCAGGCCAGAATACTGGAGTGGGTAGCCTTTCCCTTCTCCAGGGGATGTTCCCAACCCAGGGGTCAAACCCAGGTCTCCTGCACTGCAGATAGCTGCTTGCAGGCAGATTCTTCACCGAATAAAGCACTACCTCAATTAAAAATAAAGATCCATTAGAACACCAGAAAGCAAGAATAGCTGCTACCAATGATACCAACCCTCCAGCAAATGTGGGGAATTTCTGAATGATAGAAAGCAGTTGAAATTGGACTGAGAGAAGAAACCTCAGCTTGAAATACTTGCAAGAATGCTTGCTGTGTAAGGGGGTCAAGGAAAAGAGTGATTGTCCAGGAAATTAACTGGGGTACTCTGCAAGACCGCTTGAAGGGCAAGCTGAAGTATAGATTGAACCACACACCCCAGAGTTTCTGATTCAGTTCATCCGGGACAGGGCTTGAGAAACTGCATTTCTAGTAAGTTCCCAGGGGGTGTTGATGCTGCTGGTTTAAAGACCGTAACTGAGAGCCACTTTGAGAAGTAGCTGGACCTGATAGCACTTGCCTCTCCTTCGTCTGTAACAAGAAACAGATGGCAGCGTCTCTCCCAGGTGGAAACACTGAGTGTGGTCCCGAGGCCCCAGCCGCCTAGAAAATATAAGGGGGAACCCCCATACTGGAGGACTGCTGCTAAGTCGCTTCAGTCGTGTCCAATTCATGCTGCTGCTGCTGCTGCTGCTAAGTCGCTTCAGTCGTGTCCGACTCTGTGCGACCCCATAGACGGCAGCCTACCAGGCTCCCCCGTCCCTGGGATTCTCCAGGCAAGAACACTGGAGTGGGTTGCCATTTCCTTCTCCAATGCACGCATACATGCTGAGTCGCTTCAGTTGTGTCCAATTCTGTGCGACCCCATAGACGGCAGCCTACCAGGCTCCCCCGTCCCTGGGATTCTCCAGGCAAGAACACTGGAGTGGGTTGCCATTTCCTTCTCCAATGCACGCATACATGCTGAGTCGCTTCAGTTGTGTCCGACTCTGTGCGACCCCATAGACGGCAGCCCACCAGGCTCCTCTGTCCCTGGGATTCTCCAGGCAAGAACACTGGAGTGGGTTGCCATTTCTACTGGAGGACTAGCACTCAGTATATTCCTCCACCACCACCACCCGCCATAATGATGAGAGGCAGGGACTTGGACCGTATCTATAATCACTGTAAGCTTACCAGACATTCCTAAAGTCAGAGAGAAGGCAGCCAAGAACTGCCAAATCTTTAAGGAACGTCAGACTAAAGAACATTGGTGTGTCAAGAAAGAGAACTCACTGACAAGTGAAATTAACCAAACAATATGCTGTTAATTTCTGTGAATAAATAGCAATATATTTCTTCCTTTTGAATATTCATACCTTTTTAAACAGTGGCTTAATGAAGTATAATTTACATCTAATAAAATTCATCAAATTTAAGTCTACAGTTCAATACATTTTGGCAAATGCATACAGTTATCTAACCACCACGACAACCAAGATACTGAATATTTCCATCACTCAAAGATTTTTCTTAGTGCCCATTTTCAAAAAGCACTGGGGCTGGGGGAGTCATATTGCTAGGTTTTTCCTGGGCACAGAGGGGAAAATCTGAGTTAATTAGTATAGGGGTCACAGAAAATGGGGCAGCTAGATTCTCTGGAAAGAGAACAGGAGGTGAAGCTTCTCCATGAAACTGTTTTTCAATCTTAGTTGCACACAAAAAATGGGAGGATTTTCTTAAAATACCACTGCCTGGACTCAACTCCCAGAGTTTCTGATTTGCATCATCTCTGGTGGAGCCTGGCTTCCCTGTTGGCTCAGACAGTAAAAAATCTGCCTCCTCCAATGCAAGAGACCTAGGTTCAATCACTGACTAGGGAAAATCTGCTGGAGAAGGGAATGGCAACCCATTCCATTATTCCTGCAAATATATATATATATAATAATAATAGTTAAGCTAATAAATTTTATGTTATGTATATTTAACCACAATTAAAAAAAAAAAAGATGGCATACAGAGCACTTGCATTGACCTCAATACCACCCAAGGTTCCTTTTAATGACAGAAAGAAAATACGCTTTTTAAAATTCCATTCTATGGGAAGCTGTTTAAGAGTTTGAACTTTGCAAGATGAAAGTTACTGAGCTAGATAATGACGAGCAATGTACAACAATGTGAATACACTTAACACTACCAACCAAACTACACACTTAGAAACAGTTAAGATGGTAAATTTTAGGGTATTTGCATTGTGGTGGCATCTTTAGCCACCTAGTCGGGTCCGACTCTTTGCAATCGCATGGACTACAGCCCACCAGGCTCCTGTGTCCATGGGATTTCCCAGGCCAGAATACTGGAGTGGATTGCCATTTCCTTCTCCAAGTGAAAGTGCAAGTTAAAGTCGCTCAGTTGTGTCTGACTCTTTGTGACCCCATGGACTATACAGTCCATGGAATTCTCCAGGCCAGAATACTGGAGTGGGTAGCCTTTCCCTTCTCCAGGGGATGTTCCCAACCCAGGGGTCAAACCCAGGTCTCCTGCACTGCAGATAGCTGCTTGCAGGCAGATTCTTCACCGAATAAAGCACTACCTCAATTAAAAATAAAGATCCATTAGAACACCAGAAAGCAAGAATAGCTGCTACCAATGATACCAACCCTCCAGCAAATGTGGGGAATTTCTGAATGATAGAAAGCAGTTGAAATTGGACTGAGAGAAGAAACCTCAGCTTGAAATACTTGCAAGAATGCTTGCTGTGTAAGGGGGTCAAGGAAAAGAGTGATTGTCCAGGAAATTAACTGGGGTACTCTGCAAGACCGCTTGAAGGGCAAGCTGAAGTATAGATTGAACCACACACCCCAGAGTTTCTGATTCAGTTCATCCGGGACAGGGCTTGAGAAACTGCATTTCTAGTAAGTTCCCAGGGGGTGTTGATGCTGCTGGTTTAAAGACCGTAACTGAGAGCCACTTTGAGAAGTAGCTGGACCTGATAGCACTTGCCTCTCCTTCGTCTGTAACAAGAAACAGATGGCAGCGTCTCTCCCAGGTGGAAACACTGAGTGTGGTCCCGAGGCCCCAGCCGCCTAGAAAATATAAGGGGGAACCCCCATACTGGAGGACTGCTGCTAAGTCGCTTCAGTCGTGTCCAATTCTGTGCGACCCCATAGACGGCAGCCTACCAGGCTCCCCCGTCCCTGGGATTCTCCAGGCAAGAACACTGGAGTGGGTTGCCATTTCCTTCTCCAATGCACGCATACATGCTGAGTCGCTTCAGTTGTGTCCGACTCTGTGCGACCCCATAGACGGCAGCCCACCAGGCTCCTCTGTCCCTGGGATTCTCCAGGCAAGAACACTGGAGTGGGTTGCCATTTCTACTGGAGGACTAGCACTCAGTATATTCCTCCACCACCACCACCCGCCATAATGATGAGAGGCAGGGACTTGGACCGTATCTATAATCACTGTAAGCTTACCAGACATTCCTAAAGTCAAAGAGAAGGCAGCCAAGAACTGCCAAATCTTTAAGGAACGTCAGACTAAAGAACATTGGTGTGTCAAGAAAGAGAACTCACTGACAAGTGAAATTAACCAAACAATATGCTGTTAATTTCTGTGAATAAATAGCAATATATTTCTTCCTTTTGAATATTCATACCTTTTTAAACAGTGGCTTAATGAAGTATAATTTACATCTAATAAAATTCATCAAATTTAAGTCTACAGTTCAATACATTTTGGCAAATGCATACAGTTATCTAACCACCACGACAACCAAGATACTGAATATTTCCATCACTCAAAGATTTTTCTTAGTGCCCATTTTCAAAAAGCACTGGGGCTGGGGGAGTCATATTGCTAGGTTTTTCCTGGGCACAGAGGGGAAAATCTGAGTTAATTAGTATAGGGGTCACAGAAAATGGGGCAGCTAGATTCTCTGGAAAGAGAACAGGAGGTGAAGCTTCTCCATGAAACTGTTTTTCAATCTTAGTTGCACACAAAAAATGGGAGGATTTTCTTAAAATACCACTGCCTGGACTCAACTCCCAGAGTTTCTGATTTGCATCATCTCTGGTGGAGCCTGGCTTCCCTGTTGGCTCAGACAGTAAAAAATCTGCCTCCTGCAATGCAAGAGACCTAGGTTCAATCACTGACTAGGGAAAATCTGCTGGAGAAGGGAATGGCAACCCATTCCATTATTCCTGCCTGGAGAATCCCATGGACTGAGAAGCCTGCCGGGCTACAGTCCATGGGGTCACAAAGGGTTGGACACGAAAAGGGTTGGACACGAGTGAGTAACACACTCACTCACTCACTCACACACTCACTCACACTCACACACACACACACACACACACACGCCCAGGCATTGGATATCTTTTAAAAGTCCCTCCAGGTAATTCTTATGATCAATCAAGGCTGAGAGATGGTGGCTTAAAGGTAGTCATTTCTGAAAATGGAGAGTAGCTTTTTAAAAATCATAAAATCTATATAACAACTGTCACTAAAACAAATGACTTAAAAGGAAAACTTATACCCAATCCCGTCGCCCTTGCACAGCAACCATTCTTGACACTCTGGCTGCACAGAGCCATATTTTGGCACCACTCGATGCACTGTGGTGATGCTGCAATTTTCCTTTTATTTGTTAGGTTCCCATTTATCATAAACATCTTGCTTATGTCCCTACCTAAGGAGGCAGTTTAGGGTAGCATTTCTGAATGTGGGCTTTGAAGTCAAACCCGGGTTAAAACCTCAGATTCTTCACCTACAAACTGTGAATCTCCAGCAAACACCAACACACGCTTGAACTTCAGAGGCTCCAGCTGTATGATAGGAATAATGGTACCTACCTCATGATTTTATCTGAAGGCCGATGTTTGTAAAGATACAGCAGCAGAACCCCTGGCAGGCACACGTCTGGCTTTCAGGTAATGGGAGCTGTTGATATCGTCGAAACAAGTAGGATGACCCACTGAAAAGAATGCCATTCTAGGGCGCTAAATGCAAACAGACCTAGGGGCTGGGAGAAGGAGGGAGGGACCCGGTTCCGTCCTGCAGCAAGGCCTCACACAGGCTGGGGGAGAGGCTTACAGAAGGCAGCTGTGTATGTGCCCGTGTGAGTGCACCTGTGTGTGCTCTCCAGGCCAGTACAGGGTGGAGTTAACACAGGGAAAATTCTGAGGGAGGAAGAAGAATTCACGACAGCCCCTGGATCGCCTGTTTCAACAGCAACACCACGAGAGCAGCAAGAGCCACAAAGAACGGAACGTACAGGCCGACTGAGCTAGTTCTCTTGTTTTCTCTCCATGAGGCTAGAAAACCAGGCTGATTCCAAGGAGGACTGAGAAACATCCCGGGGGGCCTTGGATGATCACAGGAGGTTAGGCCTGGAGGGTGGAGGACAAGCATCTCTGTGTCAGGTGGAATGAGAGGACCAGGCCATTTAATTTGACCCTTAGAAATAATGTGCGTTAGCCACTCAGTCGTGTCTGACTCTTTGCGACCATATGGACTGTAACAGCCAGGCTCCTCTGTCCATAGATTTATCCAGGGAAGAATACTGGAGTGGGTAGCCTTTCCCTTCTCCAGGGGATCTTCCTGACCCACAGATTGAACCCAGGTCTCCTGCACTGCAGGCAGATTCTTTACTGCCTGAGCCACCAGGGACGCCACTAAAAAGAATAATAATATGAATTTATAGAGAGGTGCTATTCTGGACCCTTTAATTAAATCGTTCTATCCTTACAGCAATCCTATGAATGAGGCATTGTTATTATCCTTGTTTTACAATTGGGGAAACTGAGACGTAGGGCAGTTCAGTAAACTTGCCCAAGATCACGCAGTAAAGAGTAGAGTCAGAATCAGAAACCCAGAGACCATGCTCTTCACTACCACTGTACCCCAAGCAGATGAAGTGAGACACAGCAGCTATTTTATAATTAAATCTAAATGGTCATGATACCAAATCACAATTTACCCCATCATTCCCTTTTTATTCAGTATTTTTCCACTGTAGCAAACATCTCCATATATAGCTTTGCACTTCTGCTGAATTATCTCCTTAGGGTTATTTCCCATGAATGGTGTTACTTGGGCCAGGGAGGTCAACAGTGCCATAGGTGTTGCTACATATTGTGTTTACCCAACAGGCTGCAGTTGACACCGTCCCTACGCAGGGTAGGAGCAGGTCACTTTTACCGCCACCTCAAGCCGCAGGGGGAGAATTATCATTTTGTAAACATTTATATAATTTTTTTTAGATTTTATTGCTGTGAAAGTTGGAAATTTGCAGCATTAGGCTTGCTGGTCAGCTGGGCTCCTGGAATTTTCTTTAATGCAAGGCTCCTTCCTTCACCTCACCTGAAGTTGAACCATTACCCTCCACCCCCTCCTCACTGCAGGCCAGGTCCTCGACTCCCTGGAACCGGAACTCTGGAAGGTGAGAGGCCCATACGTCTGGCCTTTTCTCTACAGCACGCATAGGATGCCACTAATATTTTGGCTGGGTTTTCTCTCCCACTGTACCAGCTGGCTTTCCTGTATGAATTGGAATGGCCTTTAAGACAGGCTAGCTGTCCCCCTGGTTATAGAAACCAGTGTTTCTCAGACTTATTTGTATCTGCAAAGCACCTGAAGATCTTGTTAAAATGATTCTGATTCAGTAGGTCTAAGGCAGGGACTGATCCAACCAACTCCCAGGTGATGCTAACCTTGCAGGTGCTAAGAACCTAAATTAAATTATTTAAATTCCTCAGACCAGATAACAGATAGAGCCCAGGCAGTCTCATCAGAACCTTCTAATTCCAGCTCTGTCTCTGACAGCCTCTGGGGCCTTGGTCTAGTCAAGCTCTCTGAGTCTATTTCCCCAACAGTACGATGAAAGAATGAAACTAAATATTCTCTGAGTCCCTTCTGTGGTTTTTGCTTCCATCTTGGACTTCTTTAGCCCATTCATATTATTTTCCCACGGTGTTTATTTAACAATTTTTGAACTCGGAGAATGAACACAAGCACCTTTTTAAACACTAGGAATATAAAAGGATGAACAAGTTAGACATAATTCCTGCATTCGTGAGAGCTCAAATCTAGTAGGAAAGACAAGCAAATTAGAGTGAGAAAACAGCTCATGTGTTTGGGGTAGAAAAAAGCTCAGGGTGCTGGGGGAACAAATAGAAATTGGATTTCACCCAGATCGACCAACAGGAATCAGAGGAGACTCCCTAAAAAAGCCGTTTCCTAAGGTGACCCCTGAAGGATGAGAGGTGGGATCCACGTGCAGCCGGGCAAGGGAAGTGGACTCTGGTCCTTGCAGTGGGGAAGGCTTGGCCACACCCAGGGCAAGAAAGAACACGGGGCTCTCCTGAAGCTGAAGAGGTGCATGTACACCGAGGGTGGAGGAGAAGGGGTGAGAGAGGAGCGGGGGAGATGGCAGGGTCCAGAGGATCGAGGTTAGGGTTAAGGAGTCCACGGATGTGGACATTTTCTAGGCGATCGCAAGCCCTTAGGACGCCTGAAGAAGGGATGAAACTGACCTGGATTTTAGCAAGATCACTTTGCCGGCAGTGGGGCGATTGGACTAAAGGGGATATGGCCAAATGTGAGGAAAGCAGTAAAAAGACTTGCAAGAGATAAGAAAAGGCTGGACTAGAGCACAGCAGTGGGAAATGGTAGCACTGGGAAGCATCAACAGAGGCAGGAGGCAGAACTGACGAGTCTTGGTTGAATGTGGGGAGGGAGGGGTTGGAAAAGCACAGACATCTTCCTGGCTTCCAATAACAAACATTTATTTCTTGCACATGGGCCTGTGGGTCAGCTGGGCTCAACCTAAGTCAGGCGGGCTCAGCTCCAGGCTCTAGGTCAAGCTCAGGTTTATCTCACGTGTCTGCTATTCAGGCACCCAGGTCTCCTCATGACAGATGTCAGGAGCCCCAGGGGAAGCAGAAACACAGGTGGCTTCCAGCAGAGCGCCATAAGAGCCTCTGTTAGGAATGGCCACGCAGTCATTCGTTTGTTCAAAGCAGGACCCATGGACAAGCCCAAAGTCAATGAAGTGCACAAGTATACTCTGCTCCAGAATGGAAAGGAAGGCAGAGTGAAGGCCTCCCTGGTGGCTCCGATGGTAAAGAATCTGCCTGCAAGGCAAGAGACCTCGGTTCCATCCCTGGGTCAGGAAGGTCCCCTGCAGAAGGAAATGGCAACCCACTCCGGTATTCTTGGACTTCCCTGCTGGCTCCGATGGTAAAGAATCCGCCTGCAATGTGGGAGACCTGGGTTCGATCCTTGGCTTGGGAAGATCCCCTGGAGAAGGGCATGGCAACCCACTCCAGTAGTCTCACCTGGAGAAGCCCCATGAACAGAGGAGCCTGGTGGGCTACCGTCCACGAGGTCTCAGAGTCAGACAGAACTGGGTGACTTTCACTTTCGAGGAGGACTATGGTTTTGGATAGAGGTGCAGAGAGAAATGGACTCCATCCACGTAGCGCAGAGTTCCTGGTGAGATGTTCTAGCAGATGTCAGAGAAGCAGTTGGGTAAGTTGCCCACAGCTCAGGAGAGGGAGGTGGGCTGGAGATATGTATTGTGAGTCATCAGCACAGGGTTGGCCAGGAGAGGGGATGAGATCATCCAGGGAGAATTTGCAGAGTTAAAAACAGGGCAGGCCTAGCACAGAACCCTTGGGAACATCAAGGAATGTTCTTGGAAGAGAGTCCAGCAAAGGGGATGGAGCTGTAGCCAACATAGAGCAAAAAATTGGATTCCTGGAAGCCAAGGGACAGAAGTGTTTCAAGAAAGAGGAAGTGGGACAGAGCGTCCAATACCGATAACATCCAGTGGGTCTGACCACAAGGCATCGGTTTCCCTAAAACAAGGTGCTCTGAAGCTAGACGTTCAGACAACATACGGAGAGAGCTCTTTGAAAGAAATTCAGTGGCCTGCCTCTACATTTGGAACAAGGCACAAGCAGACACACCCACTCCTCCCTGAAATTATTTACATAAGTTTTTTTTTATCAAAGTGCAACATGCACACTGAAAGATGCACAAACTTTGAGTGCATGTAAGGGCACAGCTCAAAGCATTTTCCCAACACGAGCACACTGTATCCCGCACCCCAGCAGCACCCTGAAAGCCCTCCATTGCTCCCCTTCATGAAACCCCTTCCACATTTTTTCAGAAGATTTCCCCAAGATGCCAGTGCACTGTGAGCTCAGCGGGGAACCTTGCTGAACCCAAGGCTCCCTGGTTCCTGTCTCAGAACTTCCTGTGCTCCCTGTTGCTTCTACCCCAACCTCTTCCCAGAGGGTCCCTCTCTCTCTTTCTCCTTGATTCATTCCTTCTCTCTGTTCACTTGCCATGCAGTAAACTTGTTTAGAAGGCCTGTGTGCTATATACGCTCCCAGGGGGCAGAGAGAGAGAGAGACTATAAAGGTGAGTAACCCCAGGCCTTGTGCTTTAAAAGACAAACATTGTCGATGGGCAATGTGAAAACATCACGATGTGATGCTGTGGAAACAGAGCTGGTAATCTGTGTGGGTGTAGAGGGAAGGTGCAGCCACTTGGGAGAAAGTGTATCAGAAATGGTTGAACTTGTGTGGGAAGGATGAACAGGACTTCTAAGCCTTTGAGGGAGTGGAGCAGGACCAGCTTTTGCTTTATGCCATGGACTTCTGTGCCTGCCCTTCACCGCTCATCACTGTGTCACGCACAGACTGCTTTTTCTTCCAGTTGAACAACCCACACCACTGACGGTGCTGTAACTGGACAGTGGTGGTGTTCAGTCGCTCAGTCGTGTCCAACTGTTTGTGACCCCATGGACTGTGGCATGCCAGGCTTCCCTGTCCTTCACCATCTCCCGGAGTTTGCTCAAATTCATGTCCACTGAGTCGGTGATGCTATCTAACCATCTCATCCTCTGCGGTCCTCTTCCGCTCTTGCCCTCAGTCTTTCCCAGCATTAGAGTCTTTTCCAGTGAGTTGGCTCTTCACATTAGGTGGCCAAAGTATCAGAGCTTCAGCTTCAGCAGCAGCTCTTCCAGTGAATATTCGGGGTTGATTTCGTTTAGGATTGACTGGTTTGATCTCCTTTCTGTCCAAGGGACTCTCAAGAGTCATCTCCAGAACCAAGTTAGAAAGCATCAGTTCTTCCGCACTCAGTCTTCTTTATGGTCCAGCTCTCACATCACGTGTACTACTACTACATGCAAAGATTTACCATACGGACTTTGGTCAGCCAAGTGATGCGGCTGCTTTTTAACATGCTGGACAGTAGAGGGCGCGCAAAGACTGTGCTTGATACGAACTGCCATGGACCTTGCCATCCAAGAGGAAACACTTTCACCCAAGGCTCCGCAAGATCTGGAACTAGATGAAGACCAGAGAGGGGAAGCGATGTGCCCAGGATCACACGGCTGTTCAGTAGCAGAACAAGCCCATTCCGCCCGGCCCATGCAATTTACTCTGTGATCCAAAACTCAGAATTAGTATAATGTATGGATGCTTCTAGAAGCATTATCAGGGCTCCCCGGGTGGCTCAACGGTAAAGAATCCGCCTGCCAATGCAGGAGACTCAAGAGATGCAGATTCGATCCCTGGGTTGGGAAGATCCCCTGGAGAGGGAAATGGCTATCCATTCTAGTATTCTTGCTTGGATAATCCCATGGACAGAGGAGCCTGGTAGGCTACAGTCCACGGGGCCACAAATGGTTAGACTGAGTGACTGAGCGACTGAGTTCTAGAAACATTATCCTTTTAAATTTTTGCCATGATATAGAGGCATATTTCAGCTTGCAAACCTATTACAAATGTATCTATATGTTTTCTCTTTCTTCCTAAAGCTGAAGCTAGCATCATGTTCCCTGGGAAATTACGATGGTTCAGAGCAAACACAGGCTCTGGAATAAGTCTGGGTTTGACTGTAAGATCTGCCTTCTTCTTAGTATGACCCTGGATGCATTTCTTAACTACTTCCAGTCTCTGGATCTTAATCTGTCAAAGCGGGCCATGATCACACACATACCATATGAAGGTGTTGTCGGGGTTAAGTGAGTTGATGTAAACGAAGTTCCTGGCGAGGAGTGATTGCTCCGTCAATGCAAGCTCTTATTCTCAGTCTCCTGGCTGGGCAGCACTGGGCTGCCGTGTCCATGTGTGTGAGGAGCCCAGCCGTGTATTCTCAAGCCCTTGGAATCAACAGGCTTGTTTGGTTTTGAGTCCCTGTCCTGCCCTGTTTATGGGCTGTGTGATCATAAGCAAGTCCCTCCTCTGCCTTGAGCTGGTTTCCTCATTCCTTAAAGGGCTGATAATATCACTATTAATATTACTCCTCCTGGTGCAGCAAGAATTCCTTTTAGGTCAATTCAGAAAGTATTTTCTGATACCCTGTTATGCCCTAGGCCCAGTGTGTGTGTGGAAGGGGGGCTCCTAGAAAGAAAGACAAATCAGTCTAAGCCATGTACGTGAGAATCTAGTAGTCAAGTGGGCTAGATAGGCTGGTGATCCTACAAATTACTAAAGACTATGATGAATACAAGAGAAGGAGAACTAGTTAGAGGGTTCTAGGAAGTCTTCCTGGAGGAGGTGAAATCTCAGTTGGCTTTTGAAGAATGAACAGGAGTTTTCCAGATTCATTTTTCCTTTAAAGTCAATGGAGATAGTTTGTGGGATCAGGGAGGTCTGTTGTACATGTGTGGACATGTGTGTGTGTGTTTGTTAGTTACTCATTCGTGTCCAACTCTCTGTGACCCATGGACTGTAGTCTGCCAGGCTCCTCCGGAGTCCATAGAATTCTCCAGGCAAGAATACTGGAGTGGGTAGCCATCCTCTTCTCAGGGGATCTTCCTGACCCACGGATCGAACCCCAGATCTCCTGCATTGCAGGCAGATTCTTTACTGTCTGAGCCATCAGGGAAGCTCTTGAAGTACATACCAGCTAGAGCTTTTCTTTTGTCCTAACCTCATGGACCCCAGGCCCAATACTCTATCTCATCTCCCTCTTTTTTTTCCCAGATACCCTTCTGAAGGAGGCAGGTGAGCCTTGGTAGGCTGGTGAGTTAAACCTGCTTTAAGAGGAAACAGGGATAACCCCTAGTGGCTCAGAGGGTAAAGACTCTGCCTGCAGTACGGGAGACCCAGGTTCAATCCCTGGGTTGGGAAGATCCCCTGGAGAAGGGAATGGCAATCCACTCCAGTATTCAGGCCTGGAGAATCCCATGGAGAGAGGAACCTGGCAGGCTACAGTCCATGGGGTTGCAAAGAGTCAGACACGACTGAGCAAGTAACACTAAGAGGAAACAAGTCCAGGGATATCTCCCTGGTGCTCCACTGGTTAAGGCTTCATGCTTCCAACGCAAGGGGGTCATGAGTTTGATTCCTGGTTGGGGAACTAAGAACCACTTGCTGCATGGCAAGACCAAAATAAATAAATAATAGAGTCCAGCATAATATGATTTAAAAAATTAAAAAAGAAAGGAAAGGCAGTTGGGAAGGGAGCCTTCCCCCACCCTCCGCCTCCCCCCAGCCCACACAGACCACCTGGAGGTGGAGGCATCCTGCCTGGCAGCTGCCCCAGGGGAGCCGTCCACATCCCAAGACGGAGGCATTCCTCTGCCTTCCAGCGGGGTGGGCACAAAGACCCCACCTCCATTCCTCCTGCAGCCAGCCATCCCAGACATGGCCATTGCCATCTTCACGGCTCGGTCTCTGCCTGAGCCATTCTTCCCCATCCTTTTCCCGCCCTCCCAAAGCCCTCCTGTCACTGCCTCCTGGAAGCCTCTGCTGCCACCACTCCTGGCACAGTGGTCCCCGCTGCGCCTCTAGTGCTACCCCACGCTCCATCATCACCACCCTNTCCCTGGGTTGGGAAGATCCCCTGGAGAAGGGAATGGCAATCCACTCCAGTATTCAGGCCTGGAGAATCCCATGGAGAGAGGAACCTGGCAGGCTACAGTCCATGGGGTTGCAAAGAGTCAGACACGACTGAGCAAGTAACACTAAGAGGAAACAAGTCCAGGGATATCTCCCTGGTGCTCCACTGGTTAAGGCTTCATGCTTCCAACGCAAGGGGGTCATGAGTTTGATCCCTGGTTGGGGAACTAAGAACCACTTGCTGCATGGCAAGACCAAAATAAATAAATAATAGAGTCCAGCATAATATGATTTAAAAAATTAAAAAAGAAAGGAAAGGCAGTTGGGAAGGGAGCCTTCCCCCACCCTCCGCCTCCCCCCAGCCCACACAGACCACCTGGAGGTGGAGGCATCCTGCCTGGCAGCTGCCCCAGGGGAGCCGTCCACATCCCAAGATGGAGGCATTCCTCTGCCTTCCAGTGGGGTGGGCACAAAGACCCCACCTCCATTCCTCCTGCAGCCAGCCATCCCAGACATGGCCATTCCCATCTTCACGACTCGGTCTCTGCCTGAGCCATTCTTCCCCATCCTTTTCCCGCCCTCCCAAAGCCCTCATGTCACTGCCTCCTGGAAGCCTCTGCTGCCCACCACTCCTGGCACAGTGGTCCCCGCTGCGCCTCTAGTGCTACCCCACGCTCCATCATCACCACCCTGCATTCTGAGGCTCTGCCTCCCCTTAAGCAGGGAGCTCTCTGCAGGCAGGTGCCGTGTCTGAGTGAGCTCTGTGTCCTCAGTCCCTGGCGCAGAGCCCGATTCAGAGGACCTCGCTTGGTAAATGTTTGCGGAATTGAGCTGAACTGAGCTGAACTGGGCCCAGAATTCCCGCCTCTTTCCAGTCAATGTTTTTGTTTTCCTATCTTGGCAGGAAGCACGGGGCACACTCAAAGAGGTGACTGAAGAGTACATAATGAGCAAATTATTTAGAGGTCTGGGTCAGGTGAAAGGAAATCAGCATGGTGCAGCGCCCAGAGGCTGGGTGCCGGGGAAGTGCCACCTGCTAGGCCAGAGGGGCAAAGAAAGGGAGCTGGGGCAAGATCTGGCAGGAGCTGCTGCCAGCAGAGAGGGGCTGCCCAGCAGGGACTGAGGGTGCTGCCACTGCCAAACCATAGCCTGGAGTGGAGGGGGAGTCAGGGCCCACCATGGCTCCTCCCATCCACCTCCTGCTCCCCGCTGGTTGAACCCAAATGGCGGTCAGACACGAAAGAAGCCCAGGTGGCGCAGGCCCCAGATGGCAGCTTCCCTGGGCATAGAACAGAGGGAATGAAAGCAGAGAGCTGACCTGGATGGGGAAGTGCAGAAGACCCAGCACAGGTGGGTTTTCCCAAAATATCATCCTCATTCATCAGCCTCAGAATGACTTCAGGAGCTTCTTCAAAAGCAGGTTCCTAGGCTCCCTCCTGGATGGTGGGCTTCCCTGGTGGCTCAGAGGGTAAAGAATCCACCTGCAATGCGTGGGTTCAATCCTAGGTCAGGAAGATCCCCTGGGGGAGGGCATGGCAACCCACTCCAGTATTCTTGGCTGGAGAATCCCCACGGCAGAGGAGCCTGGTGGGCTACAGTCCATGGAGTCACAAAGAGTCGGACACTACTGAGCACAGGCTCCAGCCCAGACCTTCTAAATCAAAACAGCTGTCTACGGGGCCTGGGAATCTGCATTCTCAGGAAGTTCCCCCAAGTGATTCTAGAAATCACCTGGAGGACTGCTGGAAAGTATGAAATTGTGGGAAATCTGAACTTGGTTAATTCAGAATCTGAACCCACAGAATCATCCCAGGGGTGGGGCCTAATGATGGTGGTTCTCCATCTGTGACTTCCAAGGGTCAGGGGAACCTCATTCATCCATTCGTTTACCCAGCACTCCTGACATCTGCTAACCTCTGGGGCNCATCCCAGGGGTGGGGCCTAATGATGGTGGTTCTCCATCTGTGACTTCCAAGGGTCAGGGGAACCTCATTCATCCATTCGTTTACCCAGCACTCCTGACATCTGCTAACCTCTGGGGCTTGGGGAGGCTGCTCCCAGCACAAAGGTATTCCCCACCTGAACATCCTAGGATAACATCTTACATGCCACCTGGGGATCCTTCTGGGGCTTCAGAAACCTGCCTACCATGTGGGGAGACTCCTCAGTGCTTCTGCCAACCCCAGCTCAAGCACCAGGCCAAACAGTGAGCAAACTCATAATTTCCACCACCTTCATGCACAAGAAACCCAAACACATCTCTCTCCTGAGTTCGGGTGTATAACTGCCTATGAAACATACACTTGGAGGTCCCACAGTCCCCCTGATCCACATGGCCAGTCCATTTTCTATCCCCAGCCCCCACCCCAAGGCTCCCAGCAGAAATCTGGGAGTCACCTGTGACACCTCTCTCCGTGGACCCCTGCCCCCAGNGTATAACTGCCTATGAAACATACACTTGGAGGTCCCACAGTCCCCCTGATCCACATGGCCAGTCCATTTTCTATCCCCAGCCCCCACCCCAAGGTTCCCAGCAGAAATCTGGGAGTCACCTGTGACACCTCTCTCCGTGGACCCCTGCCCCCAGACACAAGGTCCATCCATCAGCCTCCTAACCTTACCGCCCCTCCCCTTGTCTAGGTTTCTGCCTACCCTTCAGGGCGCCTACATCTCCCTGCTTTATCACTACAATGGCCTAACAAGCTCCCTTGTCCCTTCCCAAGGCATTGTTGCCCGAGGGATCTTTTAAATATGCAAAGTCCAAGCATGTCACACCCCTGCTCAGCATCTTCACTGCTCCCCTGNGCTCCCAGCAGAAATCTGGGAGTCATCTGTGACACCTCTCTCCGTGGACCCCTGCCCCCAGACACAAGGTCCATCCATCAGCCTCCTAACCCTACCGCCCCTCCCCTTGTCTAGGTTTCTGCCTACCCTTCAGGGCACCTACATCTCCCTGCTTTATCCCTGCAATGACCTAACAAGCTCCCTTGTCCCTTCCCAAGGCATTGTTGCCAGAGGGATCTTTTAAATATGCAAAGTCCAAGCATGTCACACCCCTGCTCAGCATCTTCACTGCTCCCCTGTGCCCTCGGGACCTAGTCCAGACTCCTTAGGTAGAATGCAAGGCTCTCACATCTGGCCAAGCCTGACTTTCTACCTTGTTCCCACCATTTCGCACCCTCTCCTCACCCCACACACCCTCGCACTCTCATCATAGATTTTAAGCTCATTCACTTTCATATCTTCTCCCCAGAATCTCCCCGCTTCTATACCTGTTAATTTCCCCCTTGCCTATCAAAGTCATCTCAAAGGTTGTCTTATCCTTAAAGTCTTCTCTGACCACGAGACTGTACTACCTCAGAATTTTGCTCTCCTTTCTGAAAGATTTTTATCTCACCCCTGGGAATAGTCCATTTGTTTTTCCTATAAGTCTGTGATCTCTGTAAGGACAAGGATCAGTTCAGTCAGTCAGTTCAGTTGCTCAGTCGTGTCCGACTCTTTGCAACCCCATGAATCGCAGCACGCCAGGCCTCCCTGTCCATTACCAACTCCCGGAGTTCACTCAGACTCACGTCCATCGAGTCAGTGATGCCATCCAGCTATCTCATCCTCTGTCATCCCCTTCTCCTCCTGCCCCCAATCCCTCCCAGCATCAGAGTCTTTTCCAATGAGTCAACTTTTCTCATGAGGTGGCCAAAGTACTGGAGTTTCAGCTTTAGCATCATTCCTTCCAAAGAAATCCCAGGGCTGATCTCCTTCAGAATGGACTGATTGGATCTCCTTGCAGTCCGAGGGAGTCTCAAGAGTCTTCTCCTACATCACAGTTCGAAAGCATCAATTCGTTGGCACTCT
>SJYX01022263.1:258108-270530 GCA_006410675.1 Oreotragus oreotragus | reverse complement strand
CTTCTCCAGACAGCCATTTTGCTTTTTTGCATTTCTTTTCCATGGGGATGGTCTTGATCCCTGTCTCCTGTACAATGTCATGAACCTCATTCCATAGTTCATCAGGAACTCTGTCTATCAGATCTAGGCCCTTAAATCTATTTCTCACTTCCACTGTATAATCATAAGGGATTTGATTTAGGTCATACCTGAATGGTCTAGCGGTTTTCCCTACTTTCTTCAATTTAAGTCTGAATTTGGAAATAAGGAGTTCATGATCTGAGCCACAGTCAGCTCCTGGTCTTGTTTTTGTTGACTGTATAGAGCTTCTCCATCTTTGGCTGCAAAGAATATAATCGATCTGATTTCGGTGTTGACCATCTGGTGATGTCCATGTGTAGAGTCTTCTCTTGTGTTGCTGGAAGAGGGTGTTTGCTATGACCAGTGCATTTTCTTGGCAAAACTCTATTAGTCTTTGCCCTGCTTCATTCCACATTCCAAGGCCAAAAATATATATACACACATTTTTATATTCTTTTCTATTATGGCTCATCCCAGGGTATTGAATATAGTTCTGTATGCTGTATAGTAGGACTTTGTTGTTTATCCATCTCGTGTATAAAAGCTTACGTCTTCTAATCCCACCCTCCAAATCCAACCCTCCACCAGCCCTGCCCCTTGGCAAGCGCAGCTCTGTTCTGTGTCCAGGACTCTGCTTCCGTTATGTAGGCAAGTTCATTTGCGTCATATCGTAGACGCCACATGCAAGTAATGCCATATGGCATCTGTCTTCTCTTTCTGGCCTGACTTAGTATGCTTATCTCTAGGTCCCTCTGTGTTGCTGCAGACGGCATCGTTTCATTCTTCTTTATGACTCATAAGGTTCCATTGTACATATGTACCACATCCTCTCTATCCATCTGTTGGTGGACATTGAGGTTCACAGTAGGTGAATATTGTTGCAGTGAATGTTGCAGTGTATGCATTGTGTGGAATTCGAGCTTTCTCTGGATAGATGCACAGGAGTGGGGTTGCTAGATCATAGGTAGCTCTATTTTTACTATTCTCAGGAACCTCCAGAGATACTGCATGTCTAACAAGCTCCCAAATGGTGCTGATGCTGCTGGCCCAGGGATCACAGTTTTCCTATAAAATCCGGATGGTAACTGTTTCAGGATTTGTGGGCCATGCAGTCTGTCCCAATGACCCAGGTGTCGCTGCAGCGTGAAGGCTGCCATAGATACCGGGTGAGTGCAGGGGCATGGCTCTGAGCCCCCAAAACTTCAGTTCAGTTGCTCAGTCATGTCTGACTCTTTGTGACCGCATGGACTGCATACCAGGCCTCCCTGTTGTAATCACCAATTCCTGGAGCTTGCTCAAACTCATGTCCATCAAGTCGGGGATGCCATCCAACCATCTCATCCTCTGTCATCCCCTTCTCTTGCTGCCCTCAATCTTGCCCAACATCAGGGTCTTTCCCATTGAGTCAGCTCTTCTCATCATATGGCCAAAGTATTGGAGCTTCAGCTTCAACATTAGTCCTTCCAGTGAATATTCAGGAGTGATTTCCTTTAGGAGTGACTGGTTTGATCTTGCTGTCCAAGGGACTCTCGAGCATCTTCTTCAACACCACAGTTCAAAAGTATCAGTTCTTTGGTGCTCAGCTTTCTTTATAGCCCAACTCTCACATCCATATATGACTGCTTAAAAAACCATAGCTTTGACTAGACAGACCTTTGTCGGCAAAGTAGTGTTTCTCCTCTTTAATATGCTGTCTAGTTTAGTCATTGCTTTTCTTCCAAGGAGCAAGCATCTTTTAATTTCATGGCTGCAGTCACCGTCTGTGGTGATTTTGGAGCCCAAGAAAATAGTCTGTCATTGTTTCCATCGTTTCTCTATTTGCCATGAAATGATGGGACTGGATGCCATGATCTTAGTTTTTTTTTTTTGAATGTTGAGTTTCAAGCCAGCTTTTTCACTCTCCTCTTTCACTTTCATCAAGAGGTTCTTTAGTTTCTCTTCCTCAAACTTACAGACTCTAAATCTGTCCTCTATGTAACTTCCACATGTCGCAAACTATTATTCTTCTGAGTTTTTCCTAACCGTTAAAAACATGAAAACAATTTCCTGGTTCAGGGCCATGGGGAGACTGGTGGGGGCCTATAGGCAGTGTGCTGCATGAGATCAGGGTGCCGATCCGCTGGGGTGGCCAGCTGAGCTGTCCCCGTGGAGCAGGTCTGACCAGGGTGATTAACTGTCATTTCTTCTAAACCTTTATTGCATTTTTTTCATGTTCCATTGTTCCTCTGACAGTTATCTTTTTATGGACGGTTAACACACTTGAGGTGCCATACAGATACCTAGACCCTGGCTGGTTCCAGAGTCCACGGGGCATGACTCCTCCCAGGGCCTCCGGCACTTAGCACAGTGCCATTCACAGGGAGGGCGCCCAGCCAGCCTGTGCTCTGGAGACTTCAATGTGCTGAAGGCACCGTTTACTTGGTTGTGAGGAGAGAAGCCCCAGGGTGGGATGAACACAGAGGGTGAGGAGAGAGCTCCTGAGAGGAGAGGGGAAGCAGGAAGTACTTGAGGGCTGCACAGGGAACAAGCGATCCATGCAGGATACTGCGGGAGCGTGACAGAAGAAGCTGGGCCCAAGTTACAGGGAAGCAATAGCGACGGAAGTTGAGGGGGCGGTTCATGCAGGGCAGGGCCAGATGCACTCGCCTGACGCGGGCTAGAGAAGGAGCCCTCAGTGTGCCAGCCGTGACAAGGCCAACGAGAAGACTGCAGGTCAAGCGTTACTTAAGCCACAGTCCGTCCTCGGGAGTGAGGCCCTGGATTGTGACTGTGGAGAGAGCAAAGAGGAAGCAGCCAGACGGTTCTGGGCCGGAATGTTCTCCAGGACTTTTTGGAAACAGGAAACCACCAACTGCCCAGAATCAATGAATACTGCCCTTCTCAATTGCCTCAAAAGCAGTATGCCTTGCATTACATGATTGCTCAGTTGGCTGGTTTTTCAAATGGTTTTTAATTCCCAAAGTCATGGCTGTTCTTTTCTAAGTATGCTGTGCTTAATTTTTTCTTTTAGCATAGTTTCTGGGGTTAATACACTGAGTAGTAGCAGACTGGTTTGTTTTATTACCTTTCAGTTCAGTTAGTTCATTTGCTCAGTTGTGTCCAGCTCTTTGCAGTCCCATGAACTGCAGCACACAGGCCTTGCTGTCCATCACCAACTGCCAGAGCTCACTCAGACTCATGTCCATTGAGTCCACGATGCCATCCAACCATCTCATTCTCTGTTGTCCCCTTCTCCTCTCGCCTTCAATCTTTCCCAGCATCGGGGTCTTTTTTAATGAGTCAAGTCTTTGCATCAGGTGGCCAAAGTATTGGAGTTTCAGCTTCAGTATCACTCCTTCCAATGAATATTCAGGACTGATCTCCTTTAGGATTGACTCATTGGATCTCCTTGCAGTCCAAGGGACTCTCGAGAGTCTTCTCTAACACCACAGTTCAAAAGCATCAGTTCTTCAGCACTCAGCTTTCTTTATGGTCCAACTCTCACAACCGCACATGACTACTGGAAAAACCATAGCTTTTAGATGGACCTTTGTTGGCAAAGTAATGTCTCTGTTTTTTAATAAGCTGTCCAGGTTGGTCATAACTTTTCTTCAAAGGAACAAGTGTCTTTTAATTTCATGGCTGCAGTCACCATCTGCAGTGATTTTGGGGCCCCCCAAAATAAAGTCTGTCACTGTTTCCATTGTTTTCCCATCTATTTGCCATGAAGTGATGGGACCAGATGTCATGATCTTACTTTTGTGAATGTTGAGCTTTAAGCCAACTTTTTCACTCGCCTCTTTCACTTTCATCAAGAGGCTCTTTAATTCTTCTTCACTTTCTGCCATAAGGGTGATGTCATCTGCATATCTGGGGTTATTGATATTTCTCCCGACAATCTTGATTCCAGCTTGTGCTTCATCCAGCCCGCTGTTTCTCATACTGTATTCTGCATATAAGTTAAATAAGCAGGGTGACAATCTACAGCCTTGCTGCTGCTGCTAAGTCGCTTCAGTCATGTCCGACTCTGTGCGACCCCATAGACAGCAGCCCACCAGGCTCCTCTGTCCCTGGGATTCTCCAGGCAAGAACACTGGAGTGGGTTGCCATTTCCTTCTCCAATACATGAAAGTGAAAAGTGAAAGTGAAGTCGCTCAGTCGTGTCCAACTCTTAACGACCCCATGGACTGTAGCCTACCAGGCTCCTCCATCCAGGGGATTTTCCAAGCAAGAGTACTGGAGTGGGGTGCCATTGCCTTCTCCCCTACAGCCTTGGCGTACTCCTTTTCCTGTTTGGAACCAGTCTGTTGTTCCATGTCCAGTTCTAACTGTTGCTTCTTGACCTGCATACAGATTTCTCAGGAGTCAGGTAAGGTGGCTTGATATTCCCATCTCTTGAAGAATTTCCCACAGTTTGTTGTGATCCACACAGTCAAAGGCTTTGGCATAGTCAATAAAGCAGAAGCAGATGTTTTTCTGGAACTGTCTTACTCTTTCGATGATCCAGCGGATGTTGGTAATTTGATCTCTGGTTCCTCTGCCTTTTCTAAATCCAGCTTGAGCATCTTGAAGTTCATGGTTCACGTACTGTTGAAGCCTGGCTTGGAGAATTTTGAGCATTACTTTACTAGCATGTGAGATGAATGCAACTGCAATAGTTTGAGCATTCTTTGGCATTACCTTTCTTTGGGATTGGAATGAAAACTGACCTTTTCTAGTCCTGTGACCATTGTTGAGTTTTCCAAATTTGCTGGCATATTGAGTGCAACACTTTCACAGCATCATCTTTCAGGATTTGAAATAGCTCAACTGGAATTCCATCACCTCTACTAGCTTTGTTCGTAGTGATGCTTCCTAAGGCCCACTTGACTTTGCATTCCAGGATGTCTGGCTCTAGGTGAGTGATCACACCATTGTGATATCTGAGTCATGAAGTTCTTTTTTGTATAGTTCTTCTGTGTATTCTTGCCATCTGTTATTAATATCTTCTGCTTCTGTTAGGTCCATACCATTTCTGTCCTTTATTGTGCCCATTTTTGCATGAAATATTCCCTTGGTATCCCCAATTTTCTTGAAGAGATCTTTAATCTTTCCTATTCTATTATTTTTCTCTATTTCTTTGCATTGATCACTGAGGAAGTCTTTCTTATCTCTCCTTGCTATTCTTTGGAACTCTGCATTCAGATGGGTATATCTTTCCTTTTTTGAAGCCTGGCTTGGAGAATTTTGAGCATTACTTTACTAGCATGTGAGATGAATGCAACTGCAATAGTTTGAGCATTCTTTGGCATTACCTTTCTTTGGGATTGGAATGAAAACTGACCTTTTCTAGTCCTGTGACCATTGTTGAGTTTTCCAAATTTGCTGGCATATTGAGTGCAACACTTTCACAGCATCATCTTTCAGGATTTGAAATAGCTCAACTGGAATTCCATCACCTCTACTAGCTTTGTTCGTAGTGATGCTTCCTAAGGCCCACTTGACTTTGCATTCCAGGATGTCTGGCTCTAGGTGAGTGATCACACCATTGTGATATCTGAGTCATGAAGTTCTTTTTTGTATAGTTCTTCTGTGTATTCTTGCCATCTGTTATTAATATCTTCTGCTTCTGTTAGGTCCATACCATTTCTGTCCTTTATTGTGCCCATTTTTGCATGAAATATTCCCTTGGTATCCCCAATTTTCTTGAAGAGATCTTTAATCTTTCCTATTCTATTATTTTTCTCTATTTCTTTGCATTGATCACTGAGGAAGTCTTTCTTATCTCTCCTTGCTATTCTTTGGAACTCTGCATTCAGATGGGTATATCTTTCCTTTTCTCTTTTGCCTTTAGCGTCTCTTCTTTTCACAACTATTTGTAAGGCCTTGTCAGAGAACCATTTTGCCTTTTTTCGTTTCTTTTTCTTGGGGATATTCTTGATCACTGCCTCCTGTACGATGTCATGAATCTCCATCCGTAGTTCATCAGGCACTCTGTCTATCAGATCTAATCCCTTGAATCTATTTCTCACTTTCACTGAATAGTCGTAAGGGATTTTATTTAGATCATACCTGAATGGTCTAGTGGTTTTCCCTACTTTCTTCAATGTATTACCTTTGCTTTCAGATTTAATATATATAGATATCTATAGTATGCTGTCTAAGTGCAGAAAAGACGAGTCTTCAGTGACATGAAAAGGAGGCCAAATCCAAAGAATTTTCTAGAGCTTTAGACTGAGAAAATCTCTGATGCTGATTAGGAGCTAACTGACAGTTGTCAGTCCTTTTAGTTGTTGGTTCCTTAATATTTCTTTAAATCTCATTTTGAGGGGAGGGGTTAGGGAAGCTTCATTATTTTATTTTATTTTTTTGGTAAAAATCCTGTTGAGAGTTTGAGGTGCTCGGCATGTGAGGAGGAACCCTCATGAAAATGGTCCGGCCTCTTGCCACCTCCCACATCACAGACCCAGGGGATGGAAAGGGGTAAGACCGGCAAGAGTGAATCACAGACCACCATGGCCCCTGCCCACACCACTGGGTGTGCCACTGGAAAGGTCTCCAAATAGCAGTGGTGGGGGGAGTATGAATCTGCCCAGCTGGCAGCTCAGCAGGCACGCTGCTGCCCAGGGCTGTAGTGTGACCCTCAGTCTCCCTGGACATATCACATCTTTTGAGTACCATGTTCTTGTCACTTTCATATTTTTTTCTAGAGAAGAACAGTAGATGAAATTGTAACAGGTGCAAGAGGCATTCGTGATTAAAATTTATAAGGCCCTTGGAATTTGTGTTCCTTACAGTTTGTAACTGGCGCTTTCCCAGCTTGGTAATGTTCCTTTGTTCCAGGCTGATGAAATCACAAGACGCTTTATGGTGAAGACCCAGGGGAGTAGAGTAGCCATGCTTTTCATGGTCCCAAATGTAACAGTGTTCGGTGATATCAGGAACTCGAGTCTCTTTTTATCAAGCGAGCATCTCATTACACAGCCTCTCACCTCTTGCTAGTGCTTTATTGTTGTAAACCTCTCGTTTCCTTTTCTCCCTCCCATCCTGCAACTCCTGTTGGTCGGCAGATGGTTCTGTGAGGGGACTGAGCTACACAGCAGTCCCGACATCCAGATCCTCTGGGACGGGGGCGACCTGCACACCCTGGTCATTGCCGAGGCCTTCGAGGACGACACGGGGCGCTACACCTGCCTGGCCACGAACCCCAGCGGCTCCGACAGCACCTCCGCCGAGGTGTTCATCGAAGGTACCCAGGGGTGTGGGGTGTGGATGAGAGGGGACCCATCACTCCTTGTGAACGTAACTTTCCAACTTTGTGAATCAAACCTCAGTTGTCCCAGAAGCTTTATGGGTAAATGAAATTGTTCTGACACTTGGGCATACATCCATGATGTCTGATGTCAGCATTTGTTCCTTTTCACTTAAAACATTTCAGCCACATGAACTTAAATTTATAACACTAAATATCCGACTTATTTTTAGTTTCACTGGTAGATAAAGAATGGGAACATACTGAAGTACTAGATCTGTCAACCAGTGTTAGCTCTAAAGACTTAGGATATCATTCATGGGAAAGTTAAAGGATTGAATATTTTTGAATATTCTTGTTTTTATTCATTGTAGACCTCTTTCAGGGTCTGACCCTGGATGCCATTGTCTCTAACTTGATTTCATTGAATGTGGTCTTTAGCATGGCAGCTTCCCACACTGCAGTCCTGTTCTGCCTTTGGGGTCCCTGCATGAGCTACTTAACATGGGGAAACACCCCCAGTTACACCAGCCACGTGTGGTCACCGGTCGGGCTTCAGATCCTGGTGCTGATGGGAGGAGTGGTCTGGGCGGAACCAGATGAAAGAGCCTCCTGGAAAGCGCTGTAGGAAACTGCTCCTTGCCCCCGTGAAGTCAGGGCGATAGCTTTTGGACTTCCCTGGTGGCTCAGATGATAAAACGTCTGTCTACAGTGTGAGAGACCTGGGTTCGATCCCTGGGTTGGGAAGATTCTCTGGAGAAGGAAATGGCAACCCACTCCAGTACTTCTTGCCTTGAAAATCCCATGGACAGAGGAGCTTGGTGCAGGCTACTATCCATGAGGTCGCAAAGAGTCGGGCACGACTGGGCGACTTGACTTCACTTGGTGTATTTATACCTCTAAGAATAAATACATGAGATGGGAGAGAATTTCACACAAACTCTTGGGCTCCTCTTATGACTGAATGGAAAGGATGGTTCTGTGTTCCTTACTCCATGAGACTTGGGGCGTCTCTGTGGTTTGCTGAACCTTGTTGCTGTTGCTTTCTGCGTATAGTATGGGGCCGGTTACCACAGTCTAGGAAATTTCTTACAGATTCAGAAACCTCAACAAAACCATCCCTAAAAGTGTAACGGCCTACTGGTTGGAAACTGTCTAAATTTCCCTGTCTTGTGCATCAAATTTTAGAATGGTACTGAGAAAATTTCAGCTTAAGAACAATAATGAACTTTTTCTCCTTGTGTTGGCTAGGAACCAGGCACTGGTCTTCATTTCTACATGGATTATCTCATTTAGTGCTTAGGAAAATCACCCCCTTCTGTGGCTGGGGAAACTGCAGCTTAGGGAGACTTGTAGAGCTCCAGACCTCACACACACACTGTCTCTCACGCACACACAGAAACACATATACACACTGTCTCTCACAGACACACACTCACACACACACACACACACACACTTACCTGAGCCTCAAGGACTAGCCCCAGGCAGTGTGTCCCCTTCTTAGCAGCCACAGAGAAAGACACAGGTGAACTCAGGATCTTGGGGCCACTTGGTCATTAGCCCATCCAGCACGGGCGTGGGATGTGCGTTTGGAACATCTTAGGACATCACTGAGCTTTGGGGCAGTGGCCGTGTGCTCCCCGAGAGGCCCCTGGAGGGCAGGCAGAGGTCTGGGTGCTGGGTGGGGACCCTTGCTGGACAGGCTGGGCCTCTGCCCTTGCTCAGGAATGCTCCAGGAGGGGAAGGGCCTGCCCCCAGCAAGCCTGGAAGAGAGCAGAGGTGGCGGGGGGAGGTCAGGAGGTCTTTCTGAGGGGTGGCATCTGCCCTCAGTCTCAACTCTCAGAGAAAGTGTTGGGAAGGCCGAGGGGAAGGTGCTCCAGATGTGGGGGGGGTCGCTGCAAGGAGCAGCAAGTGTGTCCTGGAGCAGAGCGGGCAGCTGGGCGGTGGCCAGCTCACACGGGATGTGGGGCCTTTTGGGCGCCGTAGGCAAGCTGGCCGTTACTCTACATAAAATCATCACTAGTGAAGGTTTACAGTAAAAAGTCAGAGTATCCGATTTCTGTTTTTAAACTAAAGTTTGGCTTGTAATCGGGAGCCCAGTAAGACGCGTGCTGCAGCAGGCTGGAGGAAAGATGGTGGTACTGGGGAAGCATGCTGTGTAGACAGAGGGAGAGGCGGTCAGACTCCACAGCCACGTGGTGGGGCAGGTGCGGGCTGAGGGGTCACGGCAACCAGCAGACCCAGGGGTTTTGGCTTCTCCATTGGTGTGGACGATGTGACCCATCAGTGAGATGGGAAGATGGGGAGCTGGGCACAGAGGGGAGTGGGTGACCTGTGTGCACGGCCCTCTAGACAGCCGAGTGGACACAGGTGGGCAGGAGAATGTGTGGGTATAGTTACTGCCCAGGGTGAGGATGTGTCCTGGAAGCTTCAGGAGGTAGATGGTGGCCCAGGGCACAGGACCAGATGGACTGTCTGAGCCGAGGATGACCCCCCACCTGGGTGCACCAGGGCAAGGAGGTGCTGGCCAGGGAGCAAAGCGGGAGCCCTGGGCGGGTGGAGCCGGTCAGTGTTTGAGGAGGCAGGGAGGGAGAGCTGGCCGACTTGGGCCCCCACTGCGGGAGGTCTCTCGCGAAGGACGAGGACGCACAGCTACGGGTGCTGATGGCGATTTCGACAAGAGGGGCCGTGGGCACCGGAGGGACCGGTGCACCGAGGTCCTCGGACATGGAAGGAAACGTGGGGGTGCCTGGGTGGTGCCCGGAGGTCCTACCCAGATGCCACAGGGCAGGGTCCAGAATTTGGACAGGAGCACAGGGTCAGGATGCTTTTTGCAGTCTGTTTGCTTGTTGGTTTTCATAGTAGACTTACTAGAGTGAAAGACTTCCTTTCCCTGCTGTGAAAATAATCCAAGAGAGAAAAACAGACCCCGCAGAGGGAGACAGAGGACGGTGCCGGGGGAGCAAGTCTGGGAAGGGAGAAGGAAACGGACTCCCCCAGCAGTGCGTGGGCGATGAGGAGCCGCTGTCAACAGTTTCACGGTGGTACCCAGGATGCTCAAGTCCCCGACATTTTTGGCACCAGGGACCTGTACTGTGGAAGACAGTTTTCTGAGGGTCAGGGGTGGGGGTGGTTTTGGAGTGATTCAAGTGCATTACATTTATTGTGCACTTTATTTCCTTGTTAGTATTGCATTGTGATATGTAACAAAATAATCACACAGCTCACCATAGTGCAGAGTCGGTGGGAACCCTGAGCTTGTTTTCCTGCAACTGGATGGTCCTGTAGGGGCAGCGGGAGTGACAGGAACACCCAGAGTGTGCTCTCATGGCCAGTCTACTCCATCATCTCGTTTTGGTTGCTGTCAGAAAACCCTGCTTCACAAAGATGGGATGTCGGAAACGGAAGCAGGCTTTTCGGTACTTTTGTAGAAACCTCAGCATATTCCACCTTCACTTTAATCCAGAATGGCTGGAGATTTGAAGTTGTATCAGATGTACTCTTAAGGCCACCACCATTTGCAGTCTCAAGCAGTTGATCTTCTGGCATGGACAAAGTTGACTCACCTGGCCTGTTCACAGATTGGTCATGGGTCCGTTCCTTCCCAGCTTCTGGGTCTTTTGTGGTTGGAAAGCAATGCTCAAACTCCTTTGAAAAGCTGAGATAGGTGATCATGCTCTAGCTGGGAAAAACAAGGCTGTGGCTCAGCTTCTTTCAGAATCTCTGCTAATGTTTGAATTGTCCAAACTCCCAATCGTCACTTGTTGCCCTCGTGATTCCAGTTTGTCCTGAACACAGCTACTTTATCTGCCAACTTGAGCACAGCTGAATGACAGAATGAGTTCACTGAACAGGTTGAATATGTCACACAAGTGAGCAAGGTTTGCGACCCACTCTGTGTCACAGGTATGTGCTGCCAGCAGTGACAGTTTTTCTAAAGGAAATCTCCGGAGTGGCTCTCAGAACTCAGAGACTGGCAAGGGGCCTGGCTTTAGAAAGCCCTCTCCCTTCTGTGTACAAGAGCAGATGTGTGTGCTCGGCGTTCATCTCCTCGCAGGGCTGTGCCAACAGACGTGAGTTAAGGGCATGTAATTTGGTGCGGTTGGTCATTTTAATCACGTCCTGCAAAGCACTGTTATGTTCGGGTGACATTTTCTGGATAGTCAGCCTTTGGTTCTCTGTGGATGACACAGGAGGTAGACGTATCCAGAACCAAAGTCTTTGACCGAGTAGTGAAACCAGAAAGCCTTCCAGTCTCCGCAGCTGCTCCATCCGTGTATATGCCGATACAGTGTATACTGACGTACAGTGACCCACTCCGTTTCCTGATACATAGTCATCCCAAGACTTAACAGTTCAGCCTGAACTGTGCAGGTAGCCTGTCCGCTTGCACATCCTCCTGGAAGACATATAGCCCAGAAACAAGCACTGCTGTCTGCTGCCCACGTCAGCAGACTCGTCAGCCTGGACCGCGTTCCACGGGGATTCACTCACCCCCCGCCACCTGCCCCAGCACCCTCTGCCATTTCATCAGCTTGTCTAGTTACCGTGCTGGCCACCGTGCTGGCCAAGGAGGAACAGGTGCCACCTTCTGAGCTACAGCATCTCCCGAAAGTTCAGGACAGATGTCCTTAGCAGCAGGCAGGATCAGCTCCTCACCAGTAGGAAAGGGCTTTTGAGTTTGAGCAGTGTGGTTAACCAGTAAAGGTGACACTCTAAGTGCCGACACATTGGATGAAGCAGTGCTCTTTAATAATTGCTTCCGTTTTTTGTGTTCATGCTTTTTTGTTTTAAAAAGCTCCAAAGGCTTGTCTGTTTTTTTAAAAAAATAATTATTTATGCATTTTTGGCTGACCTGAGTCACTGTTGCTAAGCGGGCTTCTCCCTAGTTGTGGTGAGCGGGGCCCCCCTCTAGCTGGGCTGTGCGGGCTTCTCCCTAGTTGTGGTGAGCGGGGCCCCCCTCTAGCTGGGCTGCGGGCTTTTCCCTAGTTGTGGTGAGCGGGGGCCCCCCTCTAGCTGGGCTGCGGGCTTCTCCCTAGTTGTGGTGAGCGGGGGCCCCCTCTAGCTGGGCTGCGGGCTTCTCCCTAGTTGTGGTGAGCGGGGCCCCCCTCTAGCTGTGCGGGCTTCTCCCTAGTTGTGGTGAGCGGGG
>SJYX01022263.1:231940-254338 GCA_006410675.1 Oreotragus oreotragus | reverse complement strand
GGTGCGGGCTTCTCCCTAGTTGTGGTGAGCGGGGGGCCCCTCTCTAGCTGGGCTGTGGGCTTTTCCCTAGTTGTGGTGAGCGGGGGCCCCCCTCTAGCTGGGCTGTGTGGGCTTCTCCCTAGTTGTGGTGAGCGGGGCCCCCTCTAGCTGCGCTGTGTGGGCTTCTCCCTAGTTGTGGTGAGTGGGGCCCCCTCTAGCTGTGCGGGTTTCTCCCTAGTTGTGGTGAGCGGGGGGCCCCTCTCTAGCTGGGCTGTGGGCTTTTTCCTAGTTGTGGTGAGCGGGCCCCCCTCTAGCTGTGCGGGTTTCTCCCTAGTTGTGGTGAACGGGGGGCCCCTCTAGCTGGGCTGCGGGCTTCTCCCTAGTTGTGGTGAGCGGGGGCCCCCTCTAGCTGCGCTGTGCGGGCTTTTCCCTAGTTGTGGTGAGCGGGGCCCCCTCTAGCTGTTCGGGTTTCTCCCTAGTTGTGGTGAGCGGGGGCCCCTCTAGCTGTGCGGGTTTCTCCCTAGTTGTGGTGAGCGGGGCCCCCTCTAGCTGGGCTCTGCGGGCTTCTCCCTAGTTGTGGTGAGCGGGGGCCCCCTCTAGCTGCGCTGTGCGGGCTTCTCCCTAGTTGTGGTGAGCGGGGCCCCCTCTAGCTGTGCTGTGCAGGCTTCTCACTTGTGGTTGCTCTTGTTGCAGAGCACTGGCTCTGGAGCGAGGGCGTCAAGCGGTGCAGGGCAGCGAACACCCACAGTTACCTGAGCAGGGCACCTACCCTCAGTAACAGCTGAGAAGCTGCTGTCAGCAGGTAGACAGCCAACTGCAGAGACACATGCAGTGCTGTTCTGTTTGTGCAAATATGTGCACAGATACACAGTCTCCCCTCATCAGGGAAATCAAAGGCTGCAGTGTGAAAATATTAAACGGAAAGTTCCAGAAGTAAACAGTTGACCACTGTTGAATTTTGCGCCAGCTGATCAGTGTTGAGGAGATTGTTCACCTCAGCTTCAGCCCCTGGGCCGTGAGTTATCCCTGTCCCGCCTGTCAGTCTCCGAGGTTGTCAGACTGAGGGCCCAGGGCTTGTGTTTACCGACCATAATTTTACTAAAAATGGCCCTGCAGCACCAGGGGAGCGATGCTGGCAGTTTGGACATGCCACAGGGAAGCCACACAGGGTTCCTTTCAGTGAAAGGTGAGAGTTAGTGAGAAAAGGGGAGAAAACCATATGCTGAGGTTGCCAAGATGGATGGTGAGAATGACCCTTCAATCCATAAGGCAGTGAAGAAGGCAAAAGAAATCCACATTGTTTTGCTATTATGTCTCAAACCCTAAAACTTACAGCCAGTGTGTGAAGGCATTAAATTTATACCATAAGATATTCTGAGAGAGAGAGATACCATAGTCATGCACCTTTGTCAGTATTATAACTGTGATATAATTACATTGTTACAGTTGTTCTGTCTTGCCATTAGTTATTATTGTTCAACTCTTACTGTGCTCAAGTTGCAAACTTCACTTTATCTGAGGTATGTCTGTATAGGAAAAATACCATTGACGGGGTTTGGTGCTGTCCATGGTTTTGGAGTTTTGGAATGTATCCCCCACCGATAATAGGGCGGTCCAGTGTACGCTTGTTAATACACTGTTTGTCTGAAAGTTACAGCCAGACTGTTAGCATATGCAGGACGGCATCAGGGGCAGGATGTACTGGTGTGCACGCCACTGTCACACAGTTCTGTGCTGCTGTTCAGTCACTCAGCGTGTCCAGTCCTTTGCAACCCCATGGATTGCAGGACCCCAGGCTCCCCTGTTCCTCACTGTCTCCCAAAGCTTGCTCAGATTCACGACCGTGGAGTCAGTGATGCCAACTAACCATCTCATCCTCTTTCACCTCCTCCTCCTTTTGCCTTCAGTCTTTCCCAGCTTTACCTTTCTATTAGCATATATTATTTTACTTTCAGATATTCTAGATCGATAATCTTTGCAACCCCATGGATTGCAGGACCCCAGGCTCCCCTGTTCCTCACTGTCTCCCAAAGCTTGCTCAGATTCACGACCGTGGAGTCAGTGATGCCAACTAACCATCTCATCCTCTTTCACCTCCTCCTCCTTTTGCCTTCAGTCTTTCCCAGCTTTACCTTTCTATTAGCATATATTATTTTACTTTCAGATATTCTAGATCGATAATTTAAATAACTCGTGTTAAATATGTCTCATAAAGGAATTATCAAGAATGTACTTCTACCCATCACAGTTAATTCTTAATGTCACCTAAAATCTCTTGTCACAAAGTACATGAGCATTAAAGTGTAAGTACAAATACAACCTGCCTTTTGGCCTGAACACCCAACGAGGTGACCCTTAATTTTAAACACAGCAGTGAAGCGAATGAACTTGGGAGGCTGTGATCCAAATTTAGAGACTCCCCCCCATTCAAGAGTGAAGCCACAGTCCTGATCAGAGTCAGAAAGCATCTCCTCAATAATGAGTGAAGGTATTGATAATCCACACCGTGTAATCTGGGCTTCCAGGTGACACAGTGGTAACGAATCCTCCTGCCAATGCATGAGATACAAGACACACAGGTCCAATCCCTGGCCTGGAAAGATCCCCTGGAGGAGGAAGTGGCAGCCCACTCCAGTGTTCTTGCCTGGAGACTCCCATGGACAGAGGAGCCAGGTGGGCTGCACTCCATGATGGTGCAAGAGAGTCGGACACGACTGAGGACACACTCGCTGCTGCTGCCGTGCAATCTGCTGGAAAGAGCTGAAGTTTAAGACCCTGGCTGTCTTTACACACAGACACACACACGTTGAGTCCATGGTTTTTAAGCCATTTAAAAGTATGGTTACAATACCCAAAGGGACAAACATGAAACTAATAGGAAATCTGACACTAAACACTTAACTGATTTGAAGAAAACTTTTTCAATATTTCTTTTTTAAACCGATTATCTGGAAAAGCAGCCTAAGTGAAAATGCTGTGAAACATTCTCTATTTCAAAGTGAGACTGTACGTTACTGTCTGAATGAAGAATATTACCCTTGGAGGCGGATATGGATCTTTGTTGTTTGTTAATAGTTTATAGACCTACATCCTTATTATTATTTTTTTTCACCCAGGTGCCAGTTCAACAGATTCTGACAGTGAAAGTTTAGCTTTCAGATCGAAACCTGGAGCCATGCCACAGTAAGTGTGTACGGTCCCGTCAGTTTAAGTAGAAGATGTCAGCAGGCTTGTGCTCAGTGAGGCCGCTTGTGTTGTGCACTGAAGGCAGAGGTCAGCTGATGTCAGTCAGAGATCAGATGCTGGAACCTGGCACACAGGCTGTGACTTTTGAACTTTGAAACCTGCATTTCATCATCCGTGTCCCAAAATCTAACCATCCACAACGTTAGTTCCAGTGACAACTGACTGCTTATAAATGTGTAGATGGAGCAGTCACATTGAGAGAAAATTACTTAAATCATTACTAAAAGGTAAATGACAAACAACTTATCACGTAAATTAGAAAATATCTCATTAGGCTAGAAATGGATTTCCATTTGGATAAAGTGTATCTCCAGTTAGATCATGTCATGAAAATCTCAAAATTGAATTCTCCCTACAAAGACATAGGGATTATTGGTAATATTTAGGATCTTAATTATTTTGCAAAGATAAAATCTAGCAAGATTTTGTATAAAACTCCATGAATTTGAGATGGTGCTAATAAATTTGTTTGATTTACTAGTATATACATAACAATCACAGCCATTCAGCGTCAAATTACCACTGACCATTCATGTTAAAGGGGGCTTCTTCCCTGGTGGCTGAGTGGTAAAGAACCTGCTTGCAATGCAGGAGACGTGGGTGTGATCCCTGGGATGGGAAGATCCCCTGGAGGAGGGCATGGCAGCCCGCTCCAGTATTCTTGCCTGGAGAATCCTGTGGACAGAGGAGCCTGCTGGGCTACAGTCCATAGCGTGGCACAGAGACAAGGCTGAGTGCTAACGGAGCGTTTGTGTTAAAGGGCTCTTAATAAGATCACAGACTCTGCTACCTGAGCATTCAGACAAGGATCTCAAGTTTAGTGACGTTACGTGACTCACTTGAGATTACATAGCCTGTGACTTAGCAAAGTTGGGCCTAGAAACAACTCTTAACTTTCATGCAGTAAGAAAAGACCACAGGCCAAGACATTCTCAACTGTACACAGTGGTTAACTGGAATGCAGAGCAGTTGCTGTACTGGAAACCAGCCACCAGAGCTCTGAATTAAATACAGAAGCCCGGTCCTAAGCATTTCCTAAACGTACCTGCTTACTGCTATAGACTGGGCTTTTCTACGTATTATCTTTTCTCAGGATTTTCCGGTTCAATACTTTCTGCTTTCTAATAAGAGCTGAGATACATAGTTCATGAGCTACTTTCATCTGTGTGTTTATTTCGCTGATGACGGTGGGGGCCGTCCAAATGTACACTGAGCACCACTGTTCTAACTATGGGCTGTGGGTCCCCATGTCTGAAGCAGTTACAGTTGAAGCAGATTGAGCAAATGTAAAGAAACTGGCCTGTTCTGTGGAAATGTTTCAAAGAATAATTCCTGCTTAGGAAACTGTGACCCAAGACTTCACTCCTTGCTTTCCAGAGCTCAGAAGAAAACCACTTCCGTGTCCCTGACCATTGGATCATCATCTCCAAAGTCAGGAGTGACCACAGCTGTGATCCAGCCTCTGTCAGTCCCTGTTCAGCAGGTGAGCCTTATCCACGGCCCGAGGGGAATCAGACTCTTTAGCGAAAAGACCCCAACTAGTCCTCCCTTGAAATATCTCCTCAGTGGACACACAACTGGGACAAAAGACAATGACAAGTTCTTCCTTTTAATGCACCAAAAATAATTTTTAATCTGAGACACACTACTGATTAATCAACATCTGCGTTTCCTTTGGGAATTTCTTTTTCTCGCAGCTAATCCTCTGATAAAGTGGTATCTGTCTTGGCTGTTACTGCTTGATTCTCCCTCACCTACGTGCCATCTTCCATGTAGCCAAATTCGTTAGCTCGATTAAAACAAAGCAGAGAATGAGAAAAGTCCACCTAATCCCCAAAGTCCACCTGAGAGAGCTCAGAAGTCCACCTGTCCTCTGAGAGCTTAACAGATAATGTAGGAATATTCAGATTCCTTCACTTCACTGTGCATTTTCATCCTGCTTTCATTTCATTGTGAGACTGCTTTATCCAAGAAGAACAGCAGTACCCATGACTGGGTCATTGCAGTGAATTCACTTTGCAAACACGGAAGACCTGGAGCTTTTTTTAAGTAAAAAATTAGAATCTAGATGTCTCCAAATCAAATGTGATACTTAGCCTTGGTGCTTACAGGTGCCAAGACTCTTGCGACATGAGGTCGTTCTTGAGTCATAAGTGTGTCTAACGAACGTCAGTGTGCCCTCCAGCCACTGAGCGCCAGCGCCCATGGGTGTTTTACAAATTACAGGGCTCCCCTGGTGGCTCAATGGTAAAGAATCCGCCTGCAGTGCAGGGAGACCAGGGTTCGATCCCTGGGTTGGGAAGATCCCCTGGAGAAGGGAACGGCAGCCCACTCCAGTGCTCTTGCCTGGAGAGTTCCGTGGACCGAGGAGCCTGGCAGGCTACAGTCCATGGGGTCGCAAAAGAGTCGGACATGACTGAGCGACTAGCTCCTGCTTATGTACTCTGTGGTATGTTGGGTATGCGAACCGTAGAGAAAGCACATCTGAGATGAGACACGAGGAGAGAGTCAAGCAGCAGAAGTCACTCAAGGTGGCATGTGTAGTAGAAACTCCCTGTCAACCCCCAAAGCAGAGTGGGGTTTGCAGAAACCGTTCTGTGAACCGGTGGACGTGTTTGGGGTTTGCTGCGTAGGCGCTGGCAGGTGCGCAGCGAATGGGCAGCCCTGTGGGCGGCCGTGCCGTCGCCTGTGTGGGTCCGTCTTTTCGCGGTTTGTGTGTTCCGAGCCTGACCCCCGTGCCTCTGTCCTCCAGGCCCCCAGCCCCACCTTGTTCCTCTGCCGGCCGGATGGACCCGCTGCCGCCTGCCTCCCGCCTGTCTTCACCAAGGTCAGGCACCTGCACGTCTCATCCTGAGTTTGCTCTGGGCCTTTGATTCCATTCCCCTGTGGCCTCACGTGTAGTCTTTAAACATGAAAACGAGCGATGCACAGTTCTTATCGAGGTTACCTGTGGGGCTAAGCAGATACTCAGTGCACAGATGCTGTGTGACTGTGATCATATAAACGTCTGAGAAAGGTGGGCCCGATGGAAGTCAGGAGAGACTGGGAAAACCAAACAGCACATGGGAGAAGACAGGAAGATGGCTGGGAACCTGGGAAACCAGCGAGGTTTGTAGATGGTTTAAAAAGCAGCGGACAGATTTTCCGTTTGTCTCAGTGGGTGTTTTGCATCGTCAGGCATGATGGTCAGCTAAGCTCAGAAATGGTCCCACGGGGCGTTTCTCCTCTGTCTCCTCCCCACCTCTTTCTGAGAAAATTATAAATGTTCTAATTGGGGTTGAGTTGATTTACAGTGCTGTGTTAGTTTCGGGTGTACAGCACATGATTCAGTTATACATGTACGTTTTTTCAGATTCTTTTTCCTTACAGCGTTTTAAAAAATATTGAGTAGAGTTCCCTGTGTAATACAGTAGCTTCTTGTTGGTTATCTATTTTATATAGACCATAGTCTGTACATGTCAGACCCAATCTCCTAATTTATGCCCCCCACCTTCCTCTTTGGTAACAGTAAAGTTTGTTTTCTAAGTGTGTGGGTCTGTTTCTATTTTGTGTGTAAGTTCACTTGTATCGTTTTTTGGAATGAAAGATATTTAAAAGGCACAGTTGAAGAGGTCTATGTGCCAGCATACTGTCAGAAGTCATGCCTCAGGCCAGTCTCTAAGTTCAGTGTAATATAGCTCAAATTCCAACAGATCCTCGTTTTTACCGATGTTTGTTGTTGAACTTGGCAGTCTGATTCTAAATCTTTTGTGGTTTAGGAAGTGGCTGAGAGCAGCCGGGGCCCTCCTGCAGGGGCAGGCTGAGATGGTGTTAGGATCTAAGATGTCAGGACTCCCTAGAGTAGAGTGCCAGGATGGCAGGGCTGGCTCAAGCCTGGACAGACAGACAGATGAAGGCCCGAGAGCACCCACAAGATGCCCCAGCAACACGAGGCTCCCTGGGCAGGGTGGTTCCTCAGCAGTGGGCCCCAGCCTCAGCTACCTCACAGGATCTACCCCAAGTAACGGCAGACGAATGTGACAGTGGTTTCCGTAGTCCGTTATCTGAGATCTGTGAATCTTCCGCAAGACAGCCGAGAAGAGTCTCTGTCTTCATCCAGGGAATGATGCTTCCTCCTAAGCCAGCCTGCAGCCAGCTTGGTTAAAGACCTCTTCCTGCAGAGTGTTCACGGAGGACACAGTCAATGAATGAGGGTTGTCGACAACACCAGTGAGAGTCCACCTCCCCCTACCCAGGATAAAATACCCGAAGAAGGAAAAAGTCCCGTCCCATCTGTGAACAGCGGTGTCGTGATAACAGCGCAGGGGGCATCCACCCGTCTGTGCTCAGAGCAGGAGTCGTTCACAGAGCGGCCCGCATGAACACTGCATGGCGCTCAGGAGCTGTTCACACGCAGCCCCATCCGTGAAGTCTGTGTGACCTGCTGAGTTGTCGGAACGCTGTTGGTTTGGAGCCAGGGCTCTGTGCATCTCCGGGCTGAGGTGTCACACCTGTCCTGGGGCACCCAGCGGAGAGGGACCTGAGACTTCCCTTTCCTCCAGCAGGGCTGCAGAACTCCTCCGGGCCAGCCCCAGCCCATCCTTGTCCCAGCAGTGCAGCCCAGCTACTGGGGCAGAGACCCCAGCACAGTGTCCCCTTCACCCCAAAGGAAGCCAGGAGGTGTGCTCAGAGCCTAATAGAAAAGGAAACCAGAAGTCCACATTTTTCTAAAGCTTGAATTTTTAACTCACAAACAGCAGAAGAGTGGCTGTTCCCGCCTGTGGTGCGGGCCTCTCCCTCCTCGCAGGTGCCTGCAGCACCCTTACCCTAGGGGCGGTGCCCCTCCCTGCCCTGCTCCGTCCTTCAGGGGCCTGGGCTCTGCCAGTCCTTGGGCACCTCCATCCGTGTCCCCCCACGCCCCTGGTGGGGGTCCCTGGGGCTGAAGCTGGGGCCGCTGACCTGGTGGGGACAGCAGCTCGTGGGCCCCAGGGACACGCTCGGGGCCAGGAGAGCGGCCGCCCCGGTGGCGTTTCTCCCTGGAGCCGTGGACCTTGCAGGGAGGCTTGGTACCAGGTGGACCCGACAGCACTTGATGCCCTCCTGTGGACCTCAGACCCCCAGGGCCCCAGACCAGCCTTCCGACGTCAGCCGTACTGATTGGCTTTGGCCAGGAGAAGAAGCTCACTCGGGAGGAGCCATGTGGCAGACCTCGGAAAACTAGAGACCTGTGTGTGTGACGTGCCTGGTTTCTACCCAGGTCCTACCTCTGTGATTTTCCAATGTGAACAGTATGCACAATCCTAGGAGCAAACTAGAGGCTCCTAGGTGTCTGGAAGCTCACACGTGAAGAGTATTTGTGAAGCGTCTGTAATGTGCTGTGAATGCTCCCTGGACACACTGGGGACATCGATGACTCCGAGGGGAACATCTTCCCTGCTGATCTGCGAAATACTGCTCTCTGGACTAATCAGAAAGTGGAAGTCCATTTAAAACCAAAATCTTTTCTACATTTAAAACTAAGAATGAAGAGAGAATGGACTCAGAAGTAGGTAATAATATTCACCTTTCATTTACTAAAAAAGTCCTTTGGCACCAAAATTCTCACTGAGTGCATTAGACTTTCCTGCTTCTGCCCATATTGTGGACTTCCAGGGTTTCCACGGGGCCAGAGCACATGCACTGCAGGCCAGTTGCTACAGGATCTGTTTGGTTCTATGCATAATCATTTATTGTATCTGACTTCCTTCAAGAGCTGTACACGTCCTTTATCAGATGCGATACCCTGTAGGCACACACGTAGGTAGTAGAAAGTTTCAGTGGGCCTGTGGCCAGGGGAAGAAGGCAAGGGAGGCACCTGAAAGGGCCAGTTATTCCTTTGGTTTTCAGTAGCCAGTTTACAAGCTTCAGCTCTTTGCATCTATGAAGCCACACTCATTTCTGGTTTTGTTGGGCTTTAAAAGTGTATTGGTCTGGAGCTGGAGTGGGTGGAGCACCAGGATGACAGTGCTGGTCAGACGGAGGAGGCAAGGAAGGTCAGGTGGGGGAACTGCTCCTGTTTTATTGCACTCAGAACCTGCAGGTGAATGGAATCTGGAAAGAGGTACTGCTGCACCTATCTGTGGGGCCGCAGTGGAGACACGGACATAGAGAACAGACTTATGGACCCGGGGAGCAGGTCTGGGAGAAAGGAGAGGGTCAGATGAGTGGAGAGAGTAGTGTAGGAACATATACACTACCATAGGTAACATGGATCTCCAGTGGGAGATTTGCTGTGTGGCTCAGGGAACTCAAACCAAGGCTCTGTGACTACCTAGCAGGGTGGGCTGGGGAGGCAGGTGGGAGGAAGGTTCAAGAGGGAGGGGGTATATCTATACCTGCGGTTGACTCATGTGGATATTTGGCAGAAACCAACACAATATTGTAAAGCAATTATCCTTCAATTAAAAATAAATTTAAGTATTAAAAACACAAAAGAACCTGCAGATGAGGAATTGCCAGCCCTCCTTCTGGTACAGCTGCCCCAGGATGCTGGTGGATAGGGGCGGGTCCTGGGGGAAGGTCGGAGCTTGGGGCACAGATAGGAGACCCAGGTTCAGTCCCTGGGTTGGGGAGATCCCCTGGAGAGGAGCATGGTGACCCACTCCAATATTCTTGTCTGGAGAATCCCATGGACAGAGGAGCCTGGCGAGCTCCTCTGGTGGACACGTGGCATCTCCTTCCCCTCCTGTCTGGTCCCCCAGATGGAGCATGGGTGCATTGCACCAGCGCATCCTCATGTAGATAAAGACAGAGCACGCCGATGCTGAGAAGTTCCATGGGTGGCGGAGGCCATGCACTGCAGGGCGGGCCCCGGGACCTCCCGCGCTTCATCACCGGGGACACAGCGCTCTCCTGACCTGAGGAGGGGTTCATGTGCATGGTGCACACCCTGTGCTTGCTCCTCTGAGCTTGGGAAGTGTTCCTCTGTCTCATGAGACCGTGTTGTGTGGCTGTGTGAGCCCAGACCTGACGGGCGTGTCCCGGTGTTTCAGGAGCTGCAGAACATTTGTGCGTCCGAGGGCCAGGTGGTCGTGCTGGAGTGCCGTGTGCGTGGCACGCCCCCGCTGCAGGTCTGCTGGTTCCGACAAGGCAGTGAGATCCAGGACTCACCGGACTTCCGGATCTTGCAGAAAAGTAAGGAGAGGGGCCCCCTCACAACACTGCCCACAACACCACCCCCGGGTCTGACCAGGCCCTTGTCTCCAGTCCAGGAGAACCAGGAAGGGTTTAGTCACTGACATGCATGGATTCTTCTTTGTTTCCTTTTTTTGGGGGGGATTTTATTACTTTTAAATTGTTTTTTTATTCCTCCCTCTTGAACCTCCCACTCCAGCCCACCCCTCTAGATATTTTTTAATTTTAATTTTTATTAAAATGTAGTTGATTAACAATACTGAATTAGTTTCAAGCGTACAGTGAAGTGATTTAGCTATATATATACACACATCCGAGCTTCCCTGGTGGCTCAGATTTCAAAGAATCTGCCTGCCATGCAGCAGATCCCAGTTTGATTCCTGGGTTGGGGAGATCCCCTGGAGAAGGGGTAGGCTACCCACTCCAGTATTCTTGCCTGGAGAATCCCAAGGACAGAGGAGCCTGGCGGGCTGCAGTCCATGGGGTTGCAAAGAGTCGGACATGACTGAGTGACTAAGCACAGCGTGCAGCCATCCATCCTCTTTCGGACTCTTGCTCCAAATAGGTCACTATTTGGGGTATGAGCTAGAGGACCCTGTGCTGTACAGGAGGCCTGGTTGTGTGTCTGTTTATGGACAATGGTGTGAGGTGCATAGATTTGTGATCTCAGAGTGAGGGGACATGGGCTCCAGCACATTAAAGCCATCCTGCTGGCTGTGGGCCCTCGCATGCCCTGACTGAGGTTTTGTTTTCTTCTTCCTCAAAATCGCAAATCCACATTTGAATTCAAAGTTGGGCCAGTCATCTTAGGAGGCTCTGAGCCTTCTATGAACTGCAGTTGAAAACCTTGCTAGTGAGAGCTGTTCAGGGAATTTTGGTTTATTTATGGGGATATAAATTGATCTAACATCCCTCTTTCTTGTGCGATGGGGCTTGTCTGCAGTGTTTCTGCAGATGTGTCCTAGACAAGGTCACAGTAAAGGATGGGCAGGTTCAGTATGAACGGAAACTGACTCTAATGCTCTGTTTTGATTTCTTTTTTTCTCATGTGGGGAACAGAACCTCGATCCACAGCTGAACCTGGTAAGAAGCTTTTTCTTTTTTTCTCTCTGCTAATGTATCTGCAGTTTCAGTAGCCCTTTGTTTCCATTTTAAACCACATGCAGAACAATGTTTTTGCAGTTCCCTGGAAATGTGAAACCCCCTTACAGACAATATCTTCTTTCTTGTGGGGTCTGCACACTGCATTTTACGTCCAGTTGTTTTATTAGTGAAACATTCAGTTCCTTTCAGACAAGGAGATCGGGCTCAGTGACTTAAGGCTTTTAAAACCATGGTCTTTTATACTCAGAAAGCAAACTAAGCTAGAGATGAAAAAGCATGCTGCTAAGATGCGGCACATTTCTCCTAAACAGAAGACACCACCAGCTAGACTGCAGCCTGGAGATACGTCTCCTGGGAGAGCAGCCTGAAGGTGTCAGCAGAGTGACCCCAGGACCTGTGTGTGTCCTGAGGTGTCAGCAGAGTGACCCCAGGGTCTCTGTGTATCCTGAGGGTCAGCAGAGTGACCCCAGGGCCTCTGTGTATCCTGAGGTGTCACCAGAGTGACCCCAGGGCCTCTGTGTATCCTGAGGTGTCAGCAGGGTGACCCCAGGGCCTCTGTGTGTCCTGAGGTGTCAGCAGAGTGACCCCAGGGCCTGTGTGTGTCCTGAGGGTCAGCAGAGTGACCCCAGGGCCTCTGTGTGTCCTGAGGTGTCAGCAGAGTGACCCCAGGGCCTGTGTGTGTCCTGAGGTGTCAGCAGAGTGACCCCAGGGCCTGTGTGTGTCCTGAGTGTCAGCAGAGTGACCCCAGGGCCTCTGTGTGTCCTGAGGTTTCAGCAGAGTGACCTCAGGGCCTCTGTGTGTCCTGAGGTTTCAGCAGAGTGACCCCAGGGCCTGTGTGTGTCCTGAGGTGTCAGCAGAGTGACCCGAGGGCCTCTGTGTGTTCTGAGGGTCAGCAGAGGGACCCCAGTGACTCTCTGTGCTCCCTGAGGTGTCAGCAGAGGGACCCCAGGCCTCCATGTGTGCGCCCTGAGCTGTGAACACTTCCTGTGTTGCAGCGGGACAACGGCGTCGCGGCCTGCGGTACCCACTTACACATCCCTGGCCTCATCAGAGCCGTGTGCTCCAGCATCCGGGTCTCCTGCCCTCTGCCTCACTCTTCTCATTCTTGCCTGTCTTCTCACAGACAAAACTGACATCTAAAGAGAAGCTGAGCTTTCTGTCACGTGTTTCCTAGCAGGTCCTCCTGAAGGACACTGTCTCAGTGTTTTCCCAGCAGTGGCATCACAGGCTTCGGTCTTCTTGCTGAAGGGTAGGAATGATATGTCTCTGCTTCCCCATGGTTGCGTCTCTTAGGTGCCAGACTCGGCTCTGGCCCTCCTTGGAGATCTTGGAGGCTCCTGGTCAGAAAGGCTGCGGTTGGTCCCGAAGCTCTCATACCCCAGCAGAGGGCCTGAGGGGCAGAATGTGAGTCAGTTAGGATCCAACCATGAGGGATGCTCAGAGCACCCTGAGGGGAGACTGGAGTGGATCTGATGCCTTCCACTTTCTTTTAAGTCTTTACTGGACAGCAGGTGGCTTACAATATTGTTAGTTCCTGCTGTGCACAAAGTGAATCAGCTATATGTACACAGAGTACAGTCCATGGGGTCTCAAAGAGTCAGATACGACTGAGCAGCTAAGCACAGCACACACGTATATCTGCTCTTTCTTAGCTTCTTTTCCCATATAGGTCATGATAGAGTGCTGAGTAGAGCTCCCTGTGTTATCCAGCAGGTCCTCATGTGTACTGTATTATGTGTACTAGTGTGCACATGTCAGTCTCAATCCCCCAGTTTATCCCTTTCCCCCTTTTCCCCTTCACAACCATAAGATTATTTTCTACACCTGTGACTCTACTTCTGTTTTGTAAATCAGTTCATCTGTACCATGTGTTTAGATTCCACGTCTATGGGGTCACACAGAGTCGGACACAACTGAAGCGACTTAGCAGCAGCAGCAGCAGCAGTATCATCTGATGTCTTTCTCTGTCTGACCCACTTCACTCAGTATGACACTCTCTAGGACCATCCTTGCTGCTGCAAACGGCATTATTCCATTCTTTTTATGGCTGAGTAGCATTCCATTGAGTGTATGTGCCACATCTTTCTTATCCACTCCTCTGTCAGTTGACATTTAGGTTGTAGCTCAGTCAGTAAAGAATCCACCTGCCATGCAGGAGACCCAGGTTCGATTCCTGGGTCAGGAAGACCCCTTGGGGAAGGAAATGGCAACCCACTCCAGTGTTCTTGCCTGGAGAATCCGATGGACAGAGGAGCCTGGTGGATTATAGTCCCACGAGGTTGCCAGAGTTGGATATGGCTGAGCGGCCACACTGCTAACTAGCTCTATATCTCGGCTATTGTGAATAGTCCCGCAGTGAGCACTGGGGTGCAAGTTTCGTTTTGAATTATGGTTTTCTCCGGATATATGTCCAAGAGTGGGATTGCTGGGTCATTTGGTAGCTCTCTTTTCAGTTTTTTGAGGAACCTCCAAACTGTTCTCCATAGCGGCTGCCCCAATTTACATTCCAGCCAGCAGTGTAGGAGGCTTCCTCTCCTCCACATCCTCTCTAGCATTTTTTGTTTGTAGACTTTTTGATGATGGCCATTCTGACCAGTGGGAGGTGATAGCTCACTGTCGTTTTTATTTGCATTTCTCTGATAATCGGCAATGTCGAGCATCTTTTCCTGTGTTTTTTGGCCCTCTCCGTGTCTTTTTTGGAGAAATGTCTGTTGAGGTCTTCCATTTTTTATTGGGTTGTTGGTTCTTGTGGCACTGTGCTGTGTAAGCTGCATATGTTGGAGATTAATCCCTTAGCAGTTGCTTTGTTTGCAGATATTTCCTCCAGTTCTGCAGGTTGTCTTTTCATTCTGTTTCTGGTTTGGCAATGTCGAGCATCTTTTCCTGTGTTTTTTGGCCCTCTCCGTGTCTTTTTTGGAGAAATGTCTGTTGAGGTCTTCCATTTTTTATTGGGTTGTTGGTTCTTGTGGCACTGTGCTGTGTAAGCTGCATATGTTGGAGATTAATCCCTTAGCAGTTGCTTTGTTTGCAGATATTTCCTCCAGTTCTGCAGGTTGTCTTTTCATTCTGTTTCTGGTTTCCTCTGCTGTGTAAACGCTGATCTGATGCCTTCCTGTTGTGCGTTACTCCCAGACCCAGCGCCCACATGTATAGTCCCCACGGCAGGTGCTGTGGTCACTTTCCAAATTATGGAAACACAATTGCATATTTTGTCTGTGACGTTGTTTCATATAAAATTGATGCTGTGTAATGATGACGCTGTTCCCTGATGGAGGGAACTTCTGAGGCTCAGTCTCCCGTATGAACTGAGGTGGAAACCCAATGGGAGTTAGGGCACATCTCTTACATTGCCATTTTAAATAGACTAGATAGATGAATGGATATAAACACAGGAATCAAATTTCTACTTTACCCACAAGAAAGTTTGCATGAACAAATCTGTGGAGAAGGTTATCTCTTGATACTTTATTTATTTACAAATAAAACTAAAGTCTTGGGCCAAACATTCTGAAAGCATTTCTGGTGGAATGGATTAAGAGTGCTTTTGAGGTTGCATTTTGGATTCTGTTTGAATCCATGCAACTCTTTCATCGTGTTTGAATTCTGTTTGAATTCATGCAACTTCTTTCATCATGTTTTATCCATTGTCATCACCTACACAGGTGATGTGATTTATTAACTGTCTCTCGTGATCTGTGTTGGAAAATCATAAACTAAGCATCATCTGAAAATTCAAAACACTGGTTAGAAATTGCATAGCTCAGTTTCTGAGTATGTGTGTGTTTGAAAATTGAAAACAGTATGCCAACTAAGAAGAATTTGGTGACAAGGGAGAGAAACTCCACACACTCGCACCCCTCACACAACATACATGCCTGTCTGTTATGTTCACTGTTTTGCTTCTAGAATTTGGTTGAACTATTTAGTGAAACCAGTGCTGAGCAGCTTCATGGGGTAGTCTGACCTCTAGAATGTCCTTGAACGCCTTTGGGTTAGTGACAAATCATGCCAGGGAGAGCAGGATCTGGAAGGCCTTCCTTATCCATGAGGGATGCTCAGAGCACCCTGAGGGGAGACTGGAGTGGATCTGATGCCTTCCACTTTCTTTTAAATCTTTACTGGACAGCAGGTAACTTACAGTATTGTTAGTTCCTGCTGTGCACAAAGTGAATCAGCTATATGTACACAGAGTACAGTCCATGGAGTCTCAAAGAGTCAGATACGACTGAGCAGCTAAGCACAGCACACACGTATATCCGCTCTTTCTTAGCTTCTTTTCCCGTATAGGTCATGATAGAGTGCTGAGTAGCGCTCCCTGTGTTATCCAGCAGGTCCTCATGTGTACTGTATTATGTGTACTAGTGTGCACATGTCAGTCTCAATCCCCCAGTTTATCCCTTTCCCCCTTTTCCCCTTCATAACCATAAGACTATTTTCTACGCCTGTGACTCTACTTCTGTTTTGTAAATCAGTTCATCTGTACGATGTATTTAGATTCCACGTCTGTGGGGTCGCACAGAGTCGGACACGACTGAAGCGACTTAGCAGCAGCAGCAGCAGCAGTATCATATGATGTCTTTCTCTGTCTGACCCACTTCACTCAGTATGACACTCTCTAGGACCATCCTTGCTGCTGCAAACGGCATTATTCCATTCTTTTTATGGCCGAGTATCATTCCATTGAGTGTATGTGCCACATCTTTCTTATCCACTCCTCTGTCAGTTGACATTTAGGTTGTAGCTCAGTCAGTAAAGAATCCACCTGCCATGCAGGAGACCCAGGTTCGATTCCTGGGTCAGGAAGACCCCTTGGGGAAGGAAATGGCAACCCACTCCAGTGTTCTTGCCTGGAGAATCCCATGGACAGAGGAGCCTGGTGGATTATAGTCCCACGAGGTTGCCAGAGTTGGATATGGCTGAGCGGCCACACTGCTAACTAGCTCTATATCTCGGCTATTGTGAATAGTCCCGCAGTGAGCACTGGGGTGCAAGTTTCGTTTTGAATTATGGTTTTCTCCGGATATATGTCCAAGAGTGGGATTGCTGGGTCATTTGGTAGCTCTCTTTTCAGTTTTTTGAGGAACCTCCAAACTGTTCTCCATAGCGGCTGCCCCAATTTACATTCCAGCCAGCAGTGTAGGAGGCTTCTTCTCCTCCACATCCTCTCCAGCATTTTTTGTTTGTAGACTTTTTGATGATGGCCATTCTGACCAGTGGGAGGTGATAGCTCACTGTCGTTTTTATTTGCATTTCTCTGATAATCAGCAATGTCGAGCATCTTTTCCTGTGTTTTTTGGCCCTCTCCGTGTCTTTTTTGGAGAAATGTCTGTTCAAGTGTCCTTGAACGCCTTTGGGTTAGTGACAAATCATGCCAGGGAGAGCAGGATCTGGAAGGCCTTCCTTATAATCGGCACATCCTCAGAACGTATGGAAAAGTCTGCCCTTTCTGTGCTCGCTCAAGTTTCCTGTTTTTCTTTTCCCTTCGATTTGATCTGGAAGCATTTAAGAATACAGATTCCTTCATTCCAACCACAATAATAGCATTTGCTGAAGACAAGTATCGGTATTTTTTTGGTTGAACGGTATTTCAAGCAAATCTGTCAGTGCAAGGCAAACCGCATATATAGTCATCAGTTATGGAAAAAAAAAAACACAACTAGTCTTCTCTGATCTCTGTCATTCCTCCACAGTTGTGCTTCTCACAACACAACTGGATTGTTCCTTTCTTTCATGGAGGACTATTACAATATTTGGCTTCAGGAGTCTACTCTTGGCATGGAGAATTACATAAAATCCATAAACATGAACAACAATCCAAGTGACCATTTACATGAGCTGTTGAGTTAGAACTTCACAACAAGCAAATATTTATTTATTTATTTAATTTTTATTTTTACTTTATTTTACTTTACAATACTGTATTGGTTTTGCCATACATTGACGTGAATCCGCCACAGGTGTATACGAGTTCCCAATCCTGAACCCCCTCCCACCTCCCTCCCCATACCATCTTTCTGGCTCCCGTGCACCAGCCCCAAACATCCTGTATCCTGTATCGAACATAGACTGGCGCTTCGTTTCTTACATGATTTTGTACATGTTTCAGTGCCATTCTCCCAAATCATCCCACCCTCGCCCTCTCCCTCAGAGTCCAAAAGTCCGTTCTACACATCTGTGTCTCTTTTGCTGTCTCGCATACAGGGTCATCATTACCATCTTTCTAAATTCCATATATATGTGTTAGTATACTGTATTGGTGTTTTTCTTTCTGGCTTACTTCACTCTGTATAATCGGCTTCAGTTTCATCCATCTCATTAGAACTGATTCAAATGTATTCTTTTTAATGGCTGAGTAATACTCCATTGTGTATATGTACCACAGCTTTCTTATCCATTCATCTGCTGATGGACATCTAGGTTGTTTCCATGTCCTGGCTATTATAAACAGTGCTGCGATGAACATTGGGGTACACGTGTCTCTTTCAATTCTGGTTTCCTCAGTGAGTATGCCCAGCAGTGGGATTGCTGGGTCATAAGGCAGTTCTGTTTGCAGTTTTTTAAGGAATCTCCACACTGTTCTCCATAGTGGCTGTACTGGTTTGCATTCCCACCAACAGTGTAAGACGGTTCCCTTTTCTCCACACCCTCTCCAGCATTTATTGCCACAACAAGCAAATATTAACACATACTTGTAGTTGAGCAGTGTCCTGGCTTGCCTGACAAAACCACATATGATTATGATTCCTTTACTGGGAGGCGAACGTCTAACATTGACCTTGAAGCTGACTGATGCTTACAGGGCACAAAACTCAACTTCTATTGAACCTTCTGCTTTCCTCACATTTAAGGATAGCTCCATCCCACGGACAGACCTGTGAGCTCTTCAGCCTTTCGGAATGTATGTAGGAACTGGCTTCCCCCCTGGCTATTTTTTAGCCACTGTTCAATGGAGAGGAGATAAATTTTGTTAAAGGACTAGGTTGAGAGTAGTCTCCAAATGCCAAGATGGAAGATGGCTGAGATTCAGAATGCATCCAGCCTTCCCCCACTTCCTGACCCGCGCACTCTTGTGCTCTCCTCCCCGGCTGGCCTCTTCCCTTCCTTTCTTTCCCCGTTTGCCCCCTCACTTATTTATATGTCTCTTTTTCTCGTCTCTTCATTCTCCTTCCTTTCTCTTATTCGTGGATAAGATGAAGACCTGGAAATGAAACTGAAATTCACTGGTGCCTGTTCGCAGCCCCTGGAGGGGTTAGATGTTTAGATAAAGAAGGAAAGAGCCAATTCCCTCCAGTTGTGTTACACAACGGAAGCAGGTTTTTCTCGTCACTCCTGTGCTGTGTCAGTCTGAGGTGTTTCCGCTGCTTTCCTGTCTAGACAGAGGTCTGCCTGCATCCCCATCTCCTCAGCGGCTCAGTCCACAGCAGTCAGTGTGCTCAGGACCCACATGTCTTCCAGAAAGCCTGCCCCAGCCTCCTTGACATGCTGACCTTATCCTGATTGAGTCCTTCAGAGACCTGTGTATGGGGGGGCAGGGAGGGGGTAGGGCACAGAAGACCCCTGTGACAGCTGTCAGCACCAGGCCCTGACTCAGCTGTCTGGAAATGGCCACAGGCTGTGTTGAGTTACTCCTGCAGCACTGTCTCATGGCGTGCAAAATCCAAACTCCCAAAACGTGTCTTAATGGTTGGGGGATGGTGCCTGAGAAAGTGTGGCTCTCTGCTCACCAGGGCCACCCACCCTCCTAGCTCCCGAGAGTGGAATCCTCAGTCAACATGTGAATGAATTATATTTTATTACATGAAGTGAGGTGCTGAGTGGTCGGAGGGTGACGGTGAGCATGTTTGAATGCAGTTCCAGGCTAAGATGGTAGATTAAACAAAAGTGGGTTGGATAAAGCCTGTGGTTCCCAAACTGTGTGGCCAGACCTCGTGCACCACACCTGCCTGCAGAGGTGCTGGAGATGGTGGAGATTTTCAACAAAACAGTGAGACTTGACATATAGGTAAGGACTGCTGGCTTGAGTGGAGAAGGCAGTGGCACCCCACTCCATACTCTTGCCTGGAGAATCCCATGGGCGGAGGAGCCTGGTGGGCTGCAGTCCATGGGGTCGCTGAGAGTTGGACATGACTCAGTGACTTCACGTTCACTTTTCACTTTCATGCATTGGAGAAGGAAATGGCAACCCACTCCAGGGTTCTTGCCTGGAGAATCCCAGGGACGGGGGAGCCTGGTGGGCTGCCGGCTCTGGGGTTGCACAGAGTCGGACACGACTGAAGCGACTCAGCAGCAGCGGCAGCTGGCTTGAGGCGGCTCTGCGTCATGATGTTAGCTCATTCTGTGTTCTCTTCGGTAATGGGGCTCTTGTTCTTAGTTGCTCAGTCATGTCCATTACTTTGTGACCCCGTGGGCTGCAGCACACCAGGCTCCCCTGTCCTTCACCATCTTCTGGAGCTTGCTCAAACTCATGTCCATTCAGTCGGTGATGCCATCCAACCATCTCATCCTCTGTCGTCCCCTTTCTCCTCCTGCCATCAGTCTTTCCCAGCATCAGGGTCTTTTCCAGTGAGTCAGCTCTTCACATCAGGTGGCCAAAGTATCAGAGCTTCAGCTTCAGCGTCAGTCTTTTGAACTTTGTGAAACAGTTTTTGTGTGTGTGTGATGAAGACCAAGTCCCAGATGCAAACCAGTGTGGAGCATGAAAGGGGAGTGGCCGGTCCAGTGTGGACATGAGAGGAGGGTGGAGGGTCCAGTGTGGACGTGAGAGGAGGGTGGGGGGTCTAGTGTGGACGTGAGAGGAGGCTGGGGCTCCAGTGTGGACCTGAGAGGAGGTTGGAGGGTCCAGNGTGTGTGTGTGATGAAGACCAAGTCCCAGATGCAAACCAGTGTGGAGCATGAAAGGGGAGTGGCCGGTCCAGTGTGGACATGAGAGGAGGGTGGAGGGTCCAGTGTGGACGTGAGAGGAGGGTGGGGGGTCTAGTGTGGACGTGAGAGGAGGCTGGGGCTCCAGTGTGGACCTGAGAGGAGGTTGGAGGGTCCAGTGTACACGTGAGCGGAGGGTGGGTGGTTCCAGTGTGGACGTGAGAGGAGGGTGGGGGGTCCAGTGTGGACGTGAGAGGAGGCTGGGGCTCCAGTGTGGACGTGAGAGGAGGGTGGGGGGTCCAGTGTGGACGTGAGAGGAGTGTGGGGGGTCCAGTGTGGACGTGAGAGGAGAGTGACTGGTCCAGCGTGACTCCAGGAGAAGTTGTGCCATGGTCCAGGGCTGAGCACACGGACACACATACACTCATACACACACGAGTGATCATGGTGACTTAGTAAACTACTGATATTTTCCTTCCATTTATGTGTATTTTTAAAAATGGTAACTTCTTAAGACCTAGATATTATCACGTTCTTGCTGTGAACTGCTTAGCAAACAGGACCGTTCACTGCATCTTTCGGTCTGGAAGACCATGAAAAATTGCTGAGACACTTAGGGTCTTGTGAGCTAAGAAAGTCTGCTTTAATGTCTGGGGAGTGAGGGAGAGACTTGAAGCAGGAGACAGAAGGACCGTGTCACTCTGAGGACCTGAGACCTGCCTCCGCCCCCCGACCCACTGCCCTAGCCCTGGGAAAGCCGGCTGGGCCGAGGTGCTGGGGCTCGTCTCTGGGCAACTGGAACACCCCAAAAGAAGAAAAACCCACCCGTGACAATCCAGGAGTTTCTCCAACACAGAGGCAGCTATGGGAAGGCCCAGGTGCCCAGTGCTCTCTGCTGCTCTGAGCTTCCACACGGCTCAGAACCATGCGGATGGGAAGAGATCAAACCCGCATGGAGAAACTGCCCTCTGGGATGGTACGGAAAAGCAGGATCAGCTCCCCAAAATGCAGCGTGGAGGCCACAGACGCACTAAGAAAATCGTGAAACAGCACCGGTATCGTCAGAGAGACAAGAGAATCGTTGCATCCAGGAAGCAAAACTAAAAATACAAGAGCTGGGAGGAGGGGAGGGTGTTCAGAAAATGAGGAGTTCGTTGAATGAGAAGACTAGCAGCAGAAACAAAAGCTGGGAAAATGTCTGACAACAGGAGCAAAAGACAGGAGGGATGTAAGAGAGAAAAGGAATGAAAATCAGATGGTAGAGACCCACCCGGGTGGACCACACATTCGCAACTAGGATTCCAGGAGGCAAGGATGAAGGGGAGGGATTATCAGCAAGAGACTATGTTTATTCCCCAAACTGGAGGCAGTCAGTGTCCAGACTGAAGGGGCCCTGAGCGCACAACGTGTCTAGACACACTGATGGTCACGTGTCCTGTGAAGTCACAGGGCCCGGGATGAGACCATGATCGCCCCACACCCAAGGAGGCAGCCCCAGCGCACAACAGTACGTGGGTCGGAGAGCCCGGGCCTCTGAGCGGGCTCACAGCACACAGAGGTGAGGCAGGCCTTCCACGTGCTGCTGTGACGGGACCTCCAGCGCAGAGCCGGACGCCAGGCGAGCCTCTGGCTCCACGCAGAGCAGCACTCGCGATCTGTCAGACTTGCATGCCTCAAGGACTGCCCCGCACCACCTGTCTGCAGGGTGTGCTCCTGGCAGCGAGAGAACTCACGGGCAGGAAGGAGCGCGACAGCAAAGGCGAGCAGAGCTGGGGGCACCCACAGGGCACGGCCACGTTGGGGTGTGACGAGGGCAGACACGGTGTGGCGGTCCCCACTCAGAGCTCAGGGCCAGTGCCCGTCTCCTGCCCTGACGACAGACGATGGTGAACTGACCCCAGGTCGCATCTCTGCTTGGCCTGACCCCCATCCCTGCCTGCGGGATCAGCTGGGAGCACACGTGTACCTGCTTGTGGACGTGCTCTGATCTGACCCAGAGCTGAGAGCAGAAAGTCGGCCGGGTTAAACTTCAAACCGGTCACGTGACAGACACAGAGC
>SJYX01022263.1:218004-229754 GCA_006410675.1 Oreotragus oreotragus | reverse complement strand
CCCCCCCCCCCCCCCCCCCGCCAGGTCTTCTGGCCAGCTGTCCTGCTCCTGCCCGTGCTCGGCCCCTCCACACAAGCCGCCACCCAGCCAGGAGCCCCAGATTTCCCAGGAGACCCTGCGGCCTTGCCCACGCGGGACCCCTGTGTGCTTTGATAAACACCTGGGGAAGCTCAGGTTTCTTCTGACAGTGGCAAGTTGGCCTTTTCTTTACATGACGAGATAAATACTTGTCCTCAGTCGTGTCTGACTTTTTCAGGTGCCATGGACTGGGACCCCCGCAGACTCCTCTGTCCGTAGGAGTTGCTCAGCGAGAATACAGGAGTGGGTTGCCATTTTCTCCAAAATGCTTGTTAGTCAGCATTTAAAAATTAACTAAAGTCAGAGAAAAATAAGTATCATATGACATCACTCATGTGAAATCTAAAATAATGATGGAAATGAACCTATTTGCATAACAGAAATAGTCGCAGATGTAGAAAACAAGCTTACGGTTACCGAAGGAGAAGGAGGCTAGGAAGGGATAAGCTGGGAGATTGGGACTGACATGCACACACCGCAGTATGTAAGATAGGTAACCGTCACAGACCTGCTGGGTGTCACGGGGAGCTCTGCTCAGTGCTGCAGCAACCTGTGTGGGGAAAGGATCTAAAGGAGAGTGGGTGTATGTGCATGTATAACTGATTCACTCTGCTGGACCCCTGAAACCAACACAACATGCAAACCAACGACACTCCAATCAAAATAAATTACAAAGTGGAACTAAAGGGCACGCTCTTGAAGGAACTAGCTGCTGCTGCTGCTGCTAAGTCGCTTCAGTCGTGTCCGACTCTGTGCGACCCCACAGACGGCAACCCATTGGGCTCCGCCATCCCTGGGATTCTCCAGGCAAGAACACTGGAGTGGGATGCCATTGCCTTCTCCGAAGAACTAGAGGTATGTGGTAAACATACAGGGAAATCAAACGGAAAGGAAGATTCAGCTGGGGTGGGTGCTGGCGAGCATTTCTAAAGAACTGGAACTGGTCATCTTTCTTTTCTTAGATTTATTGATGAGTCTGTTGGGGTTCATTTCATTATTACTCCCTAATCTATGCATTTTTATTTTTATTTATTTTTTACTTTACAGTACTCTATTGGTTTTGGCATACATTGACATGAATCTGCCACGGGTGTACACGAACTCCCAAACATGAACCCCCCTCCCTAATTTTTTTATTGAAGTGTAGTTGATTTATAATGTTAGTTTTTTGCTGTATGTTAAAGTGATCCAGTTTCATATATATATATATATATATATATCCTTTTCATATTCTTTTCCATTATGATTTACCACAGGAAGTCCTTTAAAAAATGTATATGTCTTATAGTTGATTCAGTCTTAACACTGAATCACATCTTGCTAACTTTAGTCCAGAGTTCTTTTTATTATTAATAGTTGCATTAGCCAAATTATGTGGTTTGGACGGTAAAAGCTGCATTTTATTTTTAGTTAGGCTGGACCCCAAAGGGGGAAAAAAAAAAAGGCCTGTGAAGGAAGACATTTATGAAGACATCCCCCAGTTACCCAGAGGATCCAGTAATATAATCCATGCTGCTTCCTCATTTTATGTTTCTGCAAACAAAATGGTTTTGTTTGTATTTGATGAAGAGTTAAGCATGACCAAGAAGTTGAATGAAATTTGGGATTAACCTCTGACAGGCAGTTATGTGATTAAGTAACTTTTAAGTAATGGTAAAAAAAAGACAGAATTTACCATCAGCAAAAAGATTTCTGATTTAGGAAGTTGTTGTATGTCTTCAAATCAAAGCTTTCCAGTTAGGAAAATTGGATCCAAATAGATCATAATTAGAGTCATTAGTAAGTTTAAACTTTTCCGTTTTCTAAAAGGACAGTTTTTTAATACAAGCAAGTGAGCCTCTGTCTTTGAGACAAGCAGTCATTTCCGGATTCCCATCCCTCACCAGAATGTACTTCAGGGATGTCTTGCGGTCTTTGTTCAAAGATGCTCCCGGGTGAGAACTGGGTGCAGCCGCCAGGATCGTGCCCTGTCTTCCTGGCTTTCTTCTTCCCTTAATGTCAGAAGCATACAAGCCAAGATGCTGCTTTCTTAGCAAAACATGAGCCTGTTGTCACTTTCGGAAGCAATTTTCCAAGAGAAGCAAAGCTGAACAACTTTTAGGGCATTGGACTAAAGCTTTATCTTGTAAAAGTCCCCGAGACGTGGCAGTGTCTGAAGATAGCCCAGAGAACTTGCTCGTGCTTTTTTATGCTGACTTTTTTGTTTTGTATGTAAACTGTCCAGTCGGTCATCAACTCTGTGCATGAACATACCTCATTTTATGCAGGAGAACTGTTCCTGAGAATTTCTGGAAAATGAAGTTTGTTGAGTCAGATTTGAAACACGAAGCCTTTTCAGTCTCTGAAGGGTCCTCTGGGTGAGAAGGGGCAGCTGTATAAACAAGCTGGGGTTTTCTTAAAATGGCATGACTTAAAAAAAAAAAATCACAAAATTGTAGATGACATAAGAAGGCACTCTGAGAGTTGACGAGGTCATTGCTCCCAGACCGGTTTCTCTCATCCCTGCTAGGTAAGATTTTATACTGATGTAAAAGGTACGTTTACAGCACAGCACTGTATGAACTGTAACCGCAGTGCTTGCAAGGAAAGCTTCTCAGGCATTTTCCTGTCTCCAGAAGCTCCGTCTTCCAGAACGGTGCGATGGGGAGTGGGGCATGGGTGCCCAGCAGCAAATGCTGCTGAGCCCACCTCCCGGAGAATGGCCAGGACAGGGTGGAGGGTGGGGGGTTTTCCCCAAATGCCCGTAGACTGGGCTGTCCCTCTCTTCTCCCAGCAGAGCCATGTGGCAGTGCCCTTGGGGCTGGACTGCCATCCTTCCAGTGTGTCTGGTACCTGGAGGACACAGAGCCCACCTGCTCATGCAGGTGGGTTTGCATGAGTTACTGGGACAGTGAGAGTAATTCGGATGTTCAGGTCCAAGAAACTCCCCCTTTCCCACCTTTCACAGCTTTATTTCCGTTGAGTTCCCCATCTCCTGGACGAGGAGCAAATGCAGAAAACCGAAAGGTCTTGTGCTGAGGAGCTCATGGGAGGCAGAGTGTGACCTTCAGCGTTTTGGCCTCAGCGTTAATTAACTGCGACCTTGGGAGGATCCCTTGGGACCTCGCCCAAAGGAATGAGCAATTTGAACTAGTCCTTGTAGCCCAAATTTATGTGTTCAGTTTACAAATCCCCAGTCCCTGTTGCACGTCCGGATAAATCTGACTTTCTCCAGGATTTTTTTTACGTGACTCCCCCCGCCCCCCACTGACTGGAATTGTTTCTAGCTTCGTGTCTTTCTTGTCGGTGGGGAGCCTGGAAGTGTGTGCAGTGCAATCAGGACACGCAGGGCACCCTCCGCCTGCTCCCTGTCACCCTCCTGTACTGGCCACTGAGCCTTTGCATCAGTGATAGTCGTGTGCTATAAACGCTCCCAAGCCTTTCCCTGAAAACCCTTTCCTAATACACCAAACAGCTCCATCTAACAGGATTCCTTGGTTTTTGAGCCAGGAACTCCAGTAGGCCCCCTAGGGCAGTGCTTTTAAACTGTGGATCATGACCTATGAAGGCAGATGGCAACCCCCCCCGCCATTCGTTTAAAACAAACTAGAAGAGAAAATGCATAGTGGCCAGCATTTTCCCAGTATTCCTAGCACAGGAAGTCTTCAATGATACCATTATTTCAAAAAGGGAAAATAATTTTGTTTGTTGAAACAAAGCAGTACGTTATTAAGAACTCAGCATATCTTGTGATTGAAGTCAAGGTCAACAAGCTCTCGGGATATAAAGGGAGGCATACTTTCATTTCATTTACTGTTTTATTGGTCTACTTTTTATTTGCTTGTTTTTCGTTTTCGCTGTGTTGGGTCTCTGTTGGACTTCTCTCTAGTAGCGTTGACGGCGGGGTGGCAGGATCCTACTCTCTAGCTGCAGTAGTCAGGCTTCTCGTTGCAGTGACTTCTCTCGTTTCGGAGGATGGCCTCTAGAGCAGCTGGGTTTCAGCATTTTGGTCCCCAGGCCCTAGAGCACAGGCTGAATAATTGGGACACACGGGCTTGATCGTGTCTCCTGCATTAGCAGGCAGATTCTTTACCATGGAGCCACCAAGGAAGCCTTAATTGGTCTACTTTTGCATTTCCTACTTCTGTTGGTATGTAAAAGTTAAGAGATGTAATTTTAATAAATAGCAGTATTTTTATTATAAGATCAGTTCAATTCAGTCACTCAGTCATGTCCGACTCTTTGCGACCCCATGAATCGCAGCACGCCAGGCCTCCTTGTCCATCACCAACTCCTGGAGTTCACTCAGACTCACGTCCATCAAGTCGGTGATGCCATCCAGCCATCTCATCCTCTGTCGTCCCCTTCTCCTCCTGCCCCCAACCCCTCCCAGCATCAGAGGCTTTTCCAATGAGTCAGCTCTTCGCATGAGGTGGCCAAAGTACTAGAGTTTCAGCTTTAACATCATTCCTTCCAAAGAAATCCCAGGGCTGATCTCCTTCAGAATGGACTGGTTGGATCTCCTTGCAGTTCAAGGGACTTTCAAGAATCTTCTCCAACATCACAGTTCAAAAGCATCAATTCTTCAGCACTCAGCCTTCTTCATAGTCCAACTCTCACATCCATACATGACCACTGGGAAAACCATAGCCTTGACTAGACAGACCTTTGTTGGCAAAGTAATGTCTCTGCTTTTGAATATGCCATGTAGGTTGGTCATAACTTTCCTTCCAAGGAGTAAGCGTCTTTTAATTTCATGGCTGCAGTCACCATCTGCAGTGATTTTGGAGCCCAAACAAAGTCTGACACTGTTTCCCCATCTATTTCCCACGAAGTGATGGGACCAGATGCCGTGATCTTCGTTTTCTGAATGTTGAGCTTTAAGCCAACTTTTTCACTCTCCTCTTTCACTTTCATCAAGAGGCTTTTTAGTTCCTCTTCACTTTCTGCCATAAGGGTGGTGTCATCTGCATATTTCTCCCGGCAGTCTTGATTCCAGCTTGTGCTTCTTGCAGCCCAGCATTTCTCATGATGTACTCTGCATGTAAGTTAAATAAGCAGGGTGACAGTATACAGCCTTGACGTACTCCTTTTCCTATTTGGAACTAGTCTCAGTACTTCTTATAAACCCACTGTGTTTACAGCATAAATTGTTTTGAGGCCAGTTTGCTAATCTCATGCCTGATGGTTGACTCCAGGGGAGATGCCTTACTCTGAACTCTGAGAAGCATGCCATCAGGGCTGTCAGAGGCAGGGAAGCATGGCCCCCATCCAGTCTGCCAGCTCTTGCTACAAGACCCACGAGTGCCTCCACGTGGCAACCATTGTTTGGTGCCTGACTCTGTGGTTCAGCCAATTGCAGCTCTGTGGTCCACGTCAGGCTTGGCCCCCACCCCATGGCTGCACGTGGTGGGCGTGGCCAGCCTCCCGGGTAGCTGGGATGAGCCAGTGGTCTCGGGTAATAGGCCGTGGCCCATCTCAGCTTGGGGGGCCCTGAGTTCCAGGTCACCAAGGGTCCATCAGGGCTTGCAGAGATGGAGCAGAGGAATAGGGCCCCTGAGACTTTGGCTCCGAAGGGACATCATTCCCACCGCCCCCAGGTTAAAGCAGCTGCCAGGCCAGCTGAATCTCAGGACTGGGACAGAGCCCATGGCAGGGAGCCTGGGTGTTGGGGGGAAACCCAGATCCTGAATCTCAGGACTGGGATAGAGCCCAGTGCAGGGGGGCCTGGGTGTCGGGGGGAAGCCCGGATCCCAGGCTGGGACAGGACTACAGAGCCCAGTGCAGGGGGGCCTGGGTGTAGGGGGGAACCCCGGATCCCAGGCTGGGACAGGACTGCAGAGCCCAGGGCAGGGGGGCCTAGGTGTAGGAGGGGGAACCCCAGATCCCAGGGCTGGGACAGGATTGCAGAGCCCCACGTGGGGGGCCTAGGTGTAGGAGGGGAAACCTCAGATCCCAGCGCTGGGACAGGACTGCAGAGCCCCACGTGGGGGGCCTAGGTGTAGGAGGGGAACCCCCAAGTCCCAGGACTGAGACAGGACTGCAGAGCCCAGGGCAGGGGGCCTGGGTGTGGGGGGGAAGCCCGGATCCCAGGCTGGGACAGGACTGCAGAGCCCAGTGCAGGGGGCCTGGGTGTTGGGGGGAACCCCCAGATCCCAGGACTGAGACAGGACTGCAGAGCCCCACGTGGGGGTCCTGGTGTTGGGGGGAACCCCGGATCCCAGGCTGGGACAGGACTGCAGAGCCCAGTGCAGGGGGGCCTGGGTATTGGGGGGAACCCCAGATCCCAGGGCTGGGACAGGACTGCAGAGCCCCACGTGGGGGGCCTGGGTGTTGCGGGGAACCCCGGATCCCAGGCTGGGACAGGACTGCAGAGCCCAGTGCAGGGGGTCCTGGGTGTTGGGGGGAACCCCAGATCCCAGGGCTAGGACAGGACTGCAGAGCCCAGGGCAGGGGGCCTGGGTGTAGAGGGGGAAACCCGGATTCCAGGCTGGGACAGGACTGGGACAGAGCCCAGGGCAGGGGCCTGGGTGTAGAGGGGGAACCCCCAAGTCCCAGGCTGGGACAGGACTGCAGAGCCTGGTGGGGGGGGCCTGGGTGTAGGAGGGGAACCCACCAGATCCCAGGACTGAGACAGGACTACAGAGCCAGGTGTGGGGGGGTGGCGCCTGGGTGTAGGAGGGGAACCCCCGGATCCCAGGCTGGGACAGGACTGCAGAGCCCCATGTTGGGGGGCCTGGGTGTAGGAGGGGAACCCCCGGATCCCAGGCTGGGATAGGACTGCAGAGCCCCATGTCGGGGGGCCTGGGTGTAGGAGGGGAACCCCCGGATCCCAGGCTGGGACAGGACTGCAGAGCCTGGTGTGGGGGGCCTGGGCCTGGGTGTAGGAGGGGAACCCCGGATCCCAGGCTGGGACAGGACTGCAGAGCCCAGTGCAGGGGGTCCTGGGTGTTGGGGGGAACCCCAGATCCCAGGGCTAGGACAGGACTGCAGAGCCCAGGGCAGGGGGCCTGGGTGTAGAGGGGGAAACCCGGATTCCAGGCTGGGACAGGACTGGGACAGAGCCCAGGGCAGGGGCCTGGGTGTAGAGGGGGAACCCCCAAGTCCCAGGCTGGGACAGGACTGCAGAGCCTGGTGGGGGGGGCCTGGGTGTAGGAGGGGAACCCACCAGATCCCAGGACTGAGACAGGACTACAGAGCCAGGTGTGGGGGGGTGGCGCCTGGGTGTAGGAGGGGAACCCCCGGATCCCAGGCTGGGACAGGACTGCAGAGCCCCATGTTGGGGGGCCTGGGTGTAGGAGGGGAACCCCCGGATCCCAGGCTGGGATAGGACTGCAGAGCCCCATGTCGGGGGGCCTGGGTGTAGGAGGGGAACCCCCGGATCCCAGGCTGGGACAGGACTACAGAGCCTGGTCGGGGGGGCCTGGGTGTTGGGGGGAAGCCCCAGATCCCAGGACTGGGTCAGGACTACAGAGCCCCATGTGGGGGGGCCTGGGTGTAGAGGGGGAACCCCCAAGTCCCAGGCTGGGACAGGACTGCAGAGCCTGGTGAGGGGGGCCTGGGTGTAGGAGGGGAACCCCCGGATCCCAGGCTGGGACAGGACTGCAGAGCCTGGTGTGGGGGGCCTGGGCCTGGGTGTAGGAGGGGAACCCCGGATCCCAGGCTGGGACAGGACTGCAGAGCCTGGTGGGTGGGGGCCTGGGCCTGGCTGTAGGAGGGGCAGCCAGAGCCATTCCTACCAACAGTCCACAGCACAGTCTCAGGTGTTCCACATGATGTGTGATTAATCAGTGTCTGTGGGAATCAGAAATACACAACGTTTCTTAACATTTACCAGCACAGCCATCCTATGTCACTGATGCGACAGACAGTCATCCCATGTAATAATAGTTAATAGACTCCCAAAATGACAATGCATATTATGCATACATTGATTAACTAGCAATAGCTACTATGCTGTACATTAAACTTTTTAGTGAAACTACCGACAGTTCCTTACGACACAGCAGTCACCCTAAGTCACCAGGCAGTGCCCTAAGCATAGTGCGTATCTTGTCACAACCGTAGATGGTCATGAGAGTGAAGTCTGGAGCCCGACTTGGTTCAAATTCTGATTTTGCCGCCCATGAACTGTGTGACTTTGGGTAAATCAGTTAGCCTTACCGTGCTTCAGCTTTCCTATCTGTAAAACAGGTTAATCATAAGAAATGTACCTTGCAAGGTTGGCATGAGGGTTAAATCTAAACTCATGTCTGTTCAGTGCTAATAGTGGTACCTCGTGCTGGAGAAGTGCTTCTGTAACTGAACTGTTGTGATGGTTACCACCATCGACCCTCATGACAACCCTGTGATGGATGATTTATGAGTCATGGTTCATACAAGACCCAGAAGGTACATTCTCTTACTGTCTCCACCTTTAGGTAAGAGGTGGACCGGAGTCACAAAGGCACCACGTGGCAAGACCCTCATTCGTGCCCTGGTCTCTGGTCCCAGAGTGTGTGCTTCTCACCCCACAGAAGACAGCCACGCTGTGTAACAGTAGCTTCCAGCATAACTGTCTGCAGTCAAACGTTTCCCCGTTATGTTCTCTTTTCCCCACTGTTAGCTTCTCAGAGAAGCTTGATGTCCCCAGTAAGGGCTTCAGTTGAGCAGCTCTTTTGTTATTGAGAAATTTCATGAGCATCAGCCAAACTAGGCAGGGCTGGCGTCTCCCACATACCGAGCGTACGGGCACACGCTTTGCAAACCTCTTGTGTCCTCATCGCAGTACCCTCACGAGGAGTACACTATCCCTGTTTTATAGGCGAAGAAGCCAAGACTGATGAAGACAGAGCTTGGCCACAGTCACCAAGCATCCGTCTGACTCCAAAGCTTTGCCACCAGGTTGAACAGCTAAATTAAATGTCAAGAGATTGCACTGTGAATACTTCGTAAAGTGACCCTAGGATAACTGCTACTGAATTTGCTTGGGTTAGAAGGCAGAAGTCTGGCTTCTTAGGAGCAACCCTGTGGGTGCCCTCTGATGAGTGACTCGGTTCTCTTCCTTCCAGAGGAGATCTGCACCCTGGTTATCGCAGAGACATTCCCCGAGGACGCTGGCATCTTCACGTGCTCGGCCAGCAATGATTACGGCTCAGCAGCCAGCACTGCCCAGCTGGTGGTCACCTCAGGTACGCCAGGTCCCCACTGCAGAAAGGACTGCCCGGAGGACTGCCCAGCCTCCAGGAGTCATGCTAAGAATTGGTGCTTCATCACAAAACAGAAGGCTGGGGTGGGGGGCGCTGGGAGGCGGGAGCAGTGGGCTGGGGACGGGGGTTGGGCAGTGGGAAGCGAGCTGAGAACACAGGGTGATGATAGTGTGGTGAGAGACCACGCGTAGGCAGCTGTTTCGGGTGTGTCTTCTCTGCCTTGGGAACAATGGAGCTGGCTGCCTGTGTCCTCCTGCCTACCGGCATGACGCGGGGATCGGGAGGCACCAGGGTGAGTGAGTCACTGTATAACCCTGCTCAGCAGACCCAGAGAAGCGGCAGAGATCATAGAGACCGGATTTCACTGGGAGCTGAGTCCTACCAAAAACTCAAGCAGCACGTTTTATTGTTCAAACCAACCTCTGAGAATATCGGGGCATTTTTGTAAACTCAGAAACTTAGCACTTAGGGAAAGCGTGAAACCATTCTTTTCCTCTGTTTCTTTGACCTTTAGTTAACTGTTTTCTGGAGCTTCCCTCATAGCTCAGTAGTAAAGAAGCTGCCTGCAATGCAGGAGACATGGGTTGAATCCCTGGGTGGGAAAGATTCCCTGGGGAAGGGACTAACAACCCACTCCAGTATTCGTGCCTGGAGAAGTCCATGAATAGAGGAGCCTGGTGGGCTACAGTCCATGGGGTCACAAAAGAGTCAAACATGAGTATTCTGCTATTATTAACTAGCCTCAGTTGGATTTTTATGGCGATATTTCTGTTGTTTATTTTACAACAGTTATAAAAATACCTCTTTGACCAAGGCGGCACCTAGCACTGCGGTCAGGAGGCAGTCCTCAGCTGGAGGTGGATTCAACAGCGCTCTGAAAGTTTCAAAGGGATTTCTCTGGAAGCCAGCAAGCTGGTTGGTAGGGGGCGGCAGAGACACAGACAAACCAGTTTAGGGCGGTGGGAGGGCTTCCTGATTCTTCATCCTCAGTAAGAGAGGAACTGTAAAGTTCTCCTTCACAGGGCTCCGCTGGCAGGCCTGAGGACTCTGTTAACAGGAGGCTCCAGGGCTGTGATTGGAGCCACAGATAGGGCCCAGTATTTGATCTGGGATTGAAGATGGCCCCAGTGAGTGGCCCCAGCACAGGTGCAGTGCTCAGACATGCAGCCGAAGCTCCGGCTCCACGTCTGTGTGATGAGATTAGCAAGCAGCGTTTCCCATTTTTCTCAGGGGTAAACCTACGCTCGGCCAAACGCGATCACGAGCTGTTTTCACGCTTTCTGCTCACCCCAGGGAGCATCCTCAGGACACTGCAGAAGCTCTGCTGGGCGCTGGGCGGGGCACAGGGCCCTCTGAAGACACGGCGATGCTCTCATGTCAGGACGCTCTCCGTTACCCACTGAGAGTAACGGGCAGTGTGTTCTGCACCGAGTCGCAGCTGCAGCGGCCCTCTGAACGGGAGATAATTCCCTATGAGGTCGTAAGACATTTCCCTGAGAGCCTTGTTTGGCTTTAGGACAGACGAGTGAAGGAGTGAGTTCCCACGGCTCAGCACAGAAAGCCTCTGCAGCCTGAGCTAAGCTCAGCAAAGCACAGGTGGGGTGTTCTAGGCTGAAACAGAGAGGATGAAGTGGTGTCCGTTGACAGTGTTTGTGTGGTCTTTTTCTTTTTAAAATTTATTTAAAGTGAAGTTGCTCAGTCCCACTCTTGGCGACCCCATGGACTGTAGCCTACCAGGCTCCTCAGTCCATGGAATTTTCCAGGCAAGAGTACTGNAGAGAGGATGAAGTGGTGTCCGTTGACAGTGTTTGTGTGGTCTTTTTCTTTTTAAAATTTATTTAAAGTGAAGTTGCTCAGTCCCACTCTTGGCGACCCCATGGACTGTAGCCTACCAGGCTCCTCAGTCCATGGAATTTTCCAGGCAAGAGTACTGAAGTGGGTTGCCATTCCCTTCTCCAGAGGGATTTTCCCGACCCAGGGATCGAACCCAGGTCTCCGCATTGCGGGCAGACGCTTTACCATCTGAGCCACCAGGGAAGCCCAGATTTATCTAATTGGAGGATAACTGCTTTACAGTACTGTGGTGGTTTTTGGCATACACTGACCTGAATCAGCCATTGGTGCACATGTGTCCCCCCAATCCTGAACCCCCTCCCACCTCCGTCCCCACCCCATCCCCCAGGGTTGTCCCAGTGCACCAGCTTTGAGTGCCCTGCTTCACGCATCAAACTTGCACTGGCCATCTATTTTCCATATGATAATATACATGTTTCAGCGCTGTTCTCTCAAACCATCCCACACTTGCCTTTTCTCACAGAGTCCAGAGCCTGTTCTTTACATCTGTGTCCCTTTTGCTGCCCTGCATACACGATCGTCATTACCAGGAGTCTGTTGTCATCTTTTTTTAGCTCCTGTTTGAAATTTGTTAATAACCTGGCACCCGGGGTCCCGCTTGTGAGCCACCTGGGAGATGAAGTCCAGCCGGTGGGCGGGGGGGGGGCTCCA
>SJYX01022263.1:182918-206600 GCA_006410675.1 Oreotragus oreotragus | reverse complement strand
ATACATATTTCAAAGAAGCCCTGGGACTTTCCTGGTGGTCCAGTGGTTAAGACTTCACGCTTCTAATGCAGGGGCCCAAGTTCTGTCCCTGACTGGGGAGTTGAGATCCTGCATGCCTTGTGGCATGACCAGACAAAAACAAAACAAAACAAACAAAAAAAAACACACAGAGACAGTTTTCCTAAAAATGCAATTTAAAAAATTCATTAACAAAATAAGCCCTTTTGTAGCCTGTCTCTGCCGTCCTCCGCCCTCTGCACAGCCTCAGCTCAGTCACCTGGGCTGATCAGCTCTGAGCATGGCTGGAGGCAGGAGGCTGCGGCCCCGTGAGCTCCCACCCCAACCCCTGGCCCCGAGCCCTCCTCTCCTCCCAGACGCCGGGGGCCCCTGGACTGCCCAATGCAAGTGGATTATTTACCAGCTGAGCCACGACGGAAGCCCAAGAATACTGAAGTGGGTAGCTTATCCCTTCTTCAAGGGATTGTCCCAACCCAGGAATCAAACCAGGGTCTCCTGCATTGCAGGCAGATTCTTCACCAGCTGAGCCTCCAGGGAAGCCCAAAGTGGACACTTTAGAGGAACGTTTACATGGATGATGGCCAGGGGAATCAGTGAAGCTGTTAGCAGAGTGAGGACCCGGCCAGGGCTGGCATTAAGCTGGGGAGAGGGGTGCTGAGCGGGTGCAGAGACCTGGAAGAGAGGCGGCCACCCAGGGGGATCAGCACTGTCCTTGGAGTGGACCAGGGAGTCCAGGACCACACGGGACCACTCTGGACCACGTAATCCAGAGAGGATCACAACAGCTTTCCTAACAAGACTTCAGTAACGTACGTCAGTACAGAAGCATTTCCAGTGACAGTGTTTGAGGAGGCGGGGTGTTGTGTGGGAATAAGGACCCCACAGATAACCCTGCAGAGGGGGCTCTGTGGGACCAGAGCAGGAGGGCCAGGAGGAGAGGCAGGGCCAGGCTGCCTCCGGGGAGGGGAGGGGCAGGACCAGCAGGCGCCCAGGGTTACCTCCTGGGGTTTCACGCCCAGCGACCCAGGCACAGTGTTAGTACCGAGAAGCAGATGGCCATCTCCAGTCCAGTTCGCACTTGTTTGTTCGTCGCTTCTCATTTTATTTCCATCGTAGCCCTGTGTTTGTTCCGTGGTTACCCACCTCTTCCATCCAGGGAAGACTGTGGGTGGGTTTTTATTGCACAAGCCTCTTTCCTAGATTTTGATGCTGTAAGATAGTCATTCTCAGCTAGTGAGTCTCTAACCCGTCGGAACTGAATTTCAGTTTGCATCTCCAACTTTTACTATTAGAGAATTTATTTCTGTCTACTGCAACAGACCAACATTGGGTTGCCAGTTTTGTTTCTGCTTTTTTTTTTTACCATCCATTTCTTTTTTTCTGTGACCGTGCAGATCCTTCACTGAACGGAATCCATCATCTAATGGTGAAAATAGTCACAGGGAACTTTATTTGAGTTAATTCCTCTTACATGTGTAAAAGCAGACTGCTCATTTTCTCAGCAAACCTAGGGATGACTGTTTCCTTACTTGACTTAAGTTATGATTACACAAACCTTGTGGAGAGCGCTGGAATGAATGTTGGTTTTTGAAAACTTTTTCCATATGCGGCAGGGAACTGGATATTCTTTCATTTGGTTTTAAGAATAAGGTCCTTATTAAACGAGTTGGATAAAACACGTAGATTTTCATGAGACACGTTGGCTGGATAACTGTGTGTAAATTGACACACAAGTTTGCGCCCTTCTTCAAAAGGAAGCTATGAATTAATTCTAGTCAGGACTACAGCTTTGCTGTGCGAGGTTCCCATCTTCTGACCCTGGGTGTGGAGGTCACAGGAGGGTGACGTGGGTGCCTCCTGTGATCAAGGCTGTGGGAAGGATATGTATTGATTGACTCTGAAGATTTTTGATGATGCTCAAAAGCATTTGTAAACAAAAGCGTTCAGTTAGTATCTCTGCCTCTTGCATCTCTCCCCCATCTTCACTCAGAAACCCTGGAATGTGCCTGTTGTATGCCCTGCTTCGGTTCTCAGCATCCCGTGGGTCCCCCTTGTCTGTCTATGAGGCCGAGGGTGTATCTTTGCAGATGGTCTTTGTGACTCCAGCCTCCTGGTATGAAGCTAGTGACACCGTGGATTCACTAGCATACTCGCCAAGTATTTTCCCTTCTCTCTGCATGTTGGGAACCACAAAGAGCAGGTCCAGTTCACTGGTGTGCTTTTTTATCTCAGAAGATTTTATAAATCGGTCACATATGGGTAATTATGTGGCTCGGCTATCATTGCAAACTTTTCTGCTTTCCTAGTAATAGCCGTTAAATGTGAAGGTTGTGAAAGATTTCTGGAAAGACCACAAATATTTCCTTGTCCTTGTTTCTCTCTTCATTGGAAAATAGTTCCCATGCCATCTGGTTTCTGGGATGTATTATTGTGTGCAGTCCCGTCTACAGCAAGAGAAAAGCCGTCAAACGTGGCCTGAGTCCCATGCGGTACCGTGAAAGGCCTCCTGCCATTTCTAACTTGGACTTCGTAGCTTGGCCCTCTAGACAGTTGGGCCCTGGGGGAAGCCTCATTCTGGGAGACTGTTTATCGTCTCATTCCCTCCTCTCCTTCACGAAGCTGTTATTTCCTTTGAGCAGCGTCCTTTACAGCCAGTGTGCATTATGTCACAAAGCAGTCTCACACTCAGAGGAGGGGGTTCCACAGTGAGGCCGCCTAGAGAAACAGCAGGAATTTCACTTCCCGTGTTCTCATTATCCTGTGTTTAAGAACTGTATTTGGTCTCGTCCTTACTGTGACAGTCTGACACTAAACAGCTGTCTTGCTGGAGAGGAAGATAATGAAGAAGTTTTAATTTTTACCCAAAAATGGCATACGGGAGTTTCTAGAAGCAGCGAGATGGCCCCTGTCCGTGTGTTACTTGAGAAGTTGATTTCTGCCAAGGGCTACTGCCCCTGTGGTCACTTTGTGTCACCCACAGGGAAACGGCGAGGCTTTCTCCTGCATGTAATGAAAGGTCAAAGACCACTTACACACAGTCCGTAGGAAGCAGTGTAAGTAAACTGGAATTCTCCCACAGTCGTGAGTGGGTGGAGTGAGGGGGGACCAGCTTTGTTCTGGAGGAAGAGGACGCCTCGGAAACAGGAACCCTGGAGCTGGGGCCGCCTGCCCGTCCGCCCTTGCTCCGCATCCGGGCCTGCATCTCTCAGCATCGCCTCCTACCTGAGCGCCTGGCAGGGTGCAGGCAGGCTGGTGATGAGCTAGACGCCACCTAGATACAGACTGGGCCTCAGACCTAGAGCTGGATTTGGCTGGAACCCTGTGGCTGAGGGGGTCCAGGCAGACAACAGACATCACGGACAGGCCCCAACTGGGCCTGTTTGGGGAAGCCATCCCACCAGGCTGTCTCTGTGTCGTGGGTTTGGGTGGGCGGTTGGCCTGAGCTGAATGGCCTTTTGCTTAAGAGCTTGACCTCCGGAAAATGACCAGAAGTCACTCCAACACTGTGAGTATCTATAGATGATAAATTAAAGTTTTGAATTCCTCTGTCTTCCGGATCCTTCCTAGCCAGCAGCATGAACTCCACAGGGTCTTGTTCAGTCATGCAGCTACCCAGCCATGTCCAACTCTTTGTGACCCCATGGACTGCAGCGCGCCTAGCTTCCCTGTCCTTCACCATCTCCTGGAGCTTACTCAAATCCGTGTCCATTGAGTCAGTGATGCCATCCAACCATCTCATCTTCTGTCATCCCCTTCTCCTGCCCTCAATCTTTCCCAGCACCAGGGTCTTTTCTAATGAGTCAGCTCTTCACATCAGGTGGCCAAAGTATTGGAGCTTCAGCTTCAGCATCAGTCCTTCCAATGAATATTCAGGACTCATATCCTTTTGGATGGACTGGTTTGGTCCCGTTATAGTCCAAGAGACTCTCAAGAGCTTTCTCCAACACCACAGTTCAAAAGCACCAATTCTTCGGCGCTCAGCCTTCTTTATGATCCAACTCCACAGAGTCTAAAACTAATTTAGGGTTGTATGAGAAAATAACTGAGTTCCTCTAGCTTGCTGCATCCCACTTGGTTGTGAGCAATCTCTCATTTACTCTGGATTTGTTCCCAGGTTGAGTCATTTTCCCCCCAGTGTCAAATTTCCCCTGTGATCTACTTTCACATGAAATTTATAGACATCAACTTTTTTGATCTTATTAATTTTTTTCCTTGAGCAGTAATTGTCATGGAACACCATATTAGTTAAGATGTGCAGTGTGTTTCCTATATATGTGAACATTGTGAAACAGCCACTGCAATAAGTCCATTTAATACCCATCACTGTGAGGAGGACATTGGAGACCTACTCTCTTAGCAGCTTAGAAATATACAGCACAGCATTGTTAACTGTGGCCAACATGTGATCCATTACATCCCAGATTTAGTTATCTTACAGCTGGAAGTGTGTAGCTTTTGGTCCCTCTTCACCCATTTCACTTACCCCTCACCGCCTCCAGACTCTGGCAACCATCAGTCTAGTCTCTGTATCTGTGAGTTCCAGTTTTTTTGGTTTTGTGATTTTCTTTTAAAGATTCCACACAAAAATGAGGTCATGTAGTACAGTTTTGGTCTCTCTCAGTCTGTCATGTACCATACTGCCCTCAAGGTCCATCCATGTTGTCAAAAAGAGCAGAATAGCCTTCTTTTTATGGCTGAATGTTGCGCGTGTGTGTGTGTGTGTGTGTGTGTGTGTGCGCACGCGTGTGTGTAGAAGCGTGGGAGAGAGAGGGACACCCTCCTGTCTTTACCATTCGTCCACTGATGGATGCTTAGGCTGCATCCGTGTCTCGGCTGCTGTGAATGGAGCTATAGCAAACATGGGGTGCAGCTGTCTCTTCAAAACAGCAATTTCATTTCCTGAAGGTTAATGTCCAGAAGTATAATCACTGGCCCAGAGAGTAGCTCGCTTCTAAGTTCTGTGAACTCTGCCTACGGTCCTCCATGGTGGCTGCACCAATTTACCTTCCCACCAACAGCGTAGGAGGGTTCCATTCTCTCCGCGCCGTCTCCAGCATCTATCAGGTACAGACTTTTAGATGACGGCCATTCTGACAGATGAGAGTGGATACCTCCTTGCAGTTTTGATTTGCATTTCTCTGATGATTAGTGATACTGAGCATCTTTTCAGGTGACTGTTGGCCATCTGTGTATCTTCCTTAGGAAAATGTCTGTTCAGGTCCTCTGCCCATTTTTAATCAGGCTGTTCATTTTTTTTTTCCTTTTTCCTGCTGTTGAGTCCTGTGAGGTGTTTGTATAGTTTGGGTATTAACCCTTTATTGGTCGTATAATTTACACATGTTTTCTCTGTTCTGGTGGGTTGCCTTTTTTGTTTTTGTCGATGGTTGCCTGTGGTGTGAGCATGTCTTGTTCTAAGAAACAGTCTATTCATGCATGGCCCATGTTGACTTGAGTGTGTAGTCAGAACACTGTCTCAGGATTACTGTGGAGATTACAGGAGGGAAAAACCACTCTCTGCAGTCATAACCTGAGAGTCTCCACCGTGGGCTGGACACTCCCCCCCTGACAAAGGCACATGCTGGGTGGGTGTTTCTCCTTATGGGAGCAGTGACTGTTGTCCCACGTGAAGAGTAAGTAGACACGTTGGACATTTTTCCTCTGAAAATGCTTAGTTGCTGCTACTTATATAACCAGGATGTGTCACACTGATGTAACATTTCAAAGTAAGGAGTTGCGTGGGTCACAGAGCAACTGTTTCCGCACCTTTGTGCAGGTACAGGGGCCAGTCTGATGGTTGGCGTGTCTGGGACACGGCGCTCAGGCTCACCCAGTCTATTTCCCATCCTGGTCCTGGCCTTCTTTTCATGATGAGCTATCTGTAGCCTAGTCGGGTCTTGTTGAGACCACCAGGGCGCCAGTCAGCACCTTCTAAACACTTGCTGCTTTTTCTTTTCTAACTGAGCAAGTTCTAACAGTCTTTTCTTCATTTCTGCTGTGCGACAGAGCGACTCAGTGATGCATGCACATCCACACTCTTTTTCATGTCCTTTTCCATCATGGTTCGTCACACGACACTGACTGTGGTCCCTTGTGCTACCATTCTGTTTGTAATGGTTTGCGTCTGCCTGCCCAAACCCCCACTCCATCCCTCCCTCCTCCTCGGCAACCACACGTCTCTTCTCTGGGTCTGTGAGTCTGTTTCTGTTTCATAGATAAGGTCATTTGCATCATATTTTAGATTCTACATATATGGCACTTGTCATCCTCTGACTTCACGTAGTACGATAATATCTAGCAGTGGACCATTGCTACAGATGGTATTATTTCACTCCTTTTCATGGCTGAGCAATATTCCATTGTGTGTATATACCACACCTTCTTTATCTGTTCATCGGTTGATGGACATCGAGGTGGTTTCCTTGTCCTGGCTGTTGTGAAAACTGCTGCAGTGAACATTGGGGTGCATTAAACGTTGCATTTCTTGTGTTATTTTCCTGCTGTGAAAATACCTGAAATGCAGATGTGTCCCCTGGTGGTCCCCGCATTCTATTCTCCATTCTTGACCAACTGCTCTGTGGCTCAGGGCACAGCTGTTCCTCCTGACTCCCCTTCACTCTCATCTTTGCAGTGCCTTCCTCTCTTTCTTTTCTTGATTCCTGGCTCCTAAATGCCCAGTGTTTCATTTTTTCATTTTCCTGTCTCATATGCCAGAACCACACATCCTCCAGTAGCTTTCAAAGAAAGCATAAAGGACCAGTGGCTTCTAGAACCAGACATGGAACAACAGAGTGGTTCCAAATTGGGAGAAGAGCACGGGAAGGCTGTATATCATCATCCAGCGTATTTAACTTATTTCATATCATACGAAATGCCAGTCTGGATGAAGCACAATCTGGAATCAAGATTGCCAGGAAAAATATCAACAACCTCAGATATGCAGATGACACCACCCTAATGGCAGAAGTGAAGAGAAACTAAAGAGGCTCTTGATGAAGGTGAAATGGGAGAGTGAAAAAGTTGGCTTAAAAACTCAACATTCAGAAAACTAAGATCATGGCATCCAGTCCTATCACTTCATGGGAAATAGATGGGGAAAAAAATGGAAACAGTGAAAGATTTTCTTTTCTTGAGCTCCACATTCACTGTGGATGGTGACTGTAACCAAATAAAAGATAATTGCTCCTTGGAAAGAAAGCTGTGACAAACCTAGATAATGTGTTAAAAAGCAGAGATTGCACTTTGCCAACAAATGTCCATAGAGGCAAAGGTATGGTTTTTCCAGTAGTCATGGACGGATGTGAGAGTTGGACTATAAAGAAGGCTGAGTGCCAGAGAATTGATGCTTTGCAACTGTGGTGCTAGAGAAGACTCTTGAGAGTCCCTTGAACTGCAAGGAGATCAAACCAGTCAATCCTAAAGGAAATCAACCCTGAATATTCATTGGAAGGACTGATGCTGAAGCTGAAGCTCTAATACTTTGACCACCTGTTGCAAAGAGCCGACTCATTAGAAAAGACCCTGGTGCTGGGAAAGGTTGAGGGCAGGAGGAAGAGGGGGCAAAAGACAATGAGATGGTTGGATGGCATCACTGACTCAATGGACATGAGTTTGAGCAAACTCTGGGAGATGGTGAAGGACAGGGAAGCCTGGCATGCTCAGTCCATGGGGTTGCAAAGAATTGGACAGAACTTAGTGACTGAATAACGAGTAACAGATGACCCTGGTTGTCTGAAAATGTTTTATTTTATCCTCACACTGATTTGGCAGTTTGGCTGGGTCTGAAGAGACAGATAGGCTTTTCCTAACAGTTCTGAGGAACCCGCTTCAGACTCTTCCAGTCTCCAGTGCTGGCATGGAGCAGCCCAGGGCCAGTCTGCTTTCTGGACCTCTGTGTGTGACCAGTTATTGTTTCATTCTACAAACCTGTCAGATCTCATCTTTGATCCTGGTGCTCTGAGATTTCCTTAGTGATGCGTAGTATTTTTCCAGCCGTATACAGGATATTTAGGTAGGATAGTTGCAATTTGAAATTTTATTCTGCAAATTTCTTCCTATCACTTTTTGCTTCCTCTGCAGTCTCTCAGTCCTCTCTTGCCAAAACTCGTATTATCCTGATGTTTAGAACTGCTGCATTAGGCCTGAGGTTCTGATTTTCTGTGTTTTTCTTGCCTATTTTCATTGTACTTTCTGTAGATCTCTTCACTGTTGTCTCCCAAACCTTTTGCTGAATTTGTCATTTCTGCAGTCGTACTTTCGTTTCCCAAGTCTTCTTTCTCATTCTTTAGATTTTCTAGCATCCTGCTTTGTGCCAGGGATGACATCGTGCCCTGTATCTCTCTGCAGCTATTAATCGTTGGGTGTTTTTATGGGGGCGGGGAGGTGACTGTCATTACTGTTGTTACTTAGCTGTCCGCCACTGTTTCTGGCATTTTCTCTATTCCCTCAAGTTTCTTTCTTTCTTGCTTTCTTTTTTGTATCCACTTGCCCTGCATTCTGTGTCTGACGTTTTCCTTAAATATTTCATGATCACTGACTGGAAGCTGTAGTATTCGGCAAGGACCCCAAACGCCAGGGTCTACAGGCCTTTGCTCGTAGGGTGCTCAGTTTCTCCAGAAGAAAAAGTGTTCATTTCCTTCCCTGTCCAAGACTGGACAAGCAGGGACTGCTTGGCAGACATCTGGAGGCTGGGGGAGAGGGGGCTGGCCTCATCCCTAGGTGGACACATCCACCTAATTGCTGTGCTCATCTTTGGCCCCTTCCCTCTGCTGGGCCAGGCGTCACTGGGTCTCACTGTCCCCACAGTGGAAGGCTCCTGACTCTGAAGGATAGGAGGAGGCGTGGCTGAGGCTCCAGGAATGGGTGGAGCTGGTCTCCCAGGAACCCCCAGGCTGCCCTCTGCCCTCTGAAGGCTAGTGGCCAGGCCTTCAGCTGCTCAGGGAGCACCCTTCCTGTTGATGTCAGCTCCTGGGGGCGCCTGGGTGCCACCCTGCTGTCCTGGAGTTCAGTGAGGCTCCCTTCACTCGTATCCCAGTGAAACCGCAGTGGTTCTCTCTCCCTCCCTCCCCTCTAACACCCCTGATCTAAGGAAGAAACAAAAATAGAATGCATCCATTGAGTCCACCACGTTTTGGTAAAAGCCCATTTGTGACTTTGGACCTTGTTGTTAAAGGGACGCTCTTTCCAGTCTCAGGAAGCAGTGTAGACTGAGGAGGGCCCCTACTGCAGACTAGATGACCTTGAATGAGCCTCTCACGCCCCATCCCAGTTCCTCCTCGAGTCAAGGGCATGTCGATGTACCCGCTTCATGGGACTGTGGTCTTAGTGACAATGTGCTGGCGCAGAGCGGAGCCACAGGGTGGGCACCCAGCTGGTGCTGCCTACCTTTGTTGGCATTAATTTCATTAAGGCAATGACTCTTTTGTTCCTTGATTACACATAGAGAAAGTTTCTGAAGTAACCAACTTGCAAACCTTGCAAAAAACAAGTGAATTTTTCCTAGGTTATGTTCCCTCCCACCCCTCTACCCCGGCTTCACCTTGAACATGTAGTGAGGAAAAAAAAATTTGATGGAAAAATCACTGACCGATGAGGAGTTCTGGTTTTCATTCAAGCCCCCTAGAGTTCCTAAAAATTATATGTGTGAACTTTTATATGCTGAATATCAGAAATGAGGGGACTAGGGACTTTCCTGGCAGTCCAGTGGTCAGGATCTGCCCTTTCACTGCAGGGGGCACGGGTTCAGCCTCTGGCTGGGAAACTAAGATCCCCCTGCTGTATAGCACAACCAGAAAAAAGAGAGAGAGAGAGAGAGAGATGGATGGGGCGGGGATGCTTATGCTTACATAAGGCTGCAGAATGTTGACAGTCTGTTCTCTGGGACAGGCTCAGCACTGTAGCCAGGCAGGAAACTGCTCACGGACCACAGGGGACCCTCAGAGCCCTTTAATAACCAACTGATCTGTCATGAAGGAGAAGTTTCTAAATTCACCAAGGCCTGTCTGCATCTCCTCCCATGACAAAGAACTCTGGAAACTTTGGGCAGCCCAGGACCCCTGTCCATGTCTGCAGCCCAGGACAGACCCTCTTCCACAGGGAGTTTCTGCAGAACTCTCACTGGTCAGCTCTCTTGAAGCCCCTTCCCTCTCTTGTTTCCATGCAGGTGAGTGAGTTAGACTCAGTGCCAGGTGGTGAATAACTTGAAGGACAAGTGTAGCGATGATTCAGAGGAGCCGTGAGTCATGAGGGAGAGAGGAAACTTACTGTGTGTTGCTGGGGGTGAGCCCAGAACAACTGAGCTGATATAGGGCAGGCATGTAGGGCAGCCTTTTACTGGAGGAAGCCAGTTGCTGCCCACCCAGTCCAGAAATTCAGGGTCTGTTGGAAATGATATTTAGGGTCAGGGAGCATAATCAGAAATTTCAGGAAAGTGTAGGATGTTTACAAATGTCTCCAAAAGTAACCTGAGCTCAAAGGGCAATTCTTCCCTTTTCTGACCTTAAAATAATGCCATTCCTAGTCAAACCAAGGTTATCTGAAGGCAAATCAAAGTGTAGAACATGATTCATGAGAAACGTTAAAATACACATGATATGTTTATTTTACATAATCTGACAGTGTATTCTTCACAAGGAATTGTTTTCTCCACTGAAATAGATTCACATGAAAGAAATCCTAACTGGAATGTGAGTAGAAAATTAGGAGCTCCATCTTCCGGGTGGAATAGTTTGGAGAACTCACAGAAGTGTTTCTCACTCTTATAACGAGAACATTGACACTGTGCACGTAAATCAGATAGACTAGAAACCAATGGAAGGCTTCAGGCCCTCATGTAGACATGGATTCTTGGCACTCTTAATCCAGTTCTTAAATATTTTCATTCATAATCCTGAATCTGTATAAATTTATGTGATTCTTTTATCTCTTCCTTGTAAGTGGATAAGTGCTGAAACTTAGCTAGCTTTTATTAACTACCTGCCTAATTCATTTTCCTTGTTCTGACAGCTTTAATGAGACGTAATTCACACACTATGTAGCTCACTCATGTGCAGCATACAGTTCAGTGGTTCTCAGTGTAGACACAGTAGGCCCACCAATTGCCATGGTCTCTTTTTTAGAATATTTTCATCAAAAAGAAACCTGGTGCTTTCTAGAGCAAGCCCTCCTCCCAAACCCCCCTTTCCCACCCTAAGCAGCCTCTCTTCTGTGTGCGTCACGTAAATAAAATCATACTGTATATAATCTTTGTTTCTGGCTACTTTCATTATCATGGTGCTGTGATCGCTCACGTAGAGCCAAGCATCCTGGAGAGCGAAGTCAAGCGGGCCTTAAGAAGCATCACTACGACCAAAGCTAGTGGAGGTGATGGAATTCCAGTTGAGCTATTTCAAATCCTGAAAGNTTTCATTATCATGGTGCTGTGATCGCTCACGTAGAGCCAAGCATCCTGGAGAGCGAAGTCAAGCGGGCCTTAAGAAGCATCACTACGACCAAAGCTAGTGGAGGTGATGGAATTCCAGTTGAGCTATTTCAAATCCTGAAAGATGATGCTGTGGAAGTGCTGCAAACATGCCAGCAAATTTGGAAAACTCAGCAGTGGCCACAGGACTGGAAAAGGTCAGTTTTCATTCCAATCCCAAAGAAAGGCGATGCCAAAGAATGCTCAGATTACCTCACAATTGCACTCATCCCACATGCTAGTAAAGTAATGCTCAGAGTTCTCCAAGCCAGGCTTCAACAGTATGAGAACTTCCAGATGTTCAAGCTGGATTTAGAAAAGGCAGAGGAACCAGAGATCAAATTGCCAACATCCTCTGGATCATGGAAAAAGCAAGAGAGTTCCAGAAAACCATCTACTTCTGCTTTATTGACTATGCCAAAGCCTTTGACTGTGTGGATCACAATAAACTGTGGAAAATTCTTCAAGAGATGGGAATACCACACCACCTGACCTGCCTCCTGAAAAATCTGTATGCAGGTCAACAAGCAACAGTTAGAACTGGACATGGAACAATAGACTGGTTCCAAATCGGGAAAGGAGTACATCAAGGTGGTATATTGTCACCCTGCTTATTTAATTTATGTGCAAAGTACATCATGCGAAATGCCGGGTGGATGAAGCACAAGCTAGAATCAAGATTGATGGGAAAAATATCAATAACCTCAGATATGCAGATGACACCACTCTTTTATGGCAGAAAGTGAAGAGGAACTGAAGAGCCTTTTGATGAAAGTGAAAGGGGAGAGTAAAAAAGCTGGCTTAAAACTCAACATTCAAAAAACTAAGATCATGGCATCTGGTCCCATCACTCCATGCCAAAGAGATGAGAAAACAGTGGAAACCTGTCTCTTATACACATCTAGATGTGTATAAGAGACAGGAGGGGACATCTGGGGAGCACTTTGGTGCTCTGGAAGTTTCCCGTATGTTCTCTCAGCACTGCCACCTGTTAGAGAGCTCTCTGAGCGGCCTGAGGGAGGGTCTAACCCAAGACAGGACCCTGATTCCACAGCGGGGGGATAGCTAGAAGCTTCCCTGGGCCCCTAGCCCCAAGTTAGGGGGTCTCTGCTACATGCTCCTTGGAAGAAAAACTATGACCAACTTAGATAGCATATTAAAAACCAGAGACATTACTTTGCTGACAAAGGTCCATCTAGTCAAAGCCACGATTTTTCCAGTAGTCATGGATGTATGTGAGAGTTAAATCATAAAGAAAGCTGATAACTGAAGAATTGATGCTTTTGAACTGTGGTGTTGAAGAAGACTCTTGAGAGTCCCTTGGACTGCAAGGAGATCCAATCAATCCATTCTGAAGGAGATCAGCCCTGGGATTTCTTTGGAAGGAATGATGCTAAAGTTGAAACTCCAGTACTTTGGCCACCTAATGCAAATAATTGAGTCATTGGGAAAGCCTCTGATGCTGGGAAAGATTGAAGGCGGGAGGAGAAGGGGATGACAGAGGATGAGATGGTTGGATGGTATCACTGAGTTGATGGATATGAATTTGAGCAAGCTCCAGGAGTTGGTGATGGACAGGGAGGCCTGGGGTGCTGCAGTCCATGGGGGTCCCAAAGAGTCGGATACAAGTGAGCGACTCAATTGACTGACTCCACAAATGAGGAACTTGGTCCGTCTAGTCAAGGCTATGGTTTTTCCTGTGGTCATGTATGGATGTGAGAGTTGGACTGTGAAGAAGGCTGAGTGCCGAAGAATTGATTCTTTTGAACTGCAGTGTTGGAGAAGACTCTTGAGAGTCCCTTGGACTGCAAGGAGGTCCAACCAGTCCATTCTGAGGGAGATCAACCCTGGGATTTCTTTGGAAGGAATGATGCTAAAGCTGAAACTCCAGTACTCTGGCCACCTCATGTGAAGAGTTGACTCATTGGAAAAGACTCTGATGCTGGGAGGGATTGAGGGCAGGAGGAGAAGGGGATGACCGAGGATGAGATGGCTGGATGGCATCACGGACTTGATGGACGTGAGTCTGAGTGAACTCCGAGAGATGGTGATGAACAGGGAGGCCTGGCATGCTGCGATTCATGGGGTCACAAAGAGCTGGACACGACTGAGCGACTGAACTGAACTGAAAACTTGGTGACTTTGAGTCACCTATCTTTGTTCAAAGAACTTGGAGGGTGGGGATTAAACCAAGTGTAGGGATTTGAACCCTAAGATTGATGATTTACCTACTACACCAAGGTTCAATATGATCTGCTCAGGAAAGCAGGCCAGGCATTCAGGTTAAGTTGCTTCAGTCATGTCTGACTTTTTGTGACCCTATAGACTGCAGACCACCAGGCTCCTCTGTCCATGGGATTCTCCAGGAAAGAATTGTGGAGTGGGTTACCATGCTCTCCTCCAGGGGATCTTCCTGACCCAGGGACTGAAACAGCATCTCTTATATCTCTTGCATTGGCAGGTGAGTTCTTTACCACTAGTGCCACCTGGGAAGCTCCCAGGAAAGCAGTACCTGCCCACATACCTGCATCCCTGCTCTACATGCAAGTGCAGACTCTGAAGAACAGGGGCTTGGGACCTGTTAAGAGGAAAGCATAACATAGAGAGGATCTGAATTATCTGAGTTTGAAGAGAAGCTGTCTACTCCATGATGATAGACCTTCTTGTCCTCTCCACACCTTAATTTCCTTTCTACTTTCTTCTTTGTCCCATGAATTATTCAGAGGTTTTCAAATTCCAATTATTTGTCAATTTTAAGTTTTACCTCATAGTTATTGACTTCTAATTGCATTGCTGCCAGAGAATGTGATTTTTGTGATTTTTTTTTAACCTGAGATATATGTTTTTAAAAATCTATTGCAGATTGATTTATGAACTACCATTAACCAATTTCTATAAATGGTACATGTATACTTCAGAAGAGTATGCTGCTCTAATTGCTGGGTATATATGTGCATTATGTGATTTCTAAGAGTGTACTTCAACTATTAATAATTAAAAACATGGTGAAATCTACATGGTAGAGATACCTTTCTCTAGTTCAATGATTCTTTTCCTTTATATGAGGAGTAATTTATATATATTTTTAGAATTGTTGTATGTTCTTAGTGAATTGAATATCTTAGTCATGGCACAGTGTGGCAGCCATTAAAGTGGGGGTCTCTCAGGTCTCCAGCTGCAGGGAGAATAACTGGCCCATCACCCTAGCTTCTGTGTCCCGAGATTCATCACTGTGTTCATGAGGAATCCACTCATTTCAGGGGCCGCTTTCAGCCAGACTGTGACAGCCCTGATCCTGGAAGACAAGAGACTCCCCTAATAAGTAATTTGACTCATGGACTCCTCATCAGATTCACCAAACTCTTCTGAGAACTGAATGAACCACATTCTATGATTTTTCCTTTTGATTTTCTGCCAAATCTATATATAGATTTTTCATATTTTCTCCTGCCTGCTGTTCTCTGAGCTTCCTGGATCTACGGTTTGGTGTCTGTCATTAGTTTTGGGAAATTCACGGACATTATTATTTCAAATATATCTTCTCTATTTTCTTCTCCCTTTGGTATTCCAATTATATTCTACATATATTATACCTTTGCGACTGTTTCATAATCTTACATATTTCAGTCTGGTGATTTCTATCTTTGGTGGTGATTCTTGTCTTAAACATTTATTTTTATGTGCATTTTAGTTTGGGAATTTTCTATTGACATGGCTTTAACTCTGACTCTTGCCTTGATGATGACCAGTCTACTGATGAGCCCATTGAAGCATTTTTAATTTGTTACTGTTTTTGATTTCCAGCTTTTCCTTGTGATTCGTTCCTAGAGAGTCCATCTCTCTATTGGATTACCATATATTCTTATATGTTGTGTACTTTTTCTATTGCAGTTCTTAAACATATTAATCATAGTGATTGTAGTTTTCTATATCAATCATGGTGACTTGCAGTTTTCTCTATGGTAACTGCAGAATCTGAGTAATATGAGTCTGGTTCTGATGCTTGCTTTATCTCTGTAGACTTTTTTCTAATCTTTCAAGCATTTTTTTTGGGAAAGGTTAACATGATTATGATATTGTGATTTATAAGAAATGCATATTTTGGTCTTCATCCTGGCTCCTTCCCAGAGCTCCAAAAACCTTCATAATGTCCTAGCAATAAAGGTGTCAGTAGTATCTTTTGTTTTAATATTTTGTTCTTGACTCTAGTTTCTAAATTCCATGGAATTTTCTGAGTGAAAGGAGTATATTATTCTAATGAGGAAATTCTTTGTGGGTTCTTAGATAGCTTCAGGTTGGGAGCTAGTCATCAGAAAGACCAAGCCATGATAACAAACTTGGAATTTTCAGCCCTACTTCCTATCCTCACCAGAGGGCATAGGAGCTGGAATCTGAGTTAATAACCTACATGATCATGCCTACGTGATGAAGTCTCCATAAAAATCTCTGGTCTGTGAAGTTCTGAGAGTTTCTGGGATAGTGAACAAGCTGACACACTGGCATGTCCAGAGGAGGCATGGAAGCTCTGTGCCCCTTCCTTTGTACCTTGCCCTATGCACCTCTTCCAACTGGATGTTCCTGAGTTGTATCATTTTTATAATAAAATAGTAAACATGTTGCCCTGAGTTCTCTGAGCCATTCTAGCATGTTATCAAACCCAAGGGGATGGTCAGTGGAATTCTGATTTACAATGTCAGTCAGAAGTACAGGTACCTGGGACTTGTGATTGGCATCTGAAGTAGGGCAGTCTTGAGGAAATGAGCCCATAACTTGTGGAATATGGTGCTAACTCCAGGTAGACAGTGTTAGAATCAAATTGAACTGTACACATGGCTGCTGTTTAAGACTTGATTGATGTGGTAAAAGACACTCACATTTAGTGGCCAGAAGTATTGACGTTAGAGGAAATGATGAGTTTTTTCCTTTCAGTGTATTGGGTAATAGGGAGTGAGGTAAACAGGCTGTATGTTAATCTGGCCAGGAGTTGGTTGTATTTGTTAGTTCCAGAAGCTTCCATTTCCCTTAGTGTCCTTGTTTTTGTCTCCCCTGTTGTCTCTGGGTTTCCCTAACAACTCCTTAAATAGAATGCGTCTTTAGCTCTTTCAGCTGAAATGCACTGTTATCTTACTCGATCCCTGTTGAGGTATTGGGAACATAAGAATTCTATACTCTTACGATTAAATATGTCTTTTAGTGGGTCTATGTTCTTGGGCTGTAACCATCATGAGCACGTCTCAGCTTTTTTCACTTCCCTTAGATGAGACAGAAGGTTCCTGAGTGTAAGTGTAATTATTCTTTCCTCAGGTCAGATAAGGATTTGGTTAAGTCCTTTCCCTTGGAGAGTATACCTCTGCTATGGAGAGTGCTCTGTACATATTTCAAAAAGGTATACTGTTCTCCCTCTATCAGAAACACCAGGAGACTTTTCTTTACTCTTTATCATGAGAACTTGATGGTGCTCCTGGAAGCATATTTATAAAAATGTCAGATCTACATTAAGATTAGGTACTCCAGAGTTTTCACTCTGAATCTCATCTGCATTCACCCTCCAGCAATTTGTCAAAATGACTGTTTAAGCTTTCCCACCAGTTGATGGCTCCAGAAATATCTGATCTACATAGGCTGAAACTTGGCTGTGTTTTTCCATTTCAAATGAGAGTCTCTGTATTTGCCTGTCTTTCCAGATTTCAGGGTGGTGTTTTGTCCTGACTTTAATTTTTGGATGAATCTGAGGAAAGTCATTTATTTTCAGTTTGTCAGTTTTCCCCTTGTTCTAAGGGTGAGAGTAACAATTTTCAAGCTCTTTACAAGTTGGAACTGAAGCTTAATGCTGCCTCTTGCTTTCAGAGCATTTTCACTTGAGATGAACTAAAAAAACTACTAATTCTTGGCTTCTTGTTTGAGTCAAGTAATACCATATTTGGATGATAGTATTAATAAGCTGTTATCTTTTTAAAAATTTGAGCTTCTCTCATCAGTGCAATGTGATCTATTTGATGTATTTTAAAATATAGTTACACTACATTTTTTTTTTTATCTTGAAGAAAGAACATTAGAGAAGTCAATTTACTTTGAAACGAAAAAAGGCAATGAGTAGTGTTTTAGCAACTAGAAGGGAGATTTGAACATCCAGTGAATTAGTTACATTTGAATATGGAGAGACAACCTTATAAGTTTCATTTGTTCACTTTTGAGTACAATAATGGATGCTGGCACAGTCATTTTCTTTGTGAAAGATCAGTAGCCTGAAATACACTGAAAAATACATCCATCTCAATGTTCAGAATTCCTCATAAAATGTTAGAGCTGGAAAGAATTTCACAGCTTAATTTCTCAAAACTCATCATCTTGTAGAAGAAAAAACTGAAACCAAGGTAAAGTACCTGATTAATATTCCTCCCCCCGACAGAAAAAGGATTAGAATCCAGGCTTCCCTGGCAGCTCAGATGGTAAAGAATCTGTCTGCAATGCAGGAGACCTGGGTTTGATCCCTGGGTTGGGANACTCATCATCTTGTAGAAGAAAAAACTGAAACCAAGGTAAAGTACCTGATTAATATTCCTCCCCCCGACAGAAAAAGGATTAGAATCCAGGCTTCCCTGGCAGCTCAGATGGTAAAGAATCTGTCTGCAATGCAGGAGACCTGGGTTTGATCCCTGGGTTGGGAAGATACCCTGAAGAAGAGAATGGAAACCCACTCCAGTATTCTTGCCTGGAGAATTCTATGGACAGAGGAGCCTGACTGAGAAGGATATGATCCCCTCTCCCAGCTTGTCAGGACTGCTACTCTAGGCAAAATGCTCTAGGCAGCCACACAACAAAACCTCTTCTTCCTATCTCAAGTCAATAACCACCAAGTTTCCCATGATACTGGCAAAACCAGAGGTAATGAGGTGTCCATATTTGGGGGATATATTTCCTTTAGAACACGTAAATATTTTTGAATGGGTTTTTAATGTTTGAAAATGCCAAGAACACTCTCTATTGGAAAAAATCTCTTTAAACAAAATTTTACAAAGGACAAACGAATATTTTATTCAAGATTTATACATTTTAATATCATCCTTAAAATAGCAAATGCTAATTACTCAGCCTACTCTGGCATGTTTTTAATTCACAAAGAGAGGGAAAATGAAACAGATAAAGCAACAATTGGCTTAAATGGAACACATCTGGAGTTGAAGGACCAGAATGACTTTAATCATATTTATACTGCCTCACAATTGGGCTATTTATGGGCTAGTTGGTTGCCTCAAATTTTTATAATCTTTAAATAATAATTAATTCACAATAGGCTAACCTTGATCATCATTTGGATAAAGCTAGATTTTACTTTAAGTGCATTATTTCATGGCAAGTAATTTTAGAGTTCCTGGGTTTCTAGGCTTTTGGAGTTAGGACATAGGCTAGGGCCAATGGTAATAAGGTTAAAGCACCATTATTAAGGAATGACAATTTCAGACACTGAATGAAGAGCAAGGTAAGAATTGTCAAATACAGTCCCTTTAGGATCTCAGGAGCACCGCATCTCATTGTCAATACAACCCGCTTCCAATGAGAAAGAGCCATTCAAGGCTGAGTGCTGAAGAATTGATGCTTTTCAAACTGTGGTGCTGGAGAAGGAGATCAAACCAGTCAATCCTAAAGGAAACCAACCCTGAATATTCAGTGGAAGGACTAATGCTGAAGCTGAAGCTCCAATATTTTGGCCACCTGATACGAGGAGCTGACTCATTGGAAAAGACTCTGATGCTGGGTAAGATGAGGGCAGGAGTAGAAGAGTATGGTAGAGGATTAGATGGTTGGATGGCATCACCTCCTCAATGGACATGAGTTTGAGAAAACTCTAGGAGATGGTGAAGGACAGGGAAGCCTGGCATGCTGCAGTCCATGGGGTCATAAAAGAGTTGAACACGACTAAGCGACAGAAGAACAACACTATTAATCAGCGTAGAATAAGAGAAAGGCTTCCCTGGTGGCTCAGATGGTAAAGCGTCTGCCTACAATGCAGGAGACCCGGGTTCAATCCCTGGGTTGGGAAGATCCTCTGGAGAAGGAAATGGCAACCTACTCCAGTAACTCTTGCCTGGAAAATCCCATGGACAGAGGAGCCTGGTAGGCTACAGTCTATGGGATCGCAAAGAGTCGGACACGACTGAGCAACCTCACTTTCACTTTCAGGGCTGTCGAAAGAGACAGTGCCTGGGCCTAGAATATAGATGTCTCACCTAGTTGTACATTTACCTTCACTTTCACCGGACTCAAATTTATTTCATTGGTGTAGCACCATTCTACAACCCACAGAATTTTTACACATTATTCACTGTCCATGAATTGACTTATTTGCTGTCTGAAATTCTCTCTTTGGAGATTCATTTGTTTGGCTTTATGTAAATCCCATTATCAGTTATTCATACATTAGCATAAATAATTACAGCATCTTGATTAAGGCTAATTAAACTTTCCACTCATCAAAGAGAAATGCAGATACTCTGGATGTATTATTTTCCTTTACCTTATAAACAGTGCCTTTAGCATGCTATTAGATAAGGTTTTCTCATGAGAATCTCTGGTAGCTCAGACGGTAAAGTGTTTGTCTACAATGCGGGAGACCTGGGTTCAATGCCTGGGTGGGGAAGATTCCCTGGAGAAGGAAACGGCAATCCACTCCAGTACTCTTGCCTAGAAAATCCCATGGACAGAGGAGCTTGGTGCAGGCTGTCCATGGGGTCGCAAAGAGTCGGGCACAACTGAGCGACTTCACTTTACTTCAAGGTTTTCTCAGAACCCAACAGCGAGATTGTTCTGAAGATGAGGGAGAGAATAAAAGGTAGAGGTTACATTGTGTAGGAAGACCTATTTTGTTAGAAAGATAATTTAGTGAATCTTAAGCTTTTATTTATTTTTTATTCTAAACATTTTAAGGCTATATAATTTTAAGCCATACAATGCTGACTTCAGGTGAATAAGTTCTCCAATATAAAGAAGCTTAATGGCTGGATTCTGTTTGGAAAGTGCATGTAGGTCCCAAATATCTTTATCTTTTTATTAATTTGCTATTTCTCATCTGTTATGTAGCTTGGAGACTGTCAGTCTGACTTTTAAGGCCTTCCAATTGATTTAATCAGGCCCACTCATAGTATTCAGGGTAAAACACTACCTAAAGTTAGCTGTTTAAGGACTTTAATTTCATTTGCACAAATTTCCATAGCAACTGTAGGTTAGTGTGTGACCAAATAACTCGGGACTGTAGTCTAGCTAAACTGACATATCACAGAAGTCATCACGGTGTATAAAAAGGAGGAGTCATAGTGATGGGCCATAAGACCTTATAAATTGAAAGTGAAAGTTGCTTAGTCGTGTCCAGCTCTTAGCAACCCCATGGACTGTAGAGTTCATGGAATTCTCTAGGCCAGAACACTGGAGTGGGTAGCCTTTCCCTTCTTCAGGGGATCTTCCCAACCCAGGGATTGAACCCAGGTCTCCCACACTGCAGGCAGATTCTTTTCCAGCTGAGCCACCAGGGAAGCCCAAGAATACCGGAGCAGGTAGCTTATCCCTTCTCCAGCAGATCTTCCCAACCCAGGAATCGAACTGGGGTATCTTGCATTGCAGGTGGATTCTTTACCAACTGAGCTGTCAGGGAAGCCCAGGACATTATAAAGGTATCCTCTAAAGATATGACACTTTCTTTCTAATATCTTCAACCCTTTCTTCCTGGAACTTTTTCTTAATGATCCTTACTTCTTTTTGGCCACATCATGAAACTTGTGGGATCTTACTTCCCTGACCAGGGACTGAACCCATGCCACTGCAATGAACGTGATGAGTCCTAACCACTAGACCAAGAGGGAATTCTCGAATGTTTCTTTATTATCAAGCCTTTTAATTAAAAATAAGCATCTCTCTTGCTTCACAGTACTCTCTTATCTTCTTCCTAATTCTTCCCTTTATTTCACATGCAAATCTCTTTATAAATTTACCCACCCCACATCAATTGCTAGATGGATTGCGTATAGAGGCAATTGCCTTTGAAATATTCTCACTCATCATTACAGACATGATCTGCAGGGGTTGAGGCTTTCATTTTAATTGACTTAGTGGTAGAAGTACTACAGTGAAGTAAATAATAAATATAATAAAGGGGACTCCACAGAAATAAACACATGGATTATTTGAAAAGCAGTAAAGAAACAAAGGAATAAAATATATGAAGAAGGAAAGATAAAACTTAAACTGTCATTATCGTAAATGTTACAGTTTTCCATGTCAAAAAGCCTGCGATGCCCACAGACCTAAAGAACAGACTGGTGGTTGCCAAGAGGGAGGGTTTGGGGAAGGATGGAGTAGAAGGCTGGGGCTAGCAGATGTATGTTTTTATACAGAACAGATAAATGACAAGATCTACTGTATAGCACAGTAAACTATATTCAATATCCTATGATAAACCATAATGGAAAAGAATATATTAAAAAAAGAATACATATACATGTATAACCAAATCAATTTGTTGTATAGCAGAAATTAACACAATGTTGTAAATCAACTATACTTCAATAAAAAAAATTTTTTTAAGGCCTGTGAATCTAAAGACAAATAAATAGAATTTATGGAGTTGGCCAAGTTGGTTTGCATTTTTCTATAAGGTATTATGGAAGTGTCCAAATGAACTTTTTGGCTAATAGAGCTTAGCAAAAGTTATTAAGAAAATATATCAATTTTGGCAGTCCCCAAATTGATTTCATTTATATTACCCAGCAGCAAATAGTTGAAAATACAATGTTTGAAATGATACTATTTACTTTAAATATCAAAGAAATAAAGTACTGAAGAATAAAGTTAACGAATTATAAGGCGTTTTTTTTTTTCACCAGGACTCTTATTTATTTTTATTGAAATATAGCTGATTTACAATATTATGTTAGTTTCAGGTATACAGCAAAGTGATTCAGTTACACGTTTTTTTCCATTATGGCTTATGACAGGATATGGAATGTAATTTTCTGTGTATACAATAGGATCTTGTTCTTCATCTATATTATATATAGTAGTGTGCTTCTGCTAATCCCCAACTCCTAATTTTTCCCTCCTCCTGTTCTCCTTTGGTAACCTATGTCTGTGAGTCTGTTTCTGTCTTGTCAACAAGTTCATGGGTACTGTTTTTTCTTTTTTAGATTCCACTCATAAGTGATAACATATGGTATTTGTCTTGCTTACGTCTCTTAGTATGGTAATCTCTAGGTTCATCCACATTGGTATAGAATGCATTATTTCATTTGTTTTTATGATTGAGTAGTATATATATCACATCTTCTTTATCCATTCATTTGTCGATGGACACGTAAGTTGCTTCCATGTCTTGGCTATTGTAAATAGTGCTGCTATGAACATTGAGGTGCATGTATCTTTTTAAATGGGAATTTCCTTCAGATATGTATGTCCAGGAGTGGGATCGCTGGATCATATGGAAACTCTATATTCAGTTTGTTAAGGAACTTTCATACTATTCTCCACAGTGGCTGCACCAATTTATATTCCCATCAACAGTGTAGGAGGGTTCCCTCTTCTGCACACCCCCTCCAGCACTTATTATTGGTAGATGTTTTGGTGGTGGCCATTCTGACTGGTGTGAGGTGATGCCTTGTTGTAGTTTTGATTTGCATTTCTCTAGTAATTAGTGATATTGAACATCTTTCCATGGACCTGTTGGCCATTTGTATGTCTTCTTTGGAGAAATATCTATTTAGGTCTTCTGCCCATTTTTTGATTGGGCTGTTTGTTTATTTTTATTTTGAGCTGTATGATCGGCTTCTTTGTCTTGGAAATTAAACCCCTGTCAGTTTCATCGTTTGCAAATATTTTCTCCCATTCTGGAGCTTGTTTCTTCTGTTTGTTTTCAGTTTCTTTTGCAGTGCAAAAGCTTATGAGTTTGATTAGAAATGTATTTTTGCTTTTATTTATATTGCTTTGGGAGACTGACCTAAGAAAACATTGATATGTTTTATGTGAGAAAGAGTTTCGCTGTGTTCTCTCTCTTTTTTTATTTTTTCCCCTATTTAATTAATTAATTAATTTATTTTTTAGAGCTTCCATTTTACTTTATTTTACTTTACAGTACTCTGTTGGTTTTGGCATACATTGACATGAATCTGCCATGGGTGTACACGAACTCCCAAACATGAACCCCCCTCCCACCTCCCACCACACAT
>SJYX01022263.1:159599-182082 GCA_006410675.1 Oreotragus oreotragus | reverse complement strand
TAAAAAAGTTTAAATAAATGAAGACATAAATCATGTAAACAGACTGTATAAGCTTGCTTATTATCTTTGATTTAAATATGTAAGTTTGATGCTATCTAACTTGAATTCTAACTGGGATTTTTGTGCTTTCAGGTCCTCACTGAAGGACCAAGAAAAATACCTTATTCTAAGATCAGGGGAAGTAAGTTAAGTAACTGGAGGTTGGTTATAATTCTGTCACAATCAGCTTCTAATGTTTGATAATTAAAAGAAATATAATCTTCCCAAATGTCCATTCAAACTCAATGAAATATTTAAAGTTCAGCTGCTGCTGCTGCTAAGTAGCTTCAGCCGTGTCCGACTCTGCGACCCCACATAGACGGCAGCCCACCAGGTTCCCCCGTCTCTGGGATTCTCCAGGCAAGAACACTGGAGTGGGTTGCCATTTCCTTCTCCAGTGCATGAAAGTGAAAAGTGAAAGGGAAGTCACTGAGTTGTGTCCGACTCTTCGCGATCCCATGGACTACAGCCTACCAGGCTCTTCCATTCATGGAATTTTCCAGGCAAGAGTACTGGAGCGGGGTGCCATTGCCTTCTCCGTTAAAGTTTAGCATCTGGTGAAAATCTCAGGACATATTTTTCACAGACCTTCTAAAATTTTCTTTCTCCCCGCCACTCTCACTTCTTCCAACCTGAGGTATTTGCTTAAATCTCATCCCCTAGCACCACCCTGACTATGGAGTTCAGATATATATACATTTATGGCTTCTCGTATCTTCATCTAGAAGAATTACCCTTTTAAATTCACTTTATTTAGATATATTTATTCATGCTGACTTATAGCAATGAAATCCGTCTGTGATATAGACGAGACAAAAAGTCTTTTCTTTTTAAACTTATTTTAATCACAAAACTCAGAACTTGAAGCATTTTTTGTGACTTATAAAAAATGTAAATTGGTTTAGCCTTAATTAGTCTCCTGTCTTGTGGTTGAGATTTAAGAGCCATCACATCAACCACTAGGCAGAATCTCCTGGACTCTTAAAATATGAAACCATAAATATCTCTTAGTTAAAGAATATACTCATTTCTCTGTAATTTGGTTTTACCATCAGGTAATGGAAATGGCATATTAAAAAGTAGAGACATTACTTTGCCAACAAAGGTTCATCTAGTCAAGGCTATGGTTTTTCCAGTAGTCATGTATGGATATGAGAACTGGACTATAAAGAAAGCTGAGCACAGAAGAACTGATGCTTTTGAACTGTGGTGTTGGAGAAGACTCTTGAAAGTCCCTTGGACTGCAAGGAGATCCAACCCACCTATCCTAAAGGAAATCAGTCCTGAGTGTTCATAGGAAGGACTGATGTTGAAGCTGAAACTCCAATACTTGGGCCACCTGATGCGAACAGCTGACTCATTTGATGCTGGGAAATACTGAAGGCAGGAGGAGAAGGGAATGACAGAGGATGAGATGGTTGGATAGCAACGCTGACTCAATGGACATGGGTTTGGGTGAACTCTGGGAGTTGGTGATGGACAGGGAGGCCTGGCGTGCTGTGGTGCGTGGGGTCACAAAGAGTCGAACATGACTGAGTGACTGAACTGAACTGAATAGAAATGGTGGGCTTCTCAGGTGGTACAGAGGTAAATAACCCATCTGACTATTCAGGAGATGCAAGAGACGTGGGTTTGATTTTTGGGTTGGGAAGATTCCTGGGGTAGGAAATGGCAACCCACTCCAGTATTCTTGCCTGGATAATCCCGTGGATTGAGTGGTCTGGCAGGCTACAGTCCATGGGGGCGGTGAAGAGTCAAAGACGACTGAGCAACTGAGAATGCACATGCATGTACAACAGAGATAATGGTATCTGTTATTTCTCATAGGATTATTGTGCAGCTCAAATTTTTGAAAAAGTCATAAACCACCATATGTAAACTTCACTACAAGCAGTGTTAAATGGAGTTAAAATTTTAGATGACTTCAAATATAGGTTAAAAGGGAATCATTTTCAAAACTTTTATGTGCAATTGGAATCTCTTAAAAAACAGAATAGAAGGTAGAAGTGCCCAAGTCTAAGTGTATCTTCATTCACATGAAAACACACTATGAGGCATATCAAGAGCATAGAGAACATTTTAGGGTGAACTCACAGAATAAAAAAAGAGTTTCTAAAGCAACTATCTCCAAACAGATGACCAAAAACAAGGAAACTAACAAATATGATTTAAAGCACATGGGTGTGGCACAGTAAGAATTACTGGAAAGAGATTAGATATGATTAGAGAAAGACAGTCTTACAGTGAATGAAATTATTTGATTATATATCCTTCAAATGGAATTATTTTGATCTCCACTTGGAGAATGTGGTTTTATTAACGATTTTCTAAAAGCAGGAATGCCTCAAAATAAGCTCTGAGAAAACAGAATAGGAGGTAGCAGCACTCAAACATAACTACGCACAACTCCGTGTTCACATGGTTTGTCTGATTAGAAGCCTCTTGCTCTTAGAAGCCAACTTTAGTAGATGTTCTTGATGACTTACTCAGATTACATTTACCAAGTTACCATATTCATTTTGTAGTTTGGGCTACTAAAGGCTCACAGATGCTCCTTTCTCTGGTCTCAAAATTGCCTTTTACCATATGGAACCCAGAGCCTACCTTCACTTTAGCCAATAACTTACGTAAGTGGGTTTCAAAAAGAAAAAAAAAAACAAAACACTGAGGCCCTTGGTTTTGGTGGGATATTTACTGTGTCACTGTTCATGTTCCAGAACTCCTTGTGAGCTCAGGCCGAAACTACACTCTTGCTGCCATAACCTCCCTTCCCCACCCCTCTCACAGAACCGCCATACCCTGACCCCCACATCTTACCCTGCTTCCTTCACTTTCTCCTGAGTACACTTAATAAAACACCAAAACAAGAATCCCTGTGTCAAGACTTGTTTCTAAGGCATCCAACCTAAGATACCATATCAAGGATGGCCATATGCTATCTAGCGTCCTAAACTTCACTATAACCAAAATGAGGGATCTTTGGTTTCAACACATTTTGTAAAATTTTCTAACATGGAGGGAAACATATGTTGAAAACTGAGCAAGCGTTCCATTCTACCAAACTGCAAATCTCTTATAACTGAGCAAAACTTGTTACAAAGATGTCTTTCAAGAGATAAATGTCTCTTCTTTTGTGATGGTAACTTTTCTAGGAAAAAGAAAATTACCCTGAACAACATATTGAACACCATTTGTTCACCAAAGATGTGTCTAATAGGTATTTTGCACTGCAATTTTATCTTGAAGTTTATAACATAACTAGGCATTTGCCAAAGTTTTAAATCATGGCTTGCCTTCTTTATATACTATCTCATAAAGGACAAGGTATAATAAATTCTTAGCAGTAATATTTCCCATATCATTCTTTTCAAACGGTGAGATGATTGTGTGATCAGTGACTCAGAGTTTNCTCCCACCTCCCACCCCACATCTTCCCTCCAGATCATCCCCATACACCAGCCCCAAGCATCCTGCATCCTGCATTGAACATAGACTGGCAATTCATTTCTTACATGATAGTATACATATTTCAATGCTATTCTCCCAAATCATCCCTCCCTCTCCCTCTCCCTCTCCTTCTCCCTCAGAGTCCATAAGTCCGCTCTACACATAATGAGGGTTTCAAGCATGTTACTGCCTCTACCTTTCTAACCTGATACTGTAAAAAGTTGCTTCAACATTTTAGGGTCTCAAGTTCTCACTAAATGACACTACTTGTCTTTCATTGTTTTAATTCATTATGCCTTATATTTATATCACTTATATGTTAATGGGGTTTCCCTGGGAGCTCAGTGGTAAAGAACCCACCTGCCAAAGCAGAAGCCGCAGGAGATGAGGGTTCAAACCCTGGGTCGGGAAGATCCCTGGAGAAGGAAATGGCAACCCACTCTAGTACTCTTGCCTGGGAAATCCCAAGGACAGAGGAGCCTGGTGGCCCAGAGTCTATGGAGTCACAGAGAGTCGGACACGACTGAGCACACAAACACTCAAAGATAAAGTCTACCAACATTTGACTTATAACACATGCGACGTGTCTGGAAATGGATGTACTATCCATGCAAAGCTACGAGGAAAAAAAATAAACGTTACCAAAAGCTTCAGAAAGAAAATTTAACACATAGAAAAGCCTATTCTTAAAGACTCCCCCTCAGAAACATTAATAATCTAATAGAACTAATTATCTGAAAGCAATCTTGGGAAAGGAACTTGGTTTCCTGAGGCTTCTTTTATATTGGGTGCAAGTAGAAGAACTAACAGACTTATCATGTAATTAAAAATGTATAATAGGAAGGGTTTATTTCACATTTATCATTTTGATCAAAATAAATGGTTTTCCTAGAACCATGTTTAAGCTTTTCAAAATGGAATAACCAAATACCTTGAGTTTATAACCAAACTTCAGTTAAGAGTTTGTTTCCAAATCCTAGGAGAAATGGAACAGAAGGAAAGCAGGAAGATGACAGAAGGGGAAAGGTGGTAGAATAGAAAATGAGAAGTTGACAGTAATAAAAATCTAATTTTACCCATGAATTAAAAACGAGAGCAGAATTCACAAGTAGCAGCCATATCCAGAGCTTAAATGTCTTTGAGCTAGGTCTCCCAGCTCCCTAAAATGGAAAGCATAGTGTTTTTCTAACTATATACATTTTTTTCCTTTTCCATAGCACTCTGCACTGTAGTCTTTAAAGGCTTCAATCATTTTGTTTCATCTGTTTTCAGTAAGCTAATTCTTGATTATAAACTATAAGCATATTCTATGGAGACAAATTAGAACATACAAAAAAATTTATTTGAAATAAATTTAACTTCTTAATCCTTATTACTCAAGGATACAACATCTAATATTTTGTCTGATTTTATTCTTTGCTTTTTTAACAATGAATATTTATATTTTCTCGTATTGTAAAAATATGCTTAATGGTCCTTCAAATTAGTTATTTCATAAATACTTTATGTAATTTGCTTGTATTTCTTGTTGATTTTTCAGTATCATAAATAATAGCATTGAGATTTTGACATAAAGTCATTTTCTTCTGAATTTGCCATTATTTCTTAGGGAAGACTGGGAGGTTATCAGATCAGGAAATATGGATGTTTTGAAGGCTCTGGGTTTATGGTGCCAAATAATTTTCTCAAATTCCTTTCTACTGAGGACTAAGGTGCCTGTCTTTGAAATAGAACGACTATAAAGATAACTGAATGCCCTGCGTTTTATTATAACTTTGTAACTCGCAGTTGTGCTGGTTGGATGCAGCCTTTCTTAGCAAGGCCTGATGGGATGTACAGAGCAATGATTGAATATTACACAGGTGCAGAACAGCAGACATTCCTGATGAAAGATACTGGCCTTCCCTTTTATTTTTCCAGCTCTCATGCAGGTCATCTCAATGTAAATCAGAATATGATTGTGACTAAAGCTAATGAGGCTGTTTTAACCCTTAAGTTTGTCTGATATCAGAATTCCCAAATGCTGGGTCAGTAATTTGTGATATTTGAAAAGAAAAACAAGCAAACAAACAAAAAACCATGTCCCATGTATTCCAGTTCTGGCTCAGCACTGAAACTGTCTGGGTGATACTGGGAAAGTAATTTAAATCCTCAATACTTTGAGTTGTTCATATTGTAAGAAGAAATTCTTGGACTTGGTAAGTTTCAAGACCCTTCAAACTATTTTTAAAAGGCTATTACTCTCATCACATATTTAAAGTACATGTGCTGGTATCTTCCCTCCCAGAAAGCTCTTCAAATTAACCTCCTTTCTTATTCATAACCAGATTTGGCTGCAAGGGCACCTGTGATTAACAACCTAAAATGTTTCTTAGCATCCTTCTATACTCCTGTTCAAATCTCTTCCCCAGCAACTGACGTCTAATAGTCTACATTGACATAACTAGGGGAAACCACTGGAGATTCTTTAAGGGCAAATACTCATGCGTTTCAAAGTAACTTTCAGATCATACTTTATCAGAAGCAATCACCAATATCATTCCTTAAAAAAGGAAAGAGAAAAACAGTACCTTATACTCAGTTTTCACATAAACTCACAGTAATACTGTTAAGCTTGCAATAGAATTTCTAAAGGAGCAATAACAGAACATAAATATATGGAACACCAAGCTAATACAGATGTTGTGATTAATTATAAGTGGGTTTTTTGCAGCTGATGTAAAAGGAAATAATCATAGATTACATTATATAAAAAGGGACACATATGTTTTCAGAAAAGATACTTAAATTTCTTCTACTGAGTTCTAAACAAACCACACAGTGTGAGCACTGTTTCATATCTTGACAGAATGCAAGAACATAATGTTAATGTACCTCACTGAAAGCCTTCTGAAGCTTCTTTCTAGGCTCAGAACTTGTTTTAATTTTTCCACATAAATTAAATAAAACACTTATTTTCCTTGTTACTGTTTAACAGAATCAACAAATTCCAACAACTCAAACTTAACTGACCAAATCTCCACCAAGAGATCTTATCAACAGGACTGACAGGGCATCACATATAAATTGTTGCTGATGGACACAATTACAGGCTGATGATATGCTATGTGCATCCATAATGAGTACCCTGCACTATCCATTTCGAAAACACATCAATGTAAGAAATTCTGATTTCGGCTTGTCACAAATCAAATATATCACATCACTGACAGTACCTAATGAACTAGAATTTCTTTTAACAAATTCATCATAATTAGAAAATATGTAAAAACACTTTTCGGAAAATATCTTCCCTAAGCTCTGCTGTAAAATCCTAACTCAATTGTTCTCTTCATCACTCTAGAAATCCTGGCAACCCAAAGAGGCCCCCAGGACATTATATCCTTTGACCTCTACAAATGGTAGGAAAAATTTGGGATAGAAGTCTAGAAACCATTTACGAGGTCTCTACCACTTATAGGACTGGGAATAATGGAGAGCAAAGTCAGGCTCTACAAAAATCATGCCCCTTCCAATCCCCAGCCTTTCTACAACCTGATTAAATGGATAAAATGGACAGAAGACCTGAATAGACATTGTTCCAAAAAAGACATAGATGGACAACAGGCACATGAAAAGATGTTCAACATCAAAAACGATCAGAGAAATACAAACTAAAACCACAAGGAGGTGTCACCTAATACTTAATACCTAGCAATGAGGCTATCATCAAGAAGTCTACAAGCAATAAATGCTGAAGTGGGTTTGGAGAAAAGGAAACACTCCTATACTGTTGGTGGGATGTAAATTGGTGAAGCCACTGTGGAAAACACTATGGAGGTTTCTCAAGAAACTAAATTAGAGCTACCGTGAAACTGAAAAGTGAAAGTGAAGGTCTCTCAGTTCTGTCCAACTCTTTGTGACCCCATGGACTATACAGTCCAGTATTCTTGGGCTTCCCTTGTGGCTCAGCTGGTAAAGAATCCACCTGCCATGTGGGAGAACTACCATCAGTTCAGTTCAGTTCAGTCGCTCAGTCATGTCCGACTCTTTGCGACCCCATGAATCGAATCAGCAATTACATTCCTCAGTGATATCTGAAAAAAAATCAAAACACTAATTTGAAAAGGTACATGCACCCAACGTTCGAAATAGCATTGTTTCTAACTGCCAAGATTATGGAAGCAACTTAAGTGTTCATCAACAGATGAATGGACAAAGACAATATAGCATATGTACATTGTGTCTTGCACAAAGACATACACACAGAAAAACACACAATGGAATACTGTTCAGCCGTGAAAACAGAATGAAATTTTGCCATTTGCAACAACATGGATGAACCTGGATGATATTATGTTTAGTAAAATAAGTCAGACAAAGACAAATACTGTATGATATTACTTATATGTGGAATCCAAGAATAAATACAACGAACTTTTGCACAACAAAATACAACAAACTTTTGTTACAGTGAATATAACAGAAAAAGAAACAGACACAGATATCAAGAACAAATTAGTGGTTATCAGTGGAAAGAGAGGAGTGGGGAGAGGCAAGATAGGGACAGGGTATTAAAAGGTACAAACTACAGCGTACAAAATAAACAAGCTTCAAGGATATACTGGATAGCACAGGGAATATAGTCAATGCTTTATAATAACTATAAATGGAATATAACTTTTAAAAATTGTGAATTGCTATGTTGTTCACCTGAAACTTATATAATTTTGTAGATAAACTATACCTCAATTTTTTTAAGTTTTTTTAAAAAAGGAAATAGTCCTTGGCTTCTCACTTTTTAGTGATTATAAATAGATAAATTATCAAGCCATTTCCCCCACTAGTTTTACTGTTTCTGCAGTATACAAAGAAAGCTCTCTTAGAAGGTTCCCCCTAAATTGGAAGGAAAGGAAAGAGAACGCTGCCCCACAGAGGCTGCAAAAGAAGGACTACCTCATGAAAGGGTGAGTGCTGTGCATGGTTCCATGGCTAGACACAGTTGATCTCATCACCCGGGCTTCACTAGCAATGAGAGAAGCTGAGATAAGATGATGTGAACTAGGGTCTAACCTGCGTCTCTTACCCTCATTTATAAACTAACCCCATTCTGCAGCCAGTCCTTCTTCAGTAAGTGCATGCACTAGGAGTGAAACAGGAGTGAGCTACTAAGCACCATTTCTGCAGCTCCCTATGACTAGAATGTTATATCCAAAGGGAAACTCCCAAATATCCATGGGGAACAATAATGGCTACACTTAAGTTGTCATGGAGGCTTTTCCTAAAGAGGATTATTCTTTGCATTAAGGGTGATGAATTTAATAGTTCCTAATAGACTAAATGTATAAAGGAACTGTATCTCTTTAGTGTTCTGTCAGAAAGAGTGATGGCTAAAACTGCTCGTTTGCTTCCTTCCCATGAATTGTGAGGGGTTTTCATTTCCAAAATTATTTCCTACCATTGAACAGAATATAAAAGAAAAGAAATGAAGATGTGCCTAGAACAAAGCTGGAAAAGGTAGAAATGTTAAAAAAAAATCATATTCAGAGAGGTAAGCACAGGAAGAAGGTATCTATGACTATTCTCAAAGCAAGTAAATTAAATGAGCCAACTAGTGGGGCAATTCCATTGTTTCTTTTGGTAGGAGCACTCTGACTGAAAAAGGGGCCTTATAGCTTCACATGCATAGACTTCACACAGAAGAATTATATCAAAAAAGATCTTCATGACCCAGATAACCATGATGGTGTGATCACCCATCTAGAGCCACACATCCTGGAACGTGAAGTCAAGTGGGCCTTAGGAAGCATCACTACAAACAAAGCTAGTGGAGGTGATGGAATTCCTGTTGAACTGTTTCAAATCCTGAAAGATGATGCTGTGAAAGTGCTGCACTCAATATGCCAGCAAATTTGGAAAACTCAGCAGTGGCCACACGACTGGAAAAGGTCAGTTCCAAAGAAAGGCAATTCCAAAGAATGCTCAAACTACCACACAATTGCACTCATCTCACATGCTAGTAAAGTAATGCTCAAAATTCTCCAAGCCAGGCTTCAGCAATACGTGAACCATGAACTCTCTGATGTTCAAGCTGGATTTAGAAAAGGCAGAGGAACCAGAGATCAAATTGCCAAGGTCCACTGGATCACTGAAAAAGCAAGAGAGTTTCAGAAAAACATCTACTTCTGCTTTATCGACTATGCCAAAGCCTTTGACTGTGTGGGTCACAATAAACTGTGGAAAATTCTGAAAGAGATGGGAATACCAGACCACCTGACCTGCCTCCTGAGAAATCTGTATGCAGGTCAGGAAGCAACAGTTAGAACTGGACATGGAACAACAGACTGGTTTCAAATAGGGAAAAGAGTATGTCAAGGCTGTATATTGTCACCCTGCTTATTTAACTTACATGCAGAGTACATCATGTAAAATGCTGGGCTGGATGAAGTACAAGCTGGAATCAAGATCACCGGGAGAAATATCAATAACCTCAGATATGCAAATAACACCACCCTTATGGCAGAAAGTGAAGAGGAACTAAAGAGCCTCTTGATGAAAGTGAAAAAGGAGAGTGAAAAAGTTGGCTTAAAACTCAACATTCAGAAAACTAAGATCATGGCATCTGGTCCCATCACTTCATGGCAAATAGATGGGGAAACAATGGAAACAGTGAGAGACTTTATTTTCTTGGGCTCCAAAATCACTGTAGATAGTGACTGCAGCAATGAAATTAAAAGATGCTTGCTCCTTGGAAGAAAAGCTATGACCAACCTCGACAGCATATTAAAAAGCAGAGACATTACTTTGCCGACAAAGGTGCGTCTAGTCAAAGCCATGGTTTTTCCAGTAGTCAGGGATGGATGTGAGAGTTGGGCCATAAATAAAGCTGAGTGCCGAAGAAGTGATGCTTTTGAACTGTGGTGTTGGAGAAGACTCTTGAGAGTCCCTTGGAATGCAAGGAGATCAAGCCAGTCAATCCTACAGGAAATCAGACCCAAATATCCATTGGAAGGACTGATGTTGAAGCTGAAACTCCAGTACTTTGACCACTTGATGTGAAGAACTGACTCATTGGAAAAGCCCCAGATGCTGGGAAAGATCAAAAGCAGGATGGCATCACCGATTCAATGGACATGAGTTTGAGCAAGCTCCAGGTGTTGGTGAAGGACAGGGAAGCCCGGTGTGTGAGTTGGACATAACTGAGCAACTGAACTGAACTGATCTATGTCAAACAGGGCGAGGGTCTTACTTTGCCATAGATACACACACATACACACACATACAGTATTAATAGCTCCACATTTCCAGTCAAACGCTGCTGGTAGAGTGCCCTGTAGTTTGGGATATGCTTCTTTGTGAGGAATACCACCTTTTCTTCTCTAAATCTCATAGCTCTGCGACCCAGAGCGGCTTCTGCATGTTCTCATCATTTTGACGTAACAGATCCGTGAGTCTGGAAGGACTTTGCTTCCCCAAACTGGATACATCCCAACATAGGTAACTAAAAATCAGAGGAAATGGGGGCAGCCCTGATTTGTGAGAAGCTCTGAATTTTGTAGGATAAAGGAGGTTAATCTGAAAAGTCAGGAGGCACCTTGAATTCGTGTTAGTGAAGAGCGCCATCTCCTGTTCTGTGTGAGTATGTTCTCAGAGCAGCTTCCACTAGCGAGAGGTTGCTATGAATACCGGAGGTGTTAGAGGAAATTCTTCTCTTCATTAATTGAGCCTAATAATTAATGCTTTTTTGCTTTATGGTAGGTNCTCTTTGTGACCCCATGGACTATACAGTCCAGTATTCTTGGGCTTCCCTTGTGGCTCAGCTGGTAAAGAATCCACCTGCCATGTGGGAGAACTACCATCAGTTCAGTTCAGTTCAGTCGCTCAGTCATGTCCGACTCTTTGCGACCCCATGAATCGAATCAGCAATTACATTCCTCAGTGATATCTGAAAAAAAATCAAAACACTAATTTGAAAAGGTACATGCACCCAACGTTCGAAATAGCATTGTTTCTAACTGCCAAGATTATGGAAGCAACTTAAGTGTTCATCAACAGATGAATGGACAAAGACAATATAGCGTATGTACATTGTGTCTTGCACAAAGACATACACACAGAAAAACACACAATGGAATACTGTTCAGCCGTGAAAACAGAATGAAATTTTGCCATTTGCAACAACATGGATGAACCTGGATGATATTATGTTTAGTAAAATAAGTCAGACAAAGACAAATACTGTATGATATTACTTATATGTGGAATCCAAGAATAAATACAACGAACTTTTGCACAACAAAATACAACAAACTTTTGTTACAGTGAATATAACAGAAAAAGAAACAGACACAGATATCAAGAACAAATTAGTGGTTATCAGTGGAAAGAGAGGAGTGGGGAGAGGCAAGATAGGGACAGGGTATTAAAAGGTACAAACTACAGCGTACAAAATAAACAAGCTTCAAGGATATACTGGATAGCACAGGGAATATAGTCAATGCTTTATAATAACTATAAATGGAATATAACTTTTAAAAATTGTGAATTGCTATGTTGTTCACCTGAAACTTATATAATTTTGTAGATAAACTATACCTCAATTTTTTTAAGTTTTTTTAAAAAAGGAAATAGTCCTTGGCTTCTCACTTTTTAGTGATTATAAATAGATAAATTATCAAGCCATTTCCCCCACTAGTTTTACTGTTTCTGCAGTATACAAAGAAAGCTCTCTTAGAAGGTTCCCCCTAAATTGGAAGGAAAGGAAAGAGAACGCTGCCCCACAGAGGCTGCAAAAGAAGGACTACCTCATGAAAGGGTGAGTGCTGTGCATGGTTCCATGGCTAGACACAGTTGATCTCATCACCCGGGCTTCACTAGCAATGAGAGAAGCTGAGATAAGATGATGTGAACTAGGGTCTAACCTGCGTCTCTTACCCTCATTTATAAACTAACCCCATTCTGCAGCCAGTCCTTCTTCAGTAAGTGCATGCACTAGGAGTGAAACAGGAGTGAGCTACTAAGCACCATTTCTGCAGCTCCCTATGACTAGAATGTTATATCCAAAGGGAAACTCCCAAATATCCATGGGGAACAATAATGGCTACACTTAAGTTGTCATGGAGGCTTTTCCTAAAGAGGATTATTCTTTGCATTAAGGGTGATGAATTTAATAGTTCCTAATAGACTAAATGTATAAAGGAACTGTATCTCTTTAGTGTTCTGTCAGAAAGAGTGATGGCTAAAACTGCTCGTTTGCTTCCTTCCCATGAATTGTGAGGGGTTTTCATTTCCAAAATTATTTCCTACCATTGAACAGAATATAAAAGAAAAGAAATGAAGATGTGCCTAGAACAAAGCTGGAAAAGGTAGAAATGTTAAAAAAAAATCATATTCAGAGAGGTAAGCACAGGAAGAAGGTATCTATGACTATTCTCAAAGCAAGTAAATTAAATGAGCCAACTAGCGGGGCAATTTCATTGTTTCTTTTGGTAGGAGCACTCTGACTGAAAAAGGGGCCTTATAGCTTCACATGCATAGACTTCACACAGAAGAATTATATCAAAAAAGATCTTCATGACCCAGATAACCATGATGGTGTGATCACCCATCTAGAGCCACACATCCTGGAACGTGAAGTCAAGTGGGCCTTAGGAAGCATCACTACAAACAAAGCTAGTGGAGGTGATGGAATTCCTGTTGAACTGTTTCAAATCCTGAAAGATGATGCTGTGAAAGTGCTGCACTCAATATGCCAGCAAATTTGGAAAACTCAGCAGTGGCCACACGACTGGAAAAGGTCAGTTCCAAAGAAAGGCAATTCCAAAGAATGCTCAAACTACCACACAATTGCACTCATCTCACATGCTAGTAAAGTAATGCTCAAAATTCTCCAAGCCAGGCTTCAGCAATACGTGAACCATGAACTCTCTGATGTTCAAGCTGGATTTAGAAAAGGCAGAGGAACCAGAGATCAAATTGCCAAGGTCCACTGGATCACTGAAAAAGCAAGAGAGTTTCAGAAAAACATCTACTTCTGCTTTATCGACTATGCCAAAGCCTTTGACTGTGTGGGTCACAATAAACTGTGGAAAATTCTGAAAGAGATGGGAATACCAGACCACCTGACCTGCCTCCTGAGAAATCTGTATGCAGGTCAGGAAGCAACAGTTAGAACTGGACATGGAACAACAGACTGGTTTCAAATAGGGAAAAGAGTATGTCAAGGCTGTATATTGTCACCCTGCTTATTTAACTTACATGCAGAGTACATCATGTAAAATGCTGGGCTGGATGAAGTACAAGCTGGAATCAAGATCACCGGGAGAAATATCAATAACCTCAGATATGCAAATAACACCACCCTTATGGCAGAAAGTGAAGAGGAACTAAAGAGCCTCTTGATGAAAGTGAAAAAGGAGAGTGAAAAAGTTGGCTTAAAACTCAACATTCAGAAAACTAAGATCATGGCATCTGGTCCCATCACTTCATGGCAAATAGATGGGGAAACAATGGAAACAGTGAGAGACTTTATTTTCTTGGGCTCCAAAATCACTGTAGATAGTGACTGCAGCAATGAAATTAAAAGATGCTTGCTCCTTGGAAGAAAAGCTATGACCAACCTCGACAGCATATTAAAAAGCAGAGACATTACTTTGCCGACAAAGGTGCGTCTAGTCAAAGCCATGGTTTTTCCAGTAGTCAGGGATGGATGTGAGAGTTGGGCCATAAATAAAGCTGAGTGCCGAAGAAGTGATGCTTTTGAACTGTGGTGTTGGAGAAGACTCTTGAGAGTCCCTTGGAATGCAAGGAGATCAAGCCAGTCAATCCTACAGGAAATCAGACCCAAATATCCATTGGAAGGACTGATGTTGAAGCTGAAACTCCAGTACTTTGACCACTTGATGTGAAGAACTGACTCATTGGAAAAGCCCCAGATGCTGGGAAAGATCAAAAGCAGGATGGCATCACCGATTCAATGGACATGAGTTTGAGCAAGCTCCAGGTGTTGGTGAAGGACAGGGAAGCCCGGTGTGTGAGTTGGACATAACTGAGCAACTGAACTGAACTGATCTATGTCAAACAGGGCGAGGGTCTTACTTTGCCATAGATACACACACATACACACACATACAGTATTAATAGCTCCACATTTCCAGTCAAACGCTGCTGGTAGAGTGCCCTGTAGTTTGGGATATGCTTCTTTGTGAGGAATACCACCTTTTCTTCTCTAAATCTCATAGCTCTGCGACCCAGAGCGGCTTCTGCATGTTCTCATCATTTTGACGTAACAGATCCGTGAGTCTGGAAGGACTTTGCTTCCCCAAACTGGATACATCCCAACATAGGTAACTAAAAATCAGAGGAAATGGGGGCAGCCCTGATTTGTGAGAAGCTCTGAATTTTGTAGGATAAAGGAGGTTAATCTGAAAAGTCAGGAGGCACCTTGAATTCGTGTTAGTGAAGAGCGCCATCTCCTGTTCTGTGTGAGTATGTTCTCAGAGCAGCTTCCACTAGCGAGAGGTTGCTATGAATACCGGAGGTGTTAGAGGAAATTCTTCTCTTCATTAATTGAGCCTAATAATTAATGCTTTTTTGCTTTATGGTAGGTACTGATAACTGAGAGAGGAAAACACAGAACGAAATAAAGATTTACATGTTTAACCTTCAGCAAAGAAAAAAAAGTAGCCAGCAATTTTATAGGTTTTCTTGAAATAATTTTACTCTTTCACTTAGAAAATTCAATTTTGGACCTCAGGGCAAGCAACAAGAAAACATTTTTCTAAGCTCTGTGGGACAAGTGAGTTAGAACAGCCTCAGTATAGAGCTGGTTCAAGTTGGTAAAGAAATAGCTTTCCTGGCTCATAAATTGAACCAGCTTTGGTCTATTTGCCTCTGTAAAAACTCTTTCTGTGTTGATTTTAACTTCAATCTTCCTCAATGCCCTGCCTTTCATTACTAAATACAGCTTAAAGGGGAAGAAAATGAAACGGAAGGTGTTTATTATAAGGCAGAAATGCTAAGGGTCCAATAAATGACCAGACAAAATTATACCTTTTCCTTTTTTTCTAAATGACCAGACAAAATTATACATTTTCCTTTTTTTCACCTACTGAAAGAACAACTTTTTTGGAAGTACTTTTGGTAGCTTTTGTTTGCTTGCTTTCCACTATTTTATTGGAAAGACAATGGATCAATGAAATTAAGCAACTTTTCCTCCACAAGTACACTAAGTCCATCCAATTTCAAGTAAAATGCACTGGACTATAAACTGAATTCAATTCTATCTAAAAACAATTGACACTATCAGACACAATGGGCTTAAGTTTATTTCCTGTGGAAACAGGGGTTGCCCTAAATGAAACCTTTTTAATACATAAAAATGTTATGATTATCATGCAATCCACCCAATAGCACACTGAACTTTAGAAATACATTTCCTATTATGTTTATGAGAATGGTTTGAATGCATATTTTGAATCAATATAATTATGTTATTCCTCAACAGAAATTATTTTTACAGTGGAGGTCTTCCAAGGTCCTTTATCATCCCAGCTGTCCTAAATATGAGAAAAAAGCCCAGCTTATTAGCTTACTGGTTTTCTGCATTAGATGACATAAGATTAAGGCCAGTCAGTAGTAGTAACACTGCTAAGGCACCTTGGTTATCATAGTTTCTAGATGTTTAAAACAACACAAAACATACCATATTCACATCACCCCTTTTAAGTTACTTCATAAAATCATACTCTATATACTGAAATACTCAATTATAATTAGTATATGAGTAAAAAGTTCATTTCCAGAGGGCAATTAGCAATAAATACTAAACAGATAAAATTGTTTATTCTACACTAAAACAAATATATTGACTCAAATTACTCAGTTTTGAAAGTCATTATCACTGATCACAATGACAGATTTCTGTCTACATGGATAATAAAATCATTTGGCCATGTAACCAGTGGGAGTTCATTTCTATGTTAGGATCCCCAAATCTCTCTCAGTTCAGTTCAGTCGCTCAGTCATGTCCGACTCTTTGTGACCCCATGAATCCAGCACGCCAGGCCTCCCTGTCTATCACCAACGCCCGGAGTTCACTCAGACTCACGTCCATTGGGTCAGTGATGCCATCCAGCCATCTCATCCTCTGTCGTCCCTTTCTCCTCCTGCCCTCAATCCCTCCCAGCATCAGAGTCTTTTCCAATGAGTCAACTCTTCGCATGAGGTGGCCAAAGTACTGGAGTTTCAGCTTTAGCATCATTCTTTCCAAAGAAATCCCAGGGCTGATCTCTTTCAGAATGGACTGGTTGGATCTCCTTTCAGTCCAAGGGACTCTCAAGAGTCTTCTCCAACACCACAGTTCAAAAGCATCACTTCTTTGGTGCTCAGCTTNCAAATCAATCAATGTAATTCACCACATTAACAAATTGAAAAATAAATGCCATATGATTATCTCAATAGATGCAGAGAAGGCCTTTGATAAAATTCAACATCCATTTATGATAAAAACTCTCCAGAAAGCAGGAATAGAAGGAACATACCTCAACATAATAAAAGCTATATATGACAAACCCACAGCAAACATTATCCTCAATGGTGAAAAATTGAAAGCATTTCCCCTAAAGTCAGGAACAAGACAAGGATGTCCACTTTCACCGCTACTATTCATTTTTTCAAATAAAAAAAGAAACAATTACATGTATTGAGATTTAAATAGTATACTATATGTACATCTCTCTCAGTTATTGATAGATAGTGGATACCCAATAAAAGATAAATGTTTCTCTTATTATCATGACAGATATTGAATTAATTTCTGAAATATATGAGAATCACTTTACTTAAGATATTAATACAATGTGAAATCTTTATATGTAACCTCTTCAGTATGCATTACAGTTAATTAAGGTAAAGACTTTTACAAAATCAAATCTAATATAATAGCACAATAAATGTGGTAATTTAGAGGTCATGTACTATATACACCCTTCTCACCTTGCAGATGAGCAAATTGTTCTCGAGGAAGATTAAATAGTTTGCTTAAGTTGATAATAAACCAAAACTAAAGCATAATTATCTTAGTCTTTAATAATCTGATTTTTTTCTTTATAATCAACTTTTTTAGATGACATCTGACAATATGCAAATGCAGTTTACATGATAGATAATTGTATTTATTTATTTAATTTTTGTTGCAGTATTGATGTATAATAACATTTAAATTTCAGGTGTAAAACACAGTTATTCACAAGTTTTAAAGGTTATATTCCATTCATAGTTATAAATATTGGTTGTATTCCTTGTACTGTATGTTTACATTGTACTATATATATATTCTTGTAGCTTACTTATTTAATCCATAGTAGTTTGTCCTTAACATCTTGTACTTCCCCTCTCCCCACTGATAACCACTAGGTTGTTCTATGTATCTGTGGATCTGTTACTGTTTTATTATATTTATTCATTTCTTTTTTTAAGATTTCACATATAAATGATTCCATAAAATATTTGTCTTTCTCTGACTTAATCCACTTAGCATAACACCCTCCAAGTTCATTCATCTTGTTGCAAATGGCAAAATTTTATTTATTTATTATTTTTTATGACTGAGTAACATTCCACTGTACATATATACATATATATATATATGTATATATATATATATATATATACACCTCATTTTCTTTGCTCAATGTCTTAACTGGGCTACCAAGGTGGCTCAGCAGTAAAGTTGCCTGCAATACAGGAGGCACAGGAGACATGGGGTTCATGCCTGGGTTGAGAAAAACCCCAGGAGGGGGTCACAACGAACCATTCTAGTATTTTTGCCTGAAGAATCCCATGGACAGAGGAGCCTAGTTGTCTACAGTCCATAGGGTTGCAAAGAGTCAGATAGGACTGAAGCAACTTAGCATATATGCATATCTTAGCTATTGTAAATAATGCCAGTATGAACATTGGGATATGTTTATTTTTCCAAATTAATGGCTTCATTTTTTAATAAATACCAAGAAGTTAATTTGATGAATCATATTATAGTTCTATTTTTAGTTTTTTGAGAAATCTCCACACTTTTTTCTACAGTGGTTGCACCAATTTGCATTCCGAATAACAGTGCACTAAGGTTCCCTTTTCTCCACATTCATGGCAACACTTGTTATTTGTGTTCTGCTTGGTGCTAGCTTTTCTGAGATGTGAGATGATATCTCATGGTAGTTTAATTTGTATTTCTCATGACCAACCTAGACAGCATATTAAAAAGCAGAGACATTTCTTTGCCAACAAAGGTCTGTCTAGTCAAGGCTATGGTTTTTCCAGCAGTCATGAATGGATGTGAGAGTTGGACTATAAAGAAAGCTGAGGGCAGAAGAACTGATTCTTTTGAACTGTGGTGTTAGAGAAGACTCTTGTGAATCCCTTGGACTGGAGGGAGATCCAACCAGTCCATCCTAAAGGAGATCAGTCCCGGGTGTTCATTGGAAGGACTGATGTTGCAGCTGAAACTCCAGTCCTTTGGCCACCTGATGCAAAGAGCTAACTCATTTGAAAAGACCCTGATGTTGGGAAAGTTTGAAGACAGGAGTAGAAGGAGACGACAGAGGATGAGACAGTTGGATGGCATCACTGACTCAATGCACATGAGTTTGGGTAGGTTCTGGGTGTTGATGATGAACAGAGAGGCCTGGTGTGCTGCGATTCATGGGCTCACAAAGAGTTGGACACGACTGAGCGACTGAACTGAACTGACAGAATACCCTGCCTCCACCTCTGCATTCTAGGTTGTCTTAAGAGAAACTAGTATTCTCCAGAGTATTAAGGTATAAATGTTAGAAGTTAATATGATTGGGCTTAAGGAAGTTACTTACAGGTTATGGAAAAAAGAATCTAAGAAAGAGTGGATATGTGTATATGGAAAATTGATTCACGTTTTGCTGTACAGCTGAAACTAACACAACATTGTAAGTCAATTAAAAAATCAATAAAGATATTTTTTTAATTTGCATTTCTCTGATAGTTAATGATTTTGAGTATCTTTTTGTGTGCCTGTTATTTTCCTATTTTCTAGATGGACATGAGAGAGAATCTGAGATTTTAGTAGACTCTCCTGTTTGTTTATAGGTTGAGAACTATTTACTGGAAGATATTGAGTATGAAGTATGATACTATGAAGATTTTATGCTTATTATTTTATTTATTATCCTCAGGTAAAGTAATATACAACAAACATGGCAAGCAATGCATAATTTAATTAGTACCAATATAATTTACATATCTTATAATAATGATATTTTGAGAAGGAAAACTATCATTTAATGAGTTTGTACAGATAAAAACATGGAGATTTCCTCCTGGCTCACAGAAAGAAGCCAAAAGTGCTGGTAAATATCTTTTACCATCCCTTTTTCAGTAAATTTCTTGTAAACAAAATAATTTTATTTACTGATATCATTAACTTTTGTCAAACCTATTAATTGGGGTGGCATTATCACTCACACAACAGTTTAGCAATTTGCTAAGAATTTCCATAAATTAGACTACATTATGCCCTTTGACATTATAAACCACAAACAAGATTTTTCATCAGTGTTATACAATGATACAATTTTCTTAATATTTAGCTAAAAATGTAAATTTGTTCTAAGTGAAAGTAAAAGAATCAGGCTGTTGAGTGTTTGTGTGTGCTGTCATGTTTGACTCTTTGTGACCCCTGTGAAAAATATTGTAGTGAGTTGCCATTTCCTCCTCTAGGGGCTCTTCCTACCCAGGGATCAAAGCCACATTTCCTCTGCCTCTTGAGCTGGCAGGTGGATTCTTTACCAAATAGCCTTTTATGTAAATATAGGCATTTTAAGCTTATCTGTTCATTGAAATTATCTTGCAAAGAATGTTTTCATTTTCATATTTTGCCAACAAGTTTATAATGAAAGGAATGTGAAAAACAATTTGACAAATAGGAAAACAGTGTTCTCTTTTTCCTGTACACTTATTTTCCTCTACACCCTGGTCTCCCACATTGCAGGTGTATTCTTTACTGTCTGAGTCACCAGGGAAGCCCAACATTTCTTACCTCTTATCAACTTCTGTCCAGCTCATGCCCCATTTCCTCTTTTTGTTATGATGATCAGTGGACAGAAATATGTAAAGCTGAATGAGAACTGAAGAACTACTTAGGAGAAATGCAAGGACCTAATTTGCAAAAGGTGGCATTTTCTTATTGTGGGTTTGGATACATGATGAACAATTTGAGACTTCTGGTAAGTATCTTGGAAACTCTAGCTTAGCTGCTGCCAAAAGGGAGTTATTACGTCTTAATGCATATGCTTAGAATGCTTGAAGATTTGATGTTACTGAGGAAAAATTAATAGATTTTTTTTTTTTTTTTTTTACCAAGGACACTGGGAGGAAAACTGTTGGCCTTCCAATGAAACTTGTGACACAATAAAATGTTAGAATCACTTCCCTAAATGAATCTCTGTTCTGAAAATAATGAATAATTAGCCTCCAATTAAAATAAATAAATTCAAATTAAAGAAAAGAATAATGTTCTACCTGCCATAATGAAGGAAGATTCCCCTGCAGAAGGGAAATGCTACCCACTCCAGTATTCTAGCCTAGAGAATTTCATGGGCTGTATAGTTCATGGGGTCGCAGAGTCAGACATGACTTTCACTTTCACTTTCCCATAGAGAAGAGTCAGTTTAGTTAAGTTCAGTCACTCAGTCATGTCCGACTCTTTGTGACCCCATGAATTGCAGCATGCCAGGCCTCCCTGTTCATCACCATCTCTCAGAGTTCACTCAGACTCATGTCCATCGAGTCAGTGATGCCATCTAGCCATCTCATCCTCTGTCGTCTCCTTCTCCTGCCCCCAATCCCTCCCAGCATCAGAGTCTTCCAATGAGTCAGCTCTTCACATGAGGTGGCCAAAGTACTGGAGTTTCAGCTTTAGCACCATTCTTTCCAAAGAAATCCCAGGGTTGATCTCCTTCAGAATGGACTGGTTGGATCTCCTTGCAGTCCAAGGAACTCTCAAGAGTCTTCTTCAATACCGCAGTTCAAAAGCATTGATTCTTCAGCACTCAGCCTTCTTCACAGTCCAACTCTCACATCCATACATGACTACTGGAACAACCATAGCCTTGACTAGACGGACCTTAGTCGGCAAAGTAATGTCTCTGCTTTTGAATTTACTATCTTGGTCGGTCATAACTTTTCTTCCAAGGAGTAAGTGTCTCCTAATTTCATGGCTGCAGTCACCATCTGCAGTGATTTTGGAGCCCCCCAAAAATAAGTCTGAAAATGTTTCCACTGTTTCCCCATCTATTAGAGAAGAGTAGATATTTCTATTTTAACATGATATCTAGCCCCTGATGAAGCTTTCAGGGTTTCTTAAAGTCACAATAAAATATCTATAAGAAAACACACATAAACAAAAACACCAGAAAACAAAGAAAATGAGAACTGAAAAGGGACTTATTGCTAAAATTAGTGTTAACTTTCCAGTAACTGCAAAGGAAATTGAAAGTGTCTGGTTACTAAAAACCAATTAAGTCTGTTTTCCTAAAAATAGAAACTATAAACAGGGTTCAGTTCCTTTCTTCTCTAATATCTTCTTACTATCTCATTATTTCATTGTTTATTCTTCTGTTTAGTGTTTGCCACTCATAGAAAACTAGCTTTAGATTAAGTTATATTTTACTTTACTGAAGTAAAATCTACAACTGCTTCCATATTTCCCCCATTTATTTGCCTTTGAAGTGATCGGATTGAAAGCCATGATCTGGATTTTTTGAATTAGTTGAATTTAAAGACAGCTTTTTCACTCTTCTCTTTTACCCTCACCTAGAGGGAAAACCACTAGACCATTCAGGTATGACCTAAGTAAAATCCCTTATGATTATACAGTGGAAGTGAGAAATGGCTTTAAGGGACTACATCTGATAGATAGAGTGCCTGATTAACTATGGAGGGAGATTCGTGATATTGTATAGGAGACAGGGATTAAGACCATCCACAT
>SJYX01022263.1:115323-159593 GCA_006410675.1 Oreotragus oreotragus | reverse complement strand
CTAGACCATTCAGGTATGACCTAAGTAAAATCCCTTATGATTATACAGTGGAAGTGAGAAATGGCTTTAAGGGACTACATCTGATAGATAGAGTGCCTGATTAACTATGGAGGGAGATTCGTGATATTGTATAGGAGACAGGGATTAAGACCATCCACATAGAAAAGAAATGCAAAAAAGCAAAATGGCTATCTGAGAAGGCCTTACGAATAGCTGGGAAAGAAGAGAAGTGAAAAGCAAAAGAGAAAGGAAAGATAAGAACATATGAATGTAGAGTTCCAAAGAATAGCAAGAAGAGATAAGAAAGCCTTCTTCAGTGATCAGTGCAAAGAAATAGAGGAAAAGAACAGAATGGAAAAGACTAGAGATCTCTTCATGAAAAGTAGAGATACCAAAGGAACATTTCATGCAAAGATGGGCTCAATAAAGGACAGAAATGGTATGGACCTAACAGAAGCAGAAGATATTAAGAAGAGGTGGCAAGAATATACAGAACTGNCCAAAGAATAGCAAGAAGAGATAAGAAAGCCTTCTTCAGCGATCAATGCAAAGAAATAGAGGAAAACAACAGAATGGGAAAGACTAGAGATCTCTTCAAGAAAATTAGAGATACCAAGGGAACATTTCATGCAAAGATGGGCTCAATAAAGGACAGAAATGGTATGGACCTAACAGAAGCAGAAGATATTAAGAAGAGGTGGCAAGAATATACAGAACTGTACAAAAAAGATCTTCACGACCAAGATAATCACAATGGTGTGATCACTCACCTAGAGCCAGACATCCTGGAATGTGAAGTCAAGTGGGCCTTCGAAAGCTAGTGGAGGTGATGGAATTCCAGTGGAGCTATTTCAAATCCTGAAAGATGATGCTGTGAAAGTGCTTCACTCAATACGCCAGCAAATTTGGAAAACTCAGCAGTGGCCACATGACTGGAAAGGGTCACTTTTCATTCCAATCCCAAAGAAAGGCAATGGCAAAGAATGCTCAAACTACTGCACAATTGCACTCATCTCAGATGCTAGTAAAGTAATGCTCAAAATTCTCCAAGCCAGGCTTCAGCAGTACGTGAACTGTGAACTTCCAGATGTTTAAACTGGTTTTAGAAAAGGCAGAGGAACCAGAGATCGAATTGCCAACATCCAAAATCTATACAGGACAATAAAAAGAAAAACCAGCATTACCTTTGCTATTTTTGATTATTGTAATATATTTTTAAAATAAAATTTTTCAAAATAAATATTTGATATGAGGTTGAGGAGCAATTCTGACATATCCCAAATAATTTACTTAGTAATGGCCAAAAGAAGTCACTAAAGATTAATTTTTCCAGAAATAGCTGATAATGTGACAATAACAACAGCAAGCAAATAAAACAGTATATGAAATGTTCGGCTGTATAGCATAAATTCTACAAAACCTGTGAGGTTTACAGTAATCTAAGGTAGTGTGACTATCAATAATTTGTATTCTTTTCTATACTTTTAAGCTTTCAAGGAGCCAATTACCCATAGTTGGAGAAAAATAATAAATGTCACCAAAATAAGTTATGTGAATTATTTAAAGTTGCACCAGGATGTATTAACAAACACTGTTTTTCTCCACCTCTCTCCCTACTCAGAGTTGCTTTGTGTCTACAACAAGAGCACGAGTTTGTGGTTAGGGCATCTAAACAAGTAACCACACTCTCCTCATGCTGCTGTCAGTATTAGGCAATACACATACTGCATGTGAAAATGCTGAAGAATCAGTCCCATTCAGTTCAGTTCAGTCGCTCAGTCGTGTCCAACTCTTTACGACCCCATGAATCGCAGCACACCAGGCCTCCCTGTTCATCACCATCTCCCGGAGTTCACTCAGACTCACGTCCATCAAGTCCATGATGCCATCTCATCCTTGGTTGTCCCCTTCTCCTGCCCCCAATCCCTCCTAGCATCAGAGTCTTTTCCAATGAGTCACCTCTTCACATGAGGTGGCCAAAGTACTGCAGTTTCAGCTTTAGCACCATTCCTTCCAAAGAAATCCCAGGGCTGATCTCCTTGCAGTCCAAGGGACTCTCAGGAGTCTTCTCCAACACCACAGTTCAAAAGCACCAATTCTTCGGTGCTCAGCCTTCTTCACAGTCCAACTCTCATATCCATATCTGCTCCTTATTTCATCATTTATACCCTTGTTCTCAGTTTAGTTCAGTCACTCAGTTGTGTCAAACCCTTTGTGATCCCATGGACTGCAGCATTCCAGGCTTCTCTTGTTCTAGCTCTAGATATTTCTCATCCCTTGTTGGACTTGTATTCTGCAACAGATCTCATATTCAAGAAAATAATTTCTTCTTCCTTCAGCTTATTCTAATAGATATCATTGCCTCTTTATATCCTTTTCCCCAAACAGGCTAGCAGCACACCCAACATAAACTCAACACTTGGGAAAGTAGTATCTCATCTTCAAGTCTGCTTTACTCCATGGCAGAAATTCCTGGATTGTGACCTTCCCCTGTCCCAGCTTTACTGAGATATCATGACAAAACTATATATGCAAGGTATACAATGTGATGCTTTTGATATAAGAACACAGTGCAAAATAATGACCACAATCAAGCTAATTACCACATCCATTACCTCACAGTTATCATTTTGTGTGTGCGATGAGCACTGAGATCTATTCTTTTTATGAAATTTCAAGTATACTTTAGTATTAACTCTAGACACCTGATGTTATACATTGGTTTTTCAGAACATCTTATTCTCTTAACTTAAAGTTATAAGCAGCATCTCCCTTTTTTACCTAACCCTCAGCTCCTGGTAACTGTCATTCAAGTCTTTGTTACTGAGCTGTTTTGTTTTGAATATTTATTTATTTAGGCTGTGCCAGGTCTTAATTAGGGCTTCTCTGGTGGCTCAGAGGTTAAAGCGTCTGCCTGCAATGCAGGCGACCTGGGTTTGATCCCTGGGTTCGATCCCTGGGTTGGGAAGATCCCCTGGAGAAGGAAATGGCAACCCACTCCAGTATTCTTGCCTGGAGAATCCCATGGACAGAGGAGCCTGGTGGGCTACAGTCCACGGGGTCACAAAGAGTCGGACACGACTTTTAGTCACTCACTCACTCAGGTCTTAATTATGGCATAGAGGATCTTTAGTTGCAGCATGTGGGATCTAGTTCCCTGACCAGGGATTGAACCCAGGTGCCTTGTACTGGGAGGGTGAAGTCTTAGGGAAGTCCCCCCCACTTTCCCCATGCCTTTTTTTATTTTAAAGAGTCCACACATAAATGAGATCATGCATTGTCTTTCTCCATCTGGCTTATTTCACTGAGCATAATATCCTCCACATTTATTCATATTGTCAAAAATGGCAGGATTTCTTTATGTTTAAAGCTGAACAATTTATATTCTCTATCCTTGCATCTGTGAATGGACATTTAGGTTGTTTTCATAATTTGGCTACTGTGAATAATGCTGAAATGTACATGGGAGTGCAGATATCTTTTTAAGATCCTGATTTCATTTTCTTTGCATACACACCCAGAAGTGGAACTGCTGCATTGTAAGGTAGTTCTGTTTTTGTTTAGGAACCTCCATGCTGCTTTCCATGATGACCATATCAATTTACATTCCCATCAAGAGTGTATAAGGGTTGCCTTTTCTCTACACCCTTTTCAACACTTGGTATCTTTTGACTTTTTAAAAACAGCTATCCTAGTGAATGTGAGGTGATATCTCATTTTGGTTTTGATTTGCACTTCCTTAATGATCAGTGATGTCAAGCATCTTTGCGTAAACTATTGGCCATTTGTACATTCTCTTTAGAGAAATGTCTACTCAGGTCCCTTGCTCATATTTAAATTTACTTTGCTATTGAGTTGTATGAGTTTCTTACACATTTTGAATATTAATCCTTTCATCAGACATTTATTTGCAAATATCTTCTATTCCATAGGTTGTCTTTTCACTTTGTTGATTATTTCATTTGCTGTGAAGAAACTTTTTGATGTAATCTGACTTGTTTTTAGCTTGGTTTTGGTTTTTACTTTTACTGCCTCGCTTTTGGTCAGGCAATAAATCCAAACACTCATTACCAAGATCAATGTCAAAGAGCTTTTGCCCTATGTTTTTTCCTAGGATTTTTGAGGTGTCAGGCCTTACATTTAAGTCTTTAACCTATTTTGAGTTGACTTTTATGTTCAGTAAGATAAAGTTCCAGTCCATTCTTTTCCACTTAGATATCCAGTTCCCCAAACACCATTTATTTGAAGAGACTATCTTTTCCTCATGTTGTATCCTTGGTTCCTTAATCTTTATTAATTGATCATACATGCATGGAGTTACTTCTAGGCTCTCTATTCTGTTCCATTCATCTATATGTCTGTTTCTATGCCAGTACCATGCTGTTTTAATTACTATACCTTTGTAATACAATTTGAAATCATGAAGTGTGATGCTTTCAGCTTTGTTCTTCATGCTCAAGATTGATTTAGCTATCTGGGGTCTTTGGTGGTTCCCATAAGAATTTTTGAAAAAAAAATCTTTTTATTTATGTGAAGAATGACATTGGAATTTTGATGGGGATTATATTGAAGCAGTAGATTGTTTTGGGCAGCATTCACTAGGAACAGCATGCTGTCTTTCTGTCTACTAGGGTCATACCAGTATTGAAATATTACCAATCATCTCACAGTCTTTTCTATCACACCAAGTTCTGTTTTAATTGTATTGTACCTTGCAAAGTTTATTGGATTTGGTTTAGATTTCTAAGCATAAATAACTAGAATGCTCAATTGAGTCTAGCTTTTTCTCCCAAGTATCAGCAGACCCTAGCCCACTATGGTGAGCCTTAATTTTGAAGTTCGACATTTTAAATAAAAACAAAACATTTTTTATTAACCACATCATCAAGAACATCCTTTCCTTTGGAAAGGGCAGCTTTTAAAGTATTCTGGTAATTTTTTCAATTGTTCAACTACACCTAAAAAGGAAAATTCAGTTCACTCAGTCATGTCCCACACTTTGTAACCCCATGGCTGCAGCATGCCAGGCTTCCCTGTCCCTCACCAACTCCCAGAGCTTGCTCAAACTCATGTCCATTGAGTCGGTGATGCCATCCAAGCATCTCATTCTCTGTCATCCCCATCTCCTCCTGCCTTCAATCTTTTCCAGCATCAAGGTATTTTCCAATGAGTCAGTTATTTGCATCAGGTGGCCAAAGTATTAGAGCTTCAGCTTCAGCATCAGTCCTTTCAATGAATATTCAGGACTGATTTCCTTTAGGATTGACTGGTTTGATCTCCTTGCATTCCAAGGGACTCTCGAGAGTCTTCTCCAACACCACAGTTCAAAAGCTTCTTCAGTGCTCAACCTTCTTTATAGTCCAACTCTCACATCCATATAGGACTACTGGAAAAACTGTAGCTTTGACTAGACGGACCTTTGTCAGCAAAGTAATGTCTATGCTTTTTAATATGCTGTCTAGGTTGATCATAGCTTTTCTTCCAAGGTGTCACCATCTGCAGTGATTTTGGAACCCAAGGAAATAAAATCTCTCACTGTTTCCATTGTTTCTCCATCTATTTTCCATGAAGTGATGGGACCAGATGCCATGATCTTAGTGTTTTGAATGTTGAGTTTTAAGCCAGTTTTTTCACTCTCCTCTTTCACTTTCATCAAGAGGCTCTTTAGTTCCTCTTTACTTTCTGCCATAAAGGTGGTGTCATCTGTGTATCAGAGGTAGTCCTTAGAAATATCTGTGCCGTTTAGGTATAGACCATAATGATTTCACACTTTTCAATTTACTTCTCTGAATATTCTCCTCAGGAAAAAGAATAAGGGAAACTTAAAAAGGTTAGAAAAATTCAAAATGAAGGAAATATTTAGTTTCTTATGATATCTGATACTTTTCTAAGATATTTCCATTCTTACTGACAGACAACAAACCAGCAGAGAAGACAAACATTTCAGATTATTGTTAGTGACGTTAAGAATAAACTGGCACCTCTGTTTGCAATGGTACTTTCATATATAAAACCTTATTCAGGGATTCTTGGTAGCTCAGTGGTAAAGAATCTGCCTGCCAACGCAGGAGACCCAGGTTCGAGTCCTGATCCAGGAGAATCCCATACGCTGTGGAGCAGCTGAGCCCTTGCACCACAACTATTGACCCTGCGCTCTAGAGCCCATGAGACATCACAACTGAGCCCACATGCTGCAACTACTGAAGCCCACATGCTCTAGCGCCCACGTGCTGCAGCAAGAAAACCCACCACAATGAGAAGCCTGAGGAACGCAACTAGAGAGCAATTAGGGAACACAACTAGGGAACACACTCTCTGAAATCAGAGAAAGCCTGCACAGCAATGAAGACCCAGCACAGCCATACAAAGAATAAGAAATTAAAAAAGAAAAGGATTCAATATTCAAGGCAGTCCCATGAGGTCAGTAGGGCGAGGGAAATCTCAAAAAATGAGTCGAAGTTTTCGCCTTCACTTTTCTCAGTATGTTCACACATTTAGGATAAGCTGTGGGAATTGCTGATGTCTTGGTTGCTCTTGACTGAGACGATCTTCACTGGGCATTAATCAGTATATGAAGAGTCTAAATATTTATTATTACCAAATCAATTAAAGACAGAAAATCCTCAATGAATTTCCAAACATAAGCTTCTGCTCAGTGAGCATAATGGGAATCAGGAGCTGACTGAAGAATAAGCCAGAAGAGCAATTTGGGTGTTCCCACTCCACAGAAGCAAGAGAACATCACAGACTTAAACTTAGGTTTCCAAGCAGAATTCTAAGTGATGGGAAAATATAACCTGGGCCTGGTCCTGCTAAACAGAATCTGAGTATGTTAATTGAAAAGGAAAACTCTTCCTAGCAACAGTCAATTTCTAGAGACGAGTTTTACATCAGTATAGCACCACCAGTGTAAGCAGCCCTTCAACAATTGCTTGAATTCAGGACTTATAATCCACAGATATCCTAAAACCACATGACTTCCTGCATGCCATGGTGATGTTTTCATGGAAAAAAGTTTATGTTAATATGCAAATACTTAATATTTTTCATTTTGTTCACAAATGATGCCTGGTTTGAAAAGTCACTATAGAAAGTGAGGATGGACAGATCTTAAGAACCACAGTTTTCAGTGTGAAAGCTAGAAACAAACATTAAAACACAATTTTAACATAATTTTAATAATTATAGTTATGTAGGTTGGGGTTCCCAGGTGGTGTGAATGGTAAAGAACCCACCTCCAATGGAGAAGACATAGGAGATGCAGGTTCAATCCCTGTGTCCAGGAGATACCCTGGAGAAGGGCATGGAAACTCACTCCAGTATGCCTGATGGGAGAATCGCATGGACGGAGGAACCTGCCAGGTTCCTCTGTCTGTGGAGTCACAAAGAGTCGGACACAACTGAAGCAACTTAGCATGCACACACATATTCATGTACGTTAATTTTATTTTGGCTGATGGTTAAAGAATAACACTATCCAAATACAAATGGTGGGTGAAAAAAAGTGATATGAAAGAAATACAAACATTAAAAAAATGTTTTATATGTAACACATGTAAAACTTCCTTATTTTTGACAGAAAGACATATATAATTTTTGTTAATATCAGATTTTTTTAATTGAAGTATAGTTGATGTACAATGTTGTGTTAATTACTGCTGTATAGCAAAGTGATTCAGTTATACATATATATACATTCCTTTTTAATATATTATTTTCCATTATGGTTTATTATCAGTTCAGTTCAGTCACTCAGTCATGTCCGACTCTTTACGACCCCATGGACTGCAGCACGCCAGGCCTCCCTGTCCATCACCAACTCGTGGAATTATCATCAGTTCAGTTCAGTCGCTCAGTCGTGTCCGACTCTTTGTGACCCCATGAATCCAGCACGCAAGGGAGTCCATCACCAACTCCTGGAGTTCACTCAAACTCACGTCCATCGAATTGGTGATGCCTTCCAGCCATCTCATCCTCTGTCATCCCTTTCTCCTCCTGCTCCCAATCCCTCCCAGCATCAGAGTCTTTTCCAATGAGTCAGCTCTCCGCATAAGGTGGCCAAAGTACTGGAGTTTCGCCTTCAGCATCATTCCTTCCAAAGAACACCCAGGACTGATCTCCTTTAGAATGGACTGGTTGGATCTCCTTGCAGTCCAAGGGACTCTCAAGAGTCTTCTCCAACACCACAGTTCAAAAGCATCAGTTCTTCGGTGCTCAGCTTTCTTCACAGTCCAACTCTCAGATCCATACATGACTACTGGAAAAGCCATAGCCTGTTGTTGACGGACTTTTGTTGGCAAAGTAATGTCTCTGCTTTTGAATAGGCTATCTAGGTTGGAATGATGCTACAGCTGAAACTCCAGTACTTTGGCTACCTCATGCGAAGAGTTGACTCATTGGAAAAGACTCTGATGCAGGGAGGGATTGGGGGCAGGAGGAGAAGGGGACGGCAGAGGATGAGATGGCTGGATGGCNATGGTGTATGATCTTTTTAATATGTTGTTGGATTCTGATTGCTAGAATTTTGTTGAGGATTTTTGCATCTATGTTCATCAGTGATATTGGCCTGTAGTTTTCTTTTTGTGGCATCTTTGTCGGGTTTTTATATTAGGGTGATGGTGGCCTCATAGAATGAGTTTGGAAGTTTACTTTCTCTTCACTTTCTGCCATTAGAGTGGTATCATCTGCATATCTGAGGTGATTGATATTTCTCCTGGTAATCTTGATTCCATCTTATGATTCATTCAGCCCAGCATTTTGCATGATGTATTTGACATATAAAATTACAATAATTGAGCTAGAAATAATGACATAATAGTGTTGGAGCAGAATAATGAATATGTGGCTCAGACGGTAAAGCGTCTGCCTACAGTGCCGGAGACCCGGGTTCAATCCCTGGTTTGGGAAGATCCCCTGGAGAAGGAAATGACAACCCACTCCAGTACTCTTGCCTGGAAAATTCTATGGACTGAGGAGCCTGGTAGGCTACAGTTCATGGGGTCGCAAAGAATCGGACACTACTGAGCAACTTCAATTCATTTCACTTCAAACAGACACACACATATGTGCTCACCCAATTGTCAACAGAGACATCAATGCAATTCAATAGACAAAATAATGTATTTTGACCAGGTCCTGTGAGAACAATTGGATATTTTTACTAAAAGAAACATAAATATTGACTCTACCAAATAAAACACTCAAAAATTAATCTAAAATATGAAAGTTAAAGCTATAATCAACCTGCAAGAAAAACAAATATAAAGATTGAGTTTAAATTTCTGCTTTCTTTATGATGAATATGTTGGTGTTATATTCATAAAACTGTTGCCTTTCTCAAAATTTCAAAGGTGTTTATATTTTCTTTGGAAACTGCAAAACACAATTTTAGGTTTATGTCTATGATCCACTTCAATTTTTGTCTGTGTTTCAATTGCAATAGGGATTAAATTTTTATATTTTGGCAAGGGTACTCAGTGATTTTTATCTTACATGTATATCCCTATTTCTCTGCAAATGATTCCACTCCATATAGATACTTTTCTCTCCTTACTTGGAATCATTATCTCTAAAATGAGAAATCCTCTAACATTCCTGAGCACACACATGCAGAATATTAATTTCTTCAATCTATGAATACTTGTCAAATAGCATATGTCATGCTCCAAATAGTTAAATTCAAATTTAGAAGAGAATATGGTAGCTAATTGAAACTCTATTGAATGTTTTCTTCTGTAATATGAGAAAACATTTTTTAAGTAATGTGCATGCGTTCATGCATATGACTAATTATATCAACACATATTAGTATAATATAAATGCATATTTCTTTATAGGCTTCCCAGGTGGTACAGTGGTAAGGAATCCACCTGCCAATGAGGGAGATACATGAGACCCAGGTTCAATCCTTGGATTGGAAAGATCCCCTGAATGAGGGCATGGGACTCCAGTATTCCTGCCTGGAAAATTCCATGGACAGAGGAGACTGGTGGGTTACAATTCATAGGTTCACAAAGAGTTGGACATGACTGAGTGACTGAGCACATAAACACACATATTTATTTATAGAAAGGCATGTATTTATTTTGATGGGTACAAAATATATATAAAATACATATACNGAGGGCATGGGACTCCAGTATTCCTGCCTGGAAAATTCCATGGACAGAGGAGACTGGTGGGTTACAATTCATAGGTTCACAAAGAGTTGGACATGACTGAGTGACTGAGCATATAAACACACATATTTATTTATAGAAAGGCATGTATTTATTTTGATGGGTACAAAATATATATAAAATACATATACATATATATATTATGTACAGAGAGAGAAATACATATATATATAAAATATATATATACATTAATAGTTCTATAAACTCATAAAATTTTTCAAAGAGTTCAAATACTTATTTATTAAGAACACATAAGAAGAAAAACAATAGATTATGAAACAAATGCAGCATGATCTACCAAACAACTTCTGCATGATCTCACTTATATATGGAATCTAAAATAGTCAAACTTACAGAAATAGACAGTACAATAGCACTTATCAAGGGTTGGGGATTGGTAGATGAGAAGATTTTGGTTAAGGAGAATACTGTTTAATTATGAAAGATTACTATGTTCTGGAGATAAATTATGTAAAAAATATGACCACAACAACACTGTGATGCATATTTGAATTTGCAAGAGAATAGACCTTAAGCATTCTAAAAAGAGAGAGAGAGAGAGAGAGAGAGAAATAGAAAGGAAAAATGAAAAATAATAAATAAATTAAAAAAAAAGTAACTTGAAGTGACACATGTGTTTGTTGACATGGTAATGATGGTTATTTCAACATATATATGCATATCAAGTCATGCAGTGGCACATGTTAAATATATATAGTTTTGTCAATTCTACTTCAGTAAAACAAGAAGAAAAGTAAATAATATGATTTAACACACCTGAAACACACTGGATAAAATTTCTTTTAATTCCTGGAGGTGGGAGAAAACCACTTGTCAAATTAAAAAGTTTCTCTTTCTGGCTCATCTGCTTTTATTACTAAAGTAAATTCTGTTCAATTAGCAAGCTAATTTTAAAAAATTTGAATGATAGTCATATAGAGAGAAACACTAGAAGAAATCACAGAAGGAAAAATAAAAATCTATATTTATTCCAAATTTTTATTATCACTGAAAAATATAGAAAAATAACTTATAATAATTAAAATTATTAATACAATTTCCAAAACAGCATTCCCATTCAATACCATTCAGCAATAGTATTTTAGGTTTGTAAATGTATTGGTGTGGAAAAATTCACTGAAGATATTGTATTTTCATTGGAAGTTTAAGTTTATCAGCACTAATAGATGTGTCAACATAAGAAAATAAAATCCTACGATTTATCACATTAATAAATTAAAGAAGTTATTTTTTCTATTGTTTGAAAAAAAAGTTAATAATTCAATTGTTTTCTAAAGAAGAAAGTTTTTCAATAGAAATAATAATAATAAGCTTGTTTTGATAAAGTAAACCTGCTGACAGAAATAAAATCCATAAAACAAATATCAGACATAGTAAAGTTTGAAAATATTCCTTAATATCAAGAACAAGCCAGAGAGCTCAACATGAACACTTTTTCTCAAGGGAATAAGTTAATTAGTTGGGTATCATATTATACATTTTAAAATGTTTTAAAATATTGATGAATATTTTTATGAATAAAATATTTTTCAAAGTTCAGCTTCATTCATAAGAAAGTTATTCATAAGACAATTATTTAGATAAGGTGAGTTTTTAATCCATTGAGGAAGAAAATAGCAATCCACTCCAGTATTCTTTCCTGGCAAATCCCATGGACAAGGAAGTCTGGCGGGCTACAGTCCATGAGGTCACAAAAGAGTGGGGCACAGCTTCGTCACTAGACAATGAAGCATACTAACTAAAAAAAGACAACACACAAGAGAACAGGATTTTTAAATAAAGTATGTGCATTGATATACAAGATTATATTAATATAAAAAATAACAGTTTATTAGTATTTCATTAAATTTTGATTATGTATGATGCTGAAATTAAGAATAATATTTTATCAATTAATTTATAATAAAAATTATATTGTAAAATTAAATAAAAAGCAAATAATTTTCTTATTTGTAAGTTAAAATATGTTTATATGTATTATTTTAAAACTAATGTGCAATTAATTTACACACACATATATATACATATAAAAACACACAACTATTCACATGTTGAGACTGATTAAAATTCAATCTAAATTTATCTATAAATTTATAATTTTTGTAGGAACCAGCTGATAGCCAAAAATAAACCACACTAGTTGAAAAGAAGGCAAAAGAACATTTCCTATTCAATGTCAAGTGTGTGCTTAGTCGCTCAGTCATTTCCAGCTCTTTGCAACCCAATGAACTGTAGTCTGCCAGGCTCTTCTATCTATGGGGATTCTCCAGGCAAGAATACTGGAGTGGGAGTCTATGCCCTCCTCCAGGGGATCTTCCCAACCCAGGGATTAAGCCCAGGTCTCTCACATTGATGGAGATTCTTTATCATATGAGCCACCAAGGAGAAACACTATAAAAAGAAATATCCAAGATGGCAGAGTAGGAAGACTCTGAACTGACAGTTTTCTTTGAGTACACAAAAGTTAAAACTATTTTCAGAATAACCATCAATGAGAAAACCTAAAAACAGGCAGAAGAAATTTTCCAGAACTAAAAATATAAAGAAGTACCCACAGTGAGATGTGTAGGAGAGGCACAGATTCAGGACAGTCAAAACCCACAACTCTGAGTAGGTGACTGCCATATATGAGGACAATCACAATCAAAGAGAATATCCCCAAGAAACAAGAGATCCAAGGTTCACTCTGGGCTTCCCTGCTCATGGTCCTGCACTAGGAAGATGGGTCCTTAGAAAGTCTGGCCCTGAAGGCCAGGAGGGATTGTACACAAGAGAAATAGAGGGCTGAAAGAAGCAACTGTCAGATTCTAAGATCAGTGCACAGCCAACAATGAGAGGTTCCTGGGTCAGACCCACTGGTTGATCCTAGAGAGATAGGAGGCAACTTAAAATACACAGTATGGGATTTAATGAGCAGAAAAGAAAAGGCACAACTAGAAATATACAAGTTATGAAAGGAAAAAATATCATTGGTGGAGGAAAATATAAAGATAGTAGATGAAACACTTATAATGCTACTATGGAAGTTAAAAGGTAAAAGTAGTAAAATCATCTATATCCATAATAAATAGTAAAGGATACACAAAGCAGATGTAAAATATGTCAAAAGCAGTAATGTAGGAAGAGTAAAAGTTCAGGATTGTTAGAACGCTTTTGAACATAAGAGATTATTAACATATTTATGTATAAACATCTTGGTAACTATAAACCTTTAATAGATACACAAAGAAAGAAAGGAATACAAATATAGCACTAAGGAAAGTCATTAAAGCAAAAAGGAAGAGAACAAGGAAAAAATAACAACAACAAAATACACTAAAAACTAACTAAATAAATAAAATGGAAATAAAAAACAATAAAGAAATGAATGTGAGTATACTTATCAATAACTGCCTTTAATTTAAATAGCCTAATGCTCTAATAAAAAGGCACAAGTGGCCTCATGTATTAAGGAAACTAAGAAACCCATGGATATGTAGTCTACGAGAGGCTTACCCTACAAGAGACTGAAAGGATATGGTTAGGAAAAAGCATTACATAAAAATGAAACAACAACAACAACAAAACACTGGAATAGCAATACTTAACAACAACAAAAACAAAAAAAGTGTTTAAAACAAAGACTATAATAAGAAATAGTAAAGGACATTACATAATGATAATATAATCAAATAAGAAGATATAACAATTATAAATATTGATATATATGAGTTCAACATAAAGTAAATATTAGCAGACATACAAAGAGAAATTGATAATATGATAATAATAATAGGGGTCTTTAACATCACTATTACGTTAATGAATATAACATTCAGACAGAAAATCAACAAGGGCAAGTTAAACTAAAAATACACTTCAAGCAAGACGGTCTTAATAAATATAGAGAAAACATTACATCCCAAAGCAGTAGAATATGCATTCTTTACAAGTGCACATTACACATTCTCCAGGATAGATGACAGGCTAAGTTACAAAACAAGTCTCCACAACTTTAACAGGATAAAAATTGTATCAATCACCTTTTTTCTATAAGAATGGTATGAAATCAGAGATAAACTACAAGAAGAAAAATGAGAAAAATAAAAACACATGGAAAAGGTATGTTATTTAAAAACCAGTGGGCCAAAAAAGAAATCAGGAGGAAATTACAACATACATTGAGACAAATGAAATAAATTAAAACATAACTCTCCAAAGTGCATGAAAGTGAAAGTCACTCAGTTGTGTCCGATTCTTTGTGATCCCATAGACTGTATAGTCTATGGAATTCTCCAGGCCAGAATACTGGAGTGGGTAACCTTTCCCTTCTCCAGGGGTCACACCAAAAGCAGTCCTAATAGGAAACTTCACAGTGTTATAGGCACACCTCAAAAAACAATAAAAATCTCAAACAACCTAACCTACCACCTAAAAAAAACAAACAAACAAACAAAAAAAACACAGAGCCCAAAATAGCAGAAGGAAGTAAAGATCAGAATGAAAATAAGGAAAACAGAGCCGTCACCTCCCAGAAAAATCAATAAAAGTGTACTGGTTTTATGAAAAGATAAAAAAGTGGAAAGAAACAAAATAAGAAATGAAAGAGAAATTACATCAATATTACAGAGGTACAAAAAAATCATGAGAGATTAGGAACAGTTATTGTATGCCAAGAAATTGGGCAACCCAGAATAAAGAAATACATTCCTAGAAACATACAACTTGGCAAGACTTAACCAAGAAGAAACAGATAATCTGAACAGACTGACTTCTAGTGGCAAAATTGAAAAGGTAAAACAAACAAACAAACAAAAATACTCCCAGCTAGCACAAGTCCAAATTCACATAGCTTCACAGGGAAATTCAAACAACCATATGAAGAACTTATACATATCAGCTACCTAAGAACAAACAAACAAACAAAATCCTTAAGAAGCAAGAACACTTCCAAATTCTTTCTATGAACCCAAAATTACCCAGATACCAAGCCAAACAAGAACACACAAAAATGAAAATGACAGGCCAATATCCCTAAGGAACACAGATTTTTAAAATTCTCAGCAAAATATTAGCAAGTCAAATTCAACAAGGAATCAATATTTTATATCATTGTCAAGTGAGATTTAATTTATGGATGCACAAATCTATCAATATGACATACTGTATTAACAACAGGAAAAATAAAAATCATATGATCATCCCAATAATTGCAAGAAAAGCATTTGGTAAAATGCAACTTTCATTTTTTTATAAATATTCTCATCAAAGTTGGTGTAGAAAGAATAGATGTCATCATAAAAAAAAAAAAAGACAAACCCACAGCTAATATCATATTCAATGGTGAAAATCTGAAAACTTTTCCTTTAAAGTCAGGACAAAGACAAGGATACCCACTTATGTCACTCCTATTTAATATAGTATGGAAGTCCTAGTGAGAGAAATTAGACAAGAAAAACAAACAAAAATCATCCGAATCAGAATGGAAGAATGAAGACTGTAGCTATTTATAGAAGATCATATACTATACATAAAAATTCATAAAAACTCTACCAAAAATTATTAGAAAAAATGAATTAAGCAAATTTGTATAAGACTAACATACAGAAATCTTTGTTAATTTATATACTAAAAGTTAACTACCAAAAAGAAAAAGCAAGAAAATATAATCCAATTTCATATTGCATCAAAATGAATCAAAAACCTAGATAAAAGCCTAACCAAGGAGACTAAAGATCACTACTATGAAAGCTATAAAATATTAATAAAGGTAACTGTAGATGATCCAATGAAATGGAAAGCTATTCCATGTTCATGTTATTAGAAGAATTAATATTGCTATTAATATTGTTAACATGGTTTCTTTATTGGCTCAGAAGCAAATCTGTGAAAATAAAATTGGTTATTCTCACTGATGTATGTGAAAATGTGTTTTGCTTATCANAACTGTAGATGATCCAATGAAATGGAAAGCTATTCCATGTTCATGTTATTAGAAGAATTAATATTGCTATTAATATTGTTAACATGGTTTCTTTATTGGCTCAGAAGCAAATCTGTGAAAATAAAATTGGTTATTCTCACTGATGTATGTGAAAATGTGTTTTGCTTATCACTTACTCTCTGTAGATTTAGGGGTCTAGGTAACTCAGGATTGGAATGCATTCTCCAGGGGCACAAGACGTGTTTATTAGAACATAGATCTAGATTTTAAAATGATAATTGATCATTTTGATTGTTGATCAAGATGGTGGAAGAGAAGGACACACAATCCTCTTTTCCTGTGAGAACTCCAAAATTGTAACTTGCTCCTGAGCAACTATTGAAGGAGAATATTGGATCCCACCAAAAAAGCATGCTCCATGTCCAAGGCAAAGAATAAGTTTCAGCAAGATGGCAGGAAGGGCAAAATCATGTTTAGAATCAAGCCCCATACCTGCCAGAGATGTTCAGTGGGCTCAAATAAAACCTTGTTCACCTCAGGATTCAGAGACCCCACAGAGACTGAGCCAGACATGGCTTTAAGTGTTTGAGTATCTCCTGCAGAGGCATGGGTCAGCAGTGGTCTGCTACAGGGGAAGGGGCTCTGGGTGCAGCAGACCTGAGTCACACAGCATATGGCATAAATCTTCTTGGAGGAAGTTGCCATAAACCCTACCACAGAGTCAACGAGTAGATGACTCACAAACAGCTGAACATTTATACCAAAGAAATTCTTACACTGTTAAGAGAGTTCTAGGATAGAACAGATTTCCCAACCTGGGGATCTGGCAAAGGGACTGAGAATCCCCAGGAAATTTGACTTTGGAGGCCAGTGGGATTTAATTACAGAACTTACACAGGACTGTGGAACAGACTCTTGGAGGGCACAAACAAAACCTTGTATGCACCAGGACCCAGAAGAAAGGAGCAGTGACCCCACAAGAGACTGACGCAACTTGTCTGTGAATGTCCAGGAGTCTCTGGAGGAGGCATGGGTCAGCAGTGGCCTGCTACAGGGTTCAGTTCAGTTCAGGCGCTCAGTCATGTCCGACTCTTTGTGACTCCATGAGTCGCAGCACTCCAGGCCTCCCTGTCCATCACCATCTCCCGGAGTTCACTTAGACTCACGTCCATCGAGTCTGTGATGCCATCCAGCCATCTCATCCTCTGTCATCCCCTTCTCCTCCTGCCCCCAGTCCCTCCCAGCATCAGAGACTTTTTGAATGAGCCAACTCTTTGCATGAGGTGGCCAAAGTACTGGAGTTTCAGCTTTAGCATCTTTCCTTCCAAAGAAATCCCAGGGCTGGTCTCCTTCAGAATGGACTGGTTGGATCTCCTTGCAGTCCAAGGGACTCTCAAGAGTCTTCTCAAATACCACAGTTCAAAAGCATCAATTCTTTGGCGCTCAGCTTTCTTCACAGTCCAACTCTCACATCCACACATGACTACTGGAAAAACCATAGCCTTGACTAGACAGAGTCGGCAAAGNAGAGAAACACTAGAAGAAATCACAGAAGGAAAAATAAAAATCTATATTTATTCCAAATTTTTATTATCACTGAAAAATATAGAAAAATAACTTATAATAATTAAAATTATTAATACAATTTCCAAAACAGCATTCCCATTCAATACCATTCAGCAATAGTATTTTAGGTTTGTAAATGTATTGGTGTGGAAAAATTCACTGAAGATATTGTATTTTCATTGGAAGTTTAAGTTTATCAGCACTAATAGATGTGTCAACATAAGAAAATAAAATCCTACGATTTATCACATTAATAAATTAAAGAAGTTATTTTTTCTATTGTTTGAAAAAAAAGTTAATAATTCAATTGTTTTCTAAAGAAGAAAGTTTTTCAATAGAAATAATAATAATAAGCTTGTTTTGATAAAGTAAACCTGCTGACAGAAATAAAATCCATAAAACAAATATCAGACATAGTAAAGTTTGAAAATATTCCTTAATATCAAGAACAAGCCAGAGAGCTCAACATGAACACTTTTTCTCAAGGGAATAAGTTAATTAGTTGGGTATCATATTATACATTTTAAAATGTTTTAAAATATTGATGAATATTTTTATGAATAAAATATTTTTCAAAGTTCAGCTTCATTCATAAGAAAGTTATTCATAAGACAATTATTTAGATAAGGTGAGTTTTTAATCCATTGAGGAAGAAAATAGCAATCCACTCCAGTATTCTTTCCTGGCAAATCCCATGGACAAGGAAGTCTGGCGGGCTACAGTCCATGAGGTCACAAAAGAGTGGGGCACAGCTTCGTCACTAGACAATGAAGCATACTAACTAAAAAAAGACAACACACAAGAGAACAGGATTTTTAAATAAAGTATGTGCATTGATATACAAGATTATATTAATATCAAAAATAACAGTTTATTAGTATTTCATAAAATTTTGATTATGTATGATGCTGAAATTAAGAATAATATTTTATCAATTAATTTATAATAAAAATTATATTGTAAAATTAAATAAAAAGCAAATAATTTTCTTATTTGTAAGTTAAAATATGTTTATATGTATTATTTTAAAACTAATGTGCAATTAATTTACACACACATATATATACATATAAAAACACACAACTATTCACATGTTGAGACTGATTAAAATTCAATCTAAATTTATCTATAAATTTATAATTTTTGTAGGAACCAGCTGATAGCCAAAAATAAACCACACTAGTCGAAAAGAAGGCAAAAGAACATTTCCTATTCAATGTCAAGTGTGTGCTTAGTCGCTCAGTCATTTCCAGCTCTTTGCAACCCAATGAACTGTAGTCTGCCAGGCTCTTCTATCTATGGGGATTCTCCAGGCAAGAATACTGGAGTGGGAGTCTATGCCCTCCTCCAGGGGATCTTCCCAACCCAGGGATTAAGCCCAGGTCTCTCACATTGATGGAGATTCTTTATCATATGAGCCACCAAGGAGAAACACTATAAAAAGAAATATCCAAGATGGCAGAGTAGGAAGACTCTGAACTGACAGTTTTCTTTGAGTACACAAAAGTTAAAACTATTTTCAGAATAACCATCAATGAGAAAACCTAAAAACAGGCAGAAGAAATTTTCCAGAACTAAAAATATAAAGAAGTACCCACAGTGAGATGTGTAGGAGAGGCACAGATTCAGGACAGTCAAAACCCACAACTCTGAGTAGGTGACTGCCATATATGAGGACAATCACAATCAAAGAGAATATCCCCAAGAAACAAGAGATCCAAGGTTCACTCTGGGCTTCCCTGCTCATGGTCCTGCACTAGGAAGATGGGTCCTTAGAAAGTCTGGCCCTGAAGGCCAGGAGGGATTGTACACAAGAGAAATAGAGGGCTGAAAGAAGCAACTGTCAGATTCTAAGATCAGTGCACAGCCAACAATGAGAGGTTCCTGGGTCAGACCCACTGGTTGATCCTAGAGAGATAGGAGGCAACTTAAAATACACAGTATGGGCTTTAATGAGCAGAAAAGAAAAGGCACAACTAGAAATATACAAGTTATGAAAGGAAAAAATATCATTGGTGGAGGAAAATATAAAGATAGTAGATGAAACACTTATAATGCTACTATGGAAGTTAAAAGGTAAAAGTAGTAAAATCATCTATATCCATAATAAATAGTAAAGGATACACAAAGCAGATGTAAAATATGTCAAAAGCAGTAATGTAGGAAGAGTAAAAGTTCAGGATTGTTAGAACGCTTTTGAACATAAGAGATTATTAACATATTTATGTATAAACATCTTGGTAACTATAAACCTTTAATAGATACACAAAGAAAGAAAGGAATACAAATATAGCACTAAGGAAAGTCATTAAAGCAAAAAGGAAGAGAACAAGGAAAAAATAACAACAACAAAATACACTAAAAACTAACTAAATAAATAAAATGGAAATAAAAAACAATAAAGAAATGAATGTGAGTATACTTATCAATAACTGCCTTTAATTTAAATAGCCTAATGCTCTAATAAAAAGGCACAAGTGGCCTCATGTATTAAGGAAACTAAGAAACCCATGGATATGTAGTCTACGAGAGGCTTACCCTACAAGAGACTGAAAGGATATGGTTAGGAAAAAGCATTACATAAAAATGAAACAACAACAACAACAAAACACTGGAATAGCAATACTTAACAACAACAAAAACAAAAAAAGTGTTTAAAACAAAGACTATAATAAGAAATAGTAAAGGACATTACATAATGATAATATAATCAAATAAGAAGATATAACAATTATACATATTGATATATATGAGTTCAACATAAAGTAAATATTAGCAGACATACAAAGAGAAATTGATAATATGACAATAATAATAGGGGTCTTTAACATCACTATTACGTTAATGAATATAACATTCAGACAGAAAATCAACAAGGGCAAGTTAAACTAAAAATACACTTCAAGCAAGACGGTCTTAATAAATATAGAGAAAACATTACATCCCAAAGCAGTAGAATATGCATTCTTTACAAGTGCACATTACACATTCTCCAGGATAGATGACAGGCTAAGTTACAAAACAAGTCTCCACAACTTTAACAGGATAAAAATTGTATCAATCACCTTTTTTCTATAAGAATGGTATGAAATCAGAGATAAACTACAAGAAGAAAAATGAGAAAAATAAAAACACATGGAAAAGGTATGTTATTTAAAAACCAGTGGGCCAAAAAAGAAATCAGGAGGAAATTACAACATACATTGAGACAAATGAAATAAATTAAAACATAACTCTCCAAAGTGCATGAAAGTGAAAGTCACTCAGTTGTGTCCGATTCTTTGTGATCCCATAGACTGTATAGTCTATGGAATTCTCCAGGCCAGAATACTGGAGTGGGTAACCTTTCCCTTCTCCAGGGGTCACACCAAAAGCAGTCCTAATAGGAAACTTCACAGTGTTATAGGCACACCTCAAAAAATAATAAAAATCTCAAACAACCTAACCTACCACCTAAAAAAAACAAACAAACAAACAAAAAAAACACAGAGCCCAAAATAGCAGAAGGAAATAAAGATCAGAATGAAAATAAGGAAAACAGAGCCGTCACCTCCCAGAAAAATCAATAAAAGTGTACTGGTTTTATGAAAAGATAAAAAAGTGGAAAGAAACAAAATAAGAAATGAAAGAGAAATTACATCAATATTACAGAGGTACAAAAAAATCATGAGAGATTAGGAACAGTTATTGTATGCCAAGAAATTGGGCAACCCAGAATAAAGAAATACATTCCTAGAAACATACAACTTGGCAAGACTTAACCAAGAAGAAACAGATAATCTGAACAGACTGACTTCTAGTGGCAAAATTGAAAAGGTAAAACAAACAAACAAACAAAAATACTCCCAGCTAGCACAAGTCCAAATTCACATAGCTTCACAGGGAAATTCAAACAACCATATGAAGAACTTATACATATCAGCTACCTAAGAACAAACAAACAAACAAAATCCTTAAGAAGCAAGAACACTTCCAAATTCTTTCTATGAACCCAAAATTACCCAGATACCAAGCCAAACAAGAACACACAAAAATGAAAATGACAGGCCAATATCCCTAAGGAACACAGATTTTTAAAATTCTCAGCAAAATATTAGCAAGTCAAATTCAACAAGGAATCAATATTTTATATCATTGTCAAGTGAGATTTAATTTATGGATGCACAAATCTATCAATATGACATACTGTATTAACAACAGGAAAAATAAAAATCATATGATCATCCCAATAATTGCAAGAAAAGCGTTTGGTAAAATGCAACTTTCATTTTTTTATAAATATTCTCATCAAAGTTGGTGTAGAAAGAATAGATGTCATCATAAAAAAAAAAAAAGACAAACCCACAGCTAATATCATATTCAATGGTGAAAATCTGAAAACTTTTCCTTTAAAGTCAGGACAAAGACAAGGATACCCACTTATGTCACTCCTATTTAATATAGTATGGAAGTCCTAGTGAGAGAAATTAGACAAGAAAAACAAACAAAAATCATCCGAATCAGAATGGAAGAATGAAGACTGTAGCTATTTATAGAAGATCATATACTATACATAAAAATTCATAAAAACTCTACCAAAAATTATTAGAAAAAGTGAATTAAGCAAATTTGTATAAGACTAACATACAGAAATCTTTGTTAATTTATATACTAAAAGTTAACTACCAAAAAGAAAAAGCAAGAAAATATAATCCAATTTCATATTGCATCAAAATGAATCAAAAACCTAGATAAAAGCCTAACCAAGGAGACTAAAGATCACTACTATGAAAGCTATAAAATATTAATAAAGGTAACTGTAGATGATCCAATGAAATGGAAAGCTATTCCATGTTCATGTTATTAGAAGAATTAATATTGCTATTAATATTGTTAACATGGTTTCTTTATTGGCTCAGAAGCAAATCTGTGAAAATAAAATTGGTTATTCTCACTGATGTATGTGAAAATGTGTTTTGCTTATCACTTACTCTCTGTAGATTTAGGGGTCTAGGTAACTCAGGATTGGAATGCATTCTCCAGGGGCACAAGACGTGTTTATTAGAACATAGATCTAGATTTTAAAATGATAATTGATCATTTTGATTGTTGATCAAGATGGTGGAAGAGAAGGACACACAATCCTCTTTTCCTGTGAGAACTCCAAAATTGTAACTTGCTCCTGAGCAACTATTGAAGGAGAATATTGGATCCCACCAAAAAAGCATGCTCCATGTCCAAGGCAAAGAATAAGTTTCAGCAAGATGGCAGGAAGGGCAAAATCATGTTTAGAATCAAGCCCCATACCTGCCAGAGATGTTCAGTGGGCTCAAATAAAACCTTGTTCACCTCAGGATTCAGAGACCCCACAGAGACTGAGCCAGACATGGCTTTAAGTGTTTGAGTATCTCCTGCAGAGGCATGGGTCAGCAGTGGTCTGCTACAGGGGAAGGGGCTCTGGGTGCAGCAGACCTGAGTCACACAGCATATGGCATAAATCTTCTTGGAGGAAGTTGCCATAAACCCTACCACAGAGTCAACGAGTAGATGACTCACAAACAGCTGAACATTTATACCAAAGAAATTCTTACACTGTTAAGAGAGTTCTAGGATAGAACAGATTTCCCAACCTGGGGATCTGGCAAAGGGACTGAGAATCCCCAGGAAATTTGACTTTGGAGGCCAGTGGGATTTAATTACAGAACTTACACAGGACTGTGGAACAGACTCTTGGAGGGCACAAACAAAACCTTGTATGCACCAGGACCCAGAAGAAAGGAGCAGTGACCCCACAAGAGACTGACGCAACTTGTCTGTGAATGTCCAGGAGTCTCTGGAGGAGGCATGGGTCAGCAGTGGCCTGCTACAGGGTTCAGTTCAGTTCAGGCACTCAGTCATGTCCGACTCTTTGTGACTCCATGAGTCGCAGCACTCCAGGCCTCCCTGTCCATCACCATCTCCCGGAGTTCACTTAGACTCACGTCCATCGAGTCTGTGATGCCATCCAGCCATCTCATCCTCTGTCATCCCCTTCTCCTCCTGCCCCCAGTCCCTCCCAGCATCAGAGACTTTTTGAATGAGCCAACTCTTTGCATGAGGTGGCCAAAGTACTGGAGTTTCAGCTTTAGCATCTTTCCTTCCAAAGAAATCCCAGGGCTGGTCTCCTTCAGAATGGACTGGTTGGATCTCCTTGCAGTCCAAGGGACTCTCAAGAGTCTTCTCAAATACCACAGTTCAAAAGCATCAATTCTTTGGCGCTCAGCTTTCTTCACAGTCCAACTCTCACATCCACACATGACTACTGGAAAAACCATAGCCTTGACTAGACAGAGTCGGCAAAGTAATGTCTCTGCTTTTGAATATGCTATCCAGGTTGGTCATAACTTTTCTTTCAAGGAATAAGCGTCTTTTAATTTCATGGCTGCAGTCACCATCTGCAGTGATTTTGGACCCCCCAAAAATAAAGTCTGACACTGTTTCCACTGTTTCCCCATCTATTTCTCATGAAGTGATGGGACCGGATGCCATGATCTTTGTTTTCTGAATGTTGAGCTTTAAGACAACTTTTTCACTCTCCTCTTTAACTTTCATGAAGAGGCGCTTTAGTTTCTCTTCACTTTCTGCCATAAGGATGGTGTCATCTGCATATCTGAGGTTATTGATATTTCTCCTGGCAATCTTGATTCCAGCTTGTGTCTCTTCCAGTCCAGCGTTTCTCATGATGCATTCTGCATATAAGTTAAATAAGCAGGGTGACAATATACAGCCTTGACGTACTCCTTCCCCTATTTGGAACCAGTCTTTTGTTCCATGTCCAGTTCTAACTGTTGCTTCCTCACCTGCATACAGATTTCTCCAGAGGCAGGTCAGGTGGGTTAGGGACACTGAATACAATGTTAGCACACAAGACATTTTGAAGGAGATCATCATTATCTTCATTATCCCCATAATTGTTTGGTCTCAGGTCAAACAACAGGGAAGGAACACAGCCCCCCTGCCCAATCAACAGAAAATTGGATTAAAGATTTACTGAGCATGGGCCCACCTATCAAACCATGACCCAATTTCCCCCTCAGTCAGACTCTCCCATTAGGAAGCTTCCATAAGCCTCTTATTCTTATCCTAGATAGAATGAAAACCACATTCAAAAAAAAAGAAAGAAAAGCTAATCAAAATGATTACACAGACCACAGCCTTGCCTAACTTAATGAAACTATGAGCCATACTGTGTAGAGCAACCCAAGACAGATGGGTCATAGTGGAGAGTTCTGACAAAATTTGATCCATTGGAGAAGGGAACAGCAGAAAATTTTAGTATTCTTGCCTTGAGAACCCCATGAACTGTATGAAAAGGCAAAAAGATGTGACACTGAAAGATGAACTCCCCAGGTCTGTAGATGCCAAATATGTTACTGGAGAAAAGTGGAGAAATAACTCCAGAAAGAACAAAGAGACAAAACCAAACCAAAAACAATGCCCAGTTGTGGATGTGATTGGTAATGGAAGTCCAATGCTGAAAAAAACAATATTGCATAGGAATCTGGAAGGTGAAGTCCATGAATCAAGGTAAATTGGAAGTGCTCAAACAGGAGATGATAAGAATTAACATTGACATTTTAGGAATTAGTGAACTAAAATGGTCTGGAATAGGCAAATTTAATTCAGATGACTAGTATATTTACTACTGTGGGCAAGACATCCTTAGAAGAAATGGAGTAGCCTTCATAGTCAACAAAAGAGTCTGATATGCAGTACTTGAGTGCAATCCTACAAATGATCTTAGAAATTATCTCTGTTCATTTCCAAGGCAAGCCATTCAATATCACAGTTATTCAAGTCTATGCCCAACAACTAATGCCAAAGAAGGTGAAGTTGAACTGTTCTATGAAGACCTACAAGACCTTCTAGAAACAGCACACAAAAAAAGATCTCCTTTTCATCATAGATGACTGGATGCAAATGTAGGAAGTCAAGAGATACCTGGACTAGCAGGCAAATTTTGTACAAAATGAAGCAGGGCAGAATCTAACTCTTTTGCCAAGAGAATGCACTGGTCATAGCAAACACTGTCCTCCAACAACACAAGACATGATTCTGAACATGGACATGAACAGATGGTCAATACTGAAATCTGGCTGATTATATTCTTTGCAGCCAAAGAAGGAGAAGCTCTATTCAGTCAGCAAAAACAAGACTGAGAGCTGACCATGGCTCAGATCATGAACCGCTTATTGAAAGATTCAGATTTAAATTGAAGAAAGTAGGGAAAACCACTAGACTATTCATGTATGACCTAAATCAAATCCCTTACAATTATACAGTGGAAGTGACACATAGATTCAAGGGATTATATCTGAAACACAGAGTGCCTGAAGTACTATGGAAAAAGATTCATGATATACAGGAGGCAGTGATCAAGACCATATCCAAGAAAAAGAAATGCAACAAGACAAAGCGACCATCTGAGGAGGCCTTACAAAGAACTAAGAAAAGAAGAGAAGTGAAAGGCAAAGGAGAAAAGGAACAATCTGATTGCAGAGTACCAAAGAATAGCAAGGAGAGATAAACAAGAAAGTCTTCCTCAGTGATCAACGTAAAGAAACAGAGGAAAACAATAGAATGGAAATGACTAGAGATCTCTTCAAGAAAATTAGAGATACCAAAGAAATATTTCATGCAAAGATGGGTATAATGAGGGGCAGAAATGGTATGGGCCTAACAGAAGCAGAAGATATTAGAAGAGTTCGCAAAAATATGCAGAAGAACTATAGAAAAAGATCATCATGACCCAGATAATAATGATAGTGTGATCACTCACCTAGACCAGACAACCTGAAGGCTGAAGTCAAGTGGGTTGTAGAAAGCATAAATATGAACAAAGATAGTGAAGATGACATAATTCAAGCTGAGCTATGTCAAATCTTAAAAGATGATACTGTCAAAGTGCTGCATTCCATATGCCAGCACATTTGAAAAAACTCAGTAGTGGCCACAGGACTGGAAAACATCAGTTTTCATTCCGATCCCAAAGAAAAGCAATGACAAAGCATGTTCAAAGTACGACACAATTTCACTCACCTCACAGACTATCACAGTAATGCTGAAAATGCTCCAAGCCAGGCTTCAACAGTACTTGAAACAGGAGCTTCCATATGTTCAAGCTGGATTTAGAAAAGGTAGAGGAAACAGAGATCAAATTGTCAATATCCACTGGATCATAAAAAAAGCAAGAGAGTTCCAGAGAAGCATCTACTTCTGAATTATTGACTATGACAAAGCCTTTGACTGTGTGGATCATGAATCAAGATTGCCGGGGGAAATATAAAAAACCTCAGATACACAGATGACACCACGCTTATGGCAGAAAGTGAAGAAGAATTAAAGAGCCTCTTTATGAAAGTGAAAGAGGAGAGTGAAAAAGCTGGCTTAAAACTCAACATTCAAGAAACAAAGGTCATGACATCTGGTCCCATCACTTTGTGGCAAATAGATGGGGAAACAATGGAATTAGTGATAAATTTTATTTTCTTTGGCTCCAAAATCACTGCAGATGGTGACTGCAGGCCTGAAGTTAAGATGCTTGCTCCTTGGAAGAAAAGCTATGACAAACATAGGCAGTGTATTAAAAAGCAGAGACATTACTTCGCTGACAAAAGTCCATATAGTCAAAAATGTGACCTATGGTTTTTCCAGTAGTCATGTATGGATGGGAGAATTGGACCATTGAAAGGCTGAACTCCAAAGAATTGATGCTTTTGATGTGGTGTTGGAGATGACTCTTGAGAGTAAGGATTTCAAACCAATCAATCCTAAAGAAATCAACTCTGAATATTCATTGGAAGGACTGATGCTGAAGCTGAAATGCCAATACTCTGGCCACCTGATGTGAAGAGGTGACTTATTGGAAATGATCCTAATGCTGGGGAAGACTGAAGGCAGGAGAAGAGGATAACCAAGGACAAGATGGTTGGATGGCATCACCGACTCAATAGACATAAATTTGAGCAAGCTCTAGGAGATGGGACAGGGAAGCCTGGTGTGCTGCAGTCAACGGGGTTGCAAAGAATCTTACATGACTAAGTGACTAAACAACAACATTCACTGTGTTGTCTTATATTACCATGTTATTTATTTTATAACTAGAAGTTTGTTCCTCTTAATTTCCCTCACTTATTTCACTCAAGCCCCCATCTGCCTTCTTTCTGATAACCATATTTGTTCTCTGAACCGCTTTATCTGTTTCTGTTATATATATATATATATAATATATACGTAAATGTATACACATATACATTTGTTCATTTGTTTTGTATTTAGATACTACATATAAGTGAAATCATATAGTATCTTTCATTCTCTGTTTGGTTTATTTCATTTAACCTAAAACTCTATGTGGCTATCCATGGCATTTTCATTCTTTTTCCAGCTGAGCAATAGTATATATTTTGGAGGAAAAACTGGTAACCACACTGTAGTATTCTTGCCTGGAAAATCCCATGGACAGAGGAGTCTGGTGTGTTACATGACTAAGCATCACATGGAGTCACACAGGACAGAGTGACTGAACACAAATATTTTATTTATGTACCTTTTGATCTATATTTAATATTAATGAACATTTTGGCTGATTCCATATCTTGTTATTGTAAATATTGCTATAATGAACATAGGGGTATATATATTCAAATTAGTATTTGTCTTTTCTTCAAAAAAATACTTAGAAGTTGAACATGTGATCGCTTTATTTTAAATTTTTTGAGGAACCTCCATACTGTTTTCCACAGCAACTGCACAAATGTACATTCCCAATAACAGTGATCAAGATAACCTTTTCTTCACATTCCTGCCATCATTTGTAATTTCATGTATTTTTGATAGTAGACATTCTGACAGGTATAAGGTGATAACTTATTGTAGTTGGCTTTTAATTTCCCAATTATTAGTGATATTGAGTATCTTTTCACTTGTCCATTGATAATCTATATATCTTCTTTGAAAAAAAAAATCTAAGTTCTCCATTTTTAAAGTTTTTATAATATATTAAGTTGTATGAGTTCTTTGTATATTTTGAATATTGATCCTTTATCAGACCTATCATCTATAAATATCTCCTTCCATTCAGTAAATTGTCTGCTTGTTTCATATGCTGTGGGAAATTTTTGTTGTAGTTCCATTGTTTACTTTTACCTCTGTTTCTCTTGTCTGAAGAAACATAGCCAAAACTATTGCTAAAACCAATGTTCAAAAGCATACCATGTATGATTCTTCTGAGAGTTTTGTGATTTCAGGTATTACATATAAGTCTCTAAATCATTTTGAGTTATTTTTGTATGCAGTGTGAAAAAGTAGTCCAGCATGATTCTTGCATATGTAGCTCTCAGTTTTTCTCAACACCATTTGTTGAAGAGGCTGCTTTCTCCCTATTGTATATTCTTGTCTCTTTTGTTGTATATTTGGTTTTGTTCAGTTGCTCAGTCATGCTGGCTATTTGTGATCCCAGAAATTGCTGTAAGTCAGGCTTCCCTGTCCTTAATATTTCCTGGAATTTGCTCAAACTCATGTTCATTAAGTTGGTGATGTCATCAAATCTCTCATTATGTGTCACCCCCTTCTCCTCCTACCTTAAGTCTTTCCCAGCATCAAGGTCTTTTCCAAGGTATTATTTCTTTGCATCAGGTATTGGAGCTTCAACATGAGTTCTCCCTACAAATACTCAGGGTTAATTTCCTTTAGGATTGACTGGTCTCTTTTTTGTCTAGAGGACTCTCAAGAGCCTTCACCAGCACCACAAGTTGAAAGTCAATTCTTCACAACTCTCACATGTGTACATAACTACAATAAAAACTGTAACTTAAACAATATGGACCTTTGAGGGCAAAGTGAGGTCTCTGCTTTTCAATATTGTGTCTAAGTTTGTCAGTCTAAGCTTTTCTTCCAAGGAGCAGGTGTCTTTTAATTTCATGGCTGAAGTCATCTTCCACAGTGATTTTGGAACACATGAAAATAAAGTCTATCACTTTTTCCATCCCACCCCCTATCTATTTGCCATGAAGTGATGTGATCAGAAGCCATGATCTTCATTTTTTGAATGTAGAGGTTAAAGCCAAATAGTTAATTCTCCTCTTACACCTTCTTCAAAAGTCTCTCTAGATCCTCTTTGCTTTCATGCTATCAGGTTAGTGTCATTTGCATATCTGAAGTTATTGATATTTCTTCTGGCAATCACCTGATGGCTCAGTTGGTAAAGTGTCTGTCTGCAATGTGGGAGAACCAAGTTCAATGCCTGGGTCAGGAAGATCCCTGGAGAAGGAAATGGCAACCAACTCCAGTACTCTTGCCTGGAAAATTCCTTGGACAGAGGAGCATGATAAGCTACAGTCCACAGGATCACAAAGAGTCAGACATGACTGAGCGAATTCACTTTCCTTTCCTTTCTGGCAGTCTCAATTCCAGCTTGTGATTCATCCAGCACAGCATTTCTCATGATGTATTCTGCATAGAAGTTAAATAAAAAGGGTGACAATATACAGCCTTGAGATACTTTTTTCCCAATTTTCAACCAATTTGTTGTTCCATGTCCAGTTCTAACTGTTACTTCTTGACCTACATACAGGTTTCTCAGGAGATAGGTAAGGTGGTCTGTTATTCCCAACTCTTCAAGTATTTTCCATAGTTTTTGAAATACAAAAGTGAAAAAGAAGCAGATGTGATTCTAGAATTCTCTTGCTTTTCTAGGATCCAATAGGAAAGAGGAAATGGTTGGCTTCTCAGTCTTATCTGACTCTTTGAGATCCCCTGGACTATAACAGTCTGACTCCTCTGCCCACCAAATTCCCTAGCCAAGTATACTGGAGTGGGTATACTTCTCCAGTGGATCTTCCTGACACCAGGATCAAACCTGGGTCTCCTGCATTGCAGGCAGATTCTTTACCATCTGGGCTACCAGGAAAGCCTGACAATTTGATTTTTGGTTCCTCTGCCTTTTCAAAATCCATGTTATACATCTGGAAGTTCTCAGTTAACATACTTTTCTAGCCTAGCTTGAAGGATTTTGAGCATTAACTTGCTAGCACATGAAATGAGCCCAGTTATCTGATAATTTAAACACCATTATTTGGCATTAGTCTTCTGGGATTAGAATGAAAATTGACATTTTCCAGTCCTGTGGCCACTACTGGGTTTTCCAAATCTGCTGGTACATTGAGTACAACACTGTAATCTTTTTTTTGAATTTTTAATATCTCAGCTAGAATTCCATCAGCTCCACTAGCTTTATTTGTAATAAGGCTTTCTAGTCTCATTTGACTTCACAGCCCAAGATATCTGGCTCTAAGTGAATGATTACATCATTTGGGTATTCAGAATCACTAAGATCTTTTCTTGTACATTTTTTTCTATTTATTCTTGCCACCTCTTTTTAATATCTTCTTCTTCTATTAGGTCCATACCATTTCTGTCATTTATTGTCCCCATTTTTGCCTGGATTATTCCCTTGGTATTTCTAATTCTGTTGAAGATATCTCTAGTCTTTTCCATTCTACTATTTTTCTTTATTTATTTTACATTGTTCACTTAAGTAAGCTTTCTTATCTCTCCTTGCTATTCTTTGGGACTCTGCATTTAGATGGGTATATCTTTCCTTTTCTCCTTTGCCATTCACTTCTCTTCATATCTCAGCTCTTTGTAAGGCCTCCTCAGAGAACCATTTTGCCTTTTTGCATTTCTTTTTCTAGGCAATGGTTTTGATCACCACCTCCTGTACAGTGTTACAAACCTCTGTCCATAGTTCTTCAGACCCTCTACCCTTGAATTTGTCACTTCTCCTGCATAATCGTAAGGGATTTGAATTAGGTTGTACCTGAATGGCCTAGTAGTTTTCCCTATGTTCTTCAATTTAAGTCTGAGTTTGGCAATAAGGAGTTCATGATCTGAGCCATAGTCAACTCCCAATCATTTTTTACTGACCGTATAGAGCTTCTCATCCTTTGGCTGCAAATAATAGAATTAATATGATTTCAGTATTGACCATCTGGTGATGTCCATATGTAAAGTTGTCTCTTGTGTTGTTGGAAGAGGATGTTTGCTATCAATAGTCTGAGTTTGGCAATAAGGAGTTCATGATCTGAGCCATAGTCAGCTCCCAATCATTTTTTACTGACCGTATAGAGCTTCTCATCCTTTGGCTGCAAATAATAGAATTAATATGATTTTAGTATTGACCATCTGGTGATGTCCATATGTAAAGTTGTCTCTTGTGTTGTTGGAAGAGGATGTTTGCTATCAACAGTGCATTTTCTTGACAAATCTCTGTTAATCTCTGTCCTGCTTCATTTTGTACTCCAAGGCCTAATATGCCTGCTACTCAACGCATCTCTTTTCTTCCTACTTTTGCATCCAGTTCCTTATGAAGAAAAAGATGTCTCTTTTTTCATGTTAGTTCTTGAAGGTCTTTCACGTCTTCATAGAACTATTCAGCTTCATCTTCTTCACCATTAGTTGTTGATGCATAGACTTAGATTACTGTGAAGATGAATTATTTGCCTTGGAAATTAACTGTAATCATCATGTCATTTTTGAGATTGCACCCAAGTACAGCTATTTCAGAATCTTTTGTTGACTATGAGAGCTACTCCATTTCTTCTAAGGGATTCTTGCCTACAGTAGTAGATATAATGGTCATGTGAATTAAATTTGTCTTTCCCATTTCATTTTAGTTCGCTGATTCCTAAATGTCAATGTTTCTTGCTGTCTCCTATTTGACCATTTCCAATTTACCTTCATTCATGGACCTAACCTTCTAGATTCCTAGGCAGTATTGTTCTTTACAGGAGCAGAATTTATTTTCACCAACAGATGTGAATTAAATTTGTCTTTCCCATTTCATTTTAGTTCGCTGATTCCTAAATGTCAATGTTTCTTGCTGTCTCCTATTTGACCATTTCCAATTTACCTTCATTCATGGACCTAACCTTCTAGATTCCTAGGCAGTATTGTTCTTTACAGGAGCAGAATTTATTTTCACCAACAGATGCATTTACAGTTAGGTGTTGTTTCTGCTTTTGTTCAGCCTCTTAATTCTTTCTGGAGCTATTTTTCTACTCTTTTCCAGTAGCTTATGGGACACTTATGAACCTAGATTCATTCATTGTTCAATATCTTCTCTTTTTGCCTTTTCATACTGTTCATGGGGTTCTCAAGCGAAGAAGGCTGAAGTGGTTTGCCATTCTCTTCTCCAGTGAACTTCATTTTGTTAGAACTCTCCATCATGACCTGTCTGTCTTAGGTGGTCCTACAGGTCATGGCTCATAGTTTCACTAAGTTAGACAAGGCTGTGATCCTTGTAATCATTTTGATTAGTTTTCTTTGATTGTGATTTTCACTCTCCTTGCCTTATGAAGATAAGAGGTTAGGGCAAGCTTCCTGATAGGAGGGATTGGCTATAAGAAAAACCAGTTCTTGCTCAAATGGACAGGACATGCTTGGTAAATCTTTCAGTTCAGTCCAGTCGCTCAGTCCTGTCTGACTCTTTGTGATCCCCAAGAATCACAGCAAGCCAGGCCTCCCAGTCCATCACCAAATCCCAGAGTTCACTCAGACTGACTTCCATCGAGTCCGTGATGCCATCCAGCCATCTCATTTTCTCTGTCATCCCCTTCTCCTCCTGCCCCCAATCCTTCCCAGCATCAGAGTTTTTTCAGTGAGACAACTGTGCACAGGAGGTGGCAAAAGTACTGGAGTTTCAGGTTTAGCATCATTCTTTCCAAAGAAATCCCAGGGCTGATCTCCTTCCGAATGGACTGGTTGGATCTCCTTGCAGTCCAAGGGACTCTCAAGAGTCTTCTCCAAAACCACAGTTTAAAAGCGTTAATTCTTCAGCGCTCAGCCTTCTTCACAGTCCAACTCTCACATCTATACATGACCACAGGAAAACCATAGCCTTGACTAGATGGACCTTAGTTGGCAAAATAATGTCTGTGCTTTACAATATGCTGTTTAAGTTGGTCATAACTTTTCTTCCAAAGAGTAAGTGTCTTTTAATTTCATGGCTGTGGTCACCATCTGCAGTGATTTAGGAGCCCCCAAAAATAAAGTCTGATACTGTTTCCACTGTTTCTCCATCTATTTCACATGAAGTGATGAGACTGGATGCCATGATCTTCGTTTTCTGAAGGTTGAGCTTTAAGCCAACTTTTTCACTCTCTTCTTTCACTTTCATCAAGACACTTTTTAGTTCCTCTTCACTTTCTGCCATAAGGGTGGTGTCATCTGCATATCTGAGGTTATTGTTATTTCTTTCCACAATCTTGATTCCAGCTTGTGTTTCTTCCAGTTCAGCGTTTCTCATGATGTGCTCTGCATAAAAGTTAAATAAGCAGGGGGACAATATACCACCTTGACGTACTCCTTTTCCTATTTGGAACCAGTCTGTTGTTCCATGTCCAGTTCTAACTGTTGCTTCCTGCAACCTGGACACAGATTTCTCAAGAGGCAGGTCAGGTGGTCTAGTATTCCCATCTCTTTCNTCTTGATTCCAGCTTGTGTTTCTTCCAGTCCAGCGTTTCTCATGATGTACTCTGCATAGAAGTTAAATAAGCAGGGAGACAATGTACAGCCTTGACGTACTCCTTTTCCTATTTGGAACCAGTCTGTTGTTCCATGTCCAGTTCTAACTGTTGCTTCCTGACCTGCATACAGATTTCTCAAGAGGCAGGTTAGGTGGTCTGGTATTCCCACCTCTTTCAGAATTTTCCACAGTTTATTGTGATCCACACAGTCAAAGGTTTTGGCATAGTCAACAAAGCAGAAATAGATGTTTTTTTCTGGAAATCTCTTGCTTTTTCGATGATCCAGCAGATGTTGGCAATGGCTTTCAAGTTGTACTTAATTAGTATTTACTTTCATTTTTCATTTACTTCACTGACTCTTATTCTAACCTACAGGTACGACATTATTATTATAAGAAAGAAGAACCTCAGCTTGCTAGATTTCAATATTAACACCACAAAGTATCTTTGAGATAGGAAAGGGAATTGAGCACACATTCACCAAAAACATTTATTGGATGCTCTTATGTAAGTTACTCTGCTTTTCAATTTGACACGCAAAGACAACATACACTTGCATTTAAAACTTAGATCTATTAAAAGAAATAAGACCACAGCACAAACACTGCAATGCTGATACATAGGAAGTTTAAAAGACTCGTAAGAAAGACAAGAGAAAAGGTGATACAAGAATCCAGAGGGGAAAAAAACACTTCTTTTTTAAATTAATGGAACTTCAGACAATAATTAGACATACATAAAACTAAACTTTCCAGAAGTTCAAGAGTTTGTGGGGTTGGGGGGAAATCACAGATGTCCTATGAATATATAGTTCCTGGTTCCAGATTAAAACACAGAACAGTGATATGCTGTAATAAAGTAAATAATGAACAAAACCATATCCTAAATATACAATATAATAAGAAACTCTCTTGAGGGTCTCCAATACTATTATTGAGAGCCACAGTTCTCAATATTTGGGGATCAAGAAACTTGTATTTTCATTGATGAAAACTGTGAACTCTCTCACCAAAAAATGGACCTCTGCTCAAAAAACAATATTTAAATGCAATTCCGGGGTCCACTGACTCTGAATTCTCTGCTCAAGAAAAAACTCATTCTACTCTCTTGTGAATCACAGTTTCCATTACTGAGTATATAGTGAAAATGAAGTAGAAAACATCTGTATACCACAGTATGACCTGAGGTTAGAAAAGAGAGTCCACATGTCTCTCTGTCCTCGTGGGCTCATTATTTCCATATTGTTTCCAGTAGAGGCTGCAGAAGTCATCTCAGCAGCCATAAGCAAGGGCTTAAAAGCTTTCAACAACCTCCCCCAGCTGGCAATAAACTCCCCTGGGCACTGTATAAGCTCCCAATACCTCCAACTCTACTTAATAAGCCAAGAAGACAACAGTAAATATTATGAATAGGGTACCCTCTGAAAGAACTTGAATTAATTTATAATTTCAATTTGAGACTTGAAAACTTAATAAAGCCACCTAATATTTCTAAAGTATGTAATAATTTATATATATATATATTGCTCATTTATAATGTCTTTTATGATCTTCATAACAATTTAGTGAAATGGACCATTTGTTGCTATTCAGTTGCTCAGTCATGTCCAACTCTTTGTGACCCCATGAACTGCAGCATACCAGGCTTCTCTGTCCTCCACCATCTCCTGGAGCTTGCTTAAACTCACGTCCATCAAGTCAATGATGCCGTCCAACCATCTCATTCCCTGCTGTCCCCTTCTCCTCCTGCCTTCAATGTTTCCCAGCATCGGGGTCTTTTCTAATGAGTCAGCTCTTTGCATCAGGTGACCAAAGTACTGGAGCTTCAGCTTCAGCACAATCCCTCCAATGAATAATCAGAACTGATTTCCTTTAGGATTGATTGGTTTGATCTCTTTGCAGTCCAAGGGACTCTCAAGAGTCTTCTCCAACATCACCCCTCAGTTCAGTTCAGTTCAGTCGCTCTGTCACATCTGACTCTTTGCAACCCCATGGATTGCAGCAGGCCAGGCCTCCCTGTCCATCACCAACTCCCAGAACTTGCTCACACTCATGTCCATCAAGTTGGTGATACCACCCAACCATCTCATCCTCTGTCGTCCCCTTCTTCTCCTGCCGTCAATCCTTCCCAGCATCAGGGTCTTTTCAAATGAATCAGCCCTCCACATCAGGTGGCCAAACTATTGGAGTTTCAGCTTCAGCATCAGTCCTTCCAATGAATATTCAGGATTGATTTCCTTTAGGATGGACTGGTTGGACCTCCTTGCAGTCCAAGGGACTTTCAAGAGTCTCCTCCAGCACCACAGTTCAAAAGCATCAATTCATCAGCACTTGGCTTTCTTTATAGTCCAACTCTCACAGCCATACATGACCACTGGAAAAACCATAGCTTTGACTAGACAGACCTTTGTCAGCAAAGTATGTCTCTGCTTTCTAATATGCTGTCAAGGTTTGTCATAGTATTCTTTCCAAGGAGCAAGAGTCTTTAATTTCATGACTGCAGTCACCATCTGCAGTGATTTTGGAGCCCACAAAAATACAGTTTTCCAGTGTTTCTCCATCTATTTGCCATGAAGTGATGGGACTGGATTTCATGATCTTAGTTTTCTGAATGTTGAGCTTTAAGCCACCTTTTTCACTCTCCTCTTTCACTTTCATCAAGAGGCTTTTTAGTTCTTCGCTTTCTGTCATAAGGGTGGTGTCATCTGTGATTCTGAGGGTATTGATATTTTTTCCAGCAATCTTGATTCCAGCTTGTGCTTCAACCAGCCTGGCATTTCATATGATATACTCTGCATATAAGTTAAATAAGCAGGGTGACAATATACAGCCTTGATGTATCCCAATATAACTAAGTTACAGATTACAGAACTGATTTAGGACTCATACACCAGGTTACCACTACCATGTGGCAACAATGAAAGCAATATGGCACTGGAAGAAATCAGATTTCCAAAGGTTCGTACAATGATTCTTGCCCTTAAAATTGAAGTTATGAATCAATACTGGAACACAAAATCAACTGAATGGATTTGAACCACCATTTTTTTTTTTTTTTTAATGAAAAGATGAAGTATAACAGAAGGTAAGACTGTGACAGAATAGAAATCAGAGTGGATCTCAAATAGCAATTCACAATATAAAATTCACTTCACACGGGACCCATTACAGACATACACAGGTAAGTACTGTTTATGTTGTGAACATGTGGTATGCTCAGACCCTTCAGCTGTGTCTGACTTTTTGCAACCCCATGGTCTGTAACCCGCAAGGCTTCTCTGTCCACAGGATTATCTCAGAAAGAATACTGGGTAGGTTGCTATTTCCTCTGCCATCTTCCAGACCTAGGGATCAAACCTGTGGCTCCTGCATTGGCGGGAGGAATTCTTTACCACGGAGCTACCTGGGAAACTATTTGTATTTTGTTTCAACTGTGTGCACACACATGCATGCCTACATGTACATAATATGCCACAATGTGGAATATATCTACTAAGGATCACAGTCAAAAAAGTACGAAATACAAATCATCCTTCAATCATTAATAAATCAACTTAAATTGTCTCCTGGAAATGCTCCCACACAAATACAGAGAAATATTGCCTTTGTTAGTATCCCACATTGAAATCTTTAAAAGATAGATTCTAGTGTAATCCTTTATCTAAGTAAAATTTAATGGAAATATGTCTCCAATATTACTATTCATATTCACATAATTAGTATGTCAGTGAGAAAGTGATGATTGCTTCCTCAGTAGTTACCAAATTAATCATATTTACAGAGGACTTGGCAACATCAACAGCAAGGTTTGAATATAAATTAACAGTGGGAATTTGTCTTCCCCGTGAAACCCTCAGGGGTGACCTTAGCAGACTCAACCAAGAGAAATTGAGATCTGTTTATTCTGTTTTCCCTGCTTATTCATCTCTTCAAGAATAATAACTCCAACTGGACAGAAATATGTTGAAATTGTCAATGTAATAAACTTTAATCCTCGATTTCAGGGTTGGAACGCCTTGTACTCCCACATGTATTAGGACCACAGGGCAGAACAACTCTAACTCTCAAATAGAGTGAAAACCCACATGTCCTGGAAGTAGCACTGAAATTCTCCAGTGATCCAATCTGCCCCCTCCCTCAGATCCTTAGCTATTTCTGATCTGAAAGTACAGTTAAGAGAATCAAGGTATCGCTTAAAATAATCAGGCAGAAAAACATAGGGAACAGATGGGGGAAGAAATGGAGTATAAACACAAAGAAAAGTGAAGGTTCGAAAGGGACTGTGTGAGCATTCTGGTACGCACACTGTTAGGAAATAGGGACCAGTCAAAGGAAGTAAAAGTAGCACTAGGGAGAAATGGAAAAGAAGGAAGATGAGGATAAGTTCAAAGGAGAAAAACAGGCAATGTAACGCCAAAATAATAAGAATCATATAGGCATATGATCCTTTATGATTTGTAACATACATATAAATGAATAAAAGTTGTTACAGTGTATGGTCTTACATTCTAAACAACTGAATATATATGTACTTCCTCCTCATACACACACACACACACACAGAAAGCAAAATAGTTCTAATCAGAATGCAAGTTATCCCTGGGGTGGAAGTTCCAATAGAACAGGAAACACACCTGCGCTGCTTCCCACTGCATCCTCAAAGTCTGACTGGGACACGACGAATGTGCCCTGAATATATGCAGAAGGAAATAAAGAAAACGGAACAGAAGTAAAAGAATACAAGAAGAAAATTCCAGGGTTCTTGTCTTCAAAAAATCAAACATCCATACTTAGGTGACACTCAGTTTCTCTGACACAAAATAACCAATGTAGGTAACCCGATATATTCTCCAACTGGTCCAAAGGCCGACTTCCTGCCTCCACATGAGAACAGGCATCTATTTTAACATTAACACTCAATCAAAAATATGTTAATATTTTTGATTAAATTTTGTATTACTGCTAAAATGGATATGTCCATGATAAAAAAAAATACAATTATATGGCAAATAAGTTTCAACAGCATTATTCTCATCACTAAAGGAATCAATAAAAATTATTTTTAAAAAATAATATCCCCAAAATGTAAATTCCAATTTACAACTATTAAATATTTATACAAAATCCCTAGAACACATCTATTCCACAAAGCAAAGTAATACAACACNCTGTCTCTTATACACATCTAGATGTGTATAAGAGACAGCCCTTTGCCCTATTCCCAGATTAGGAAGACTATTATGAGGACTAGAACTTTTGAAACAGTGGTAAAATTTATTTGGTATAATTGTTCTCCAGTTTGTGAATCACCAATTTGGTGGCTCTATGGTGTGACTAAAGTTGACCTGCTTCAAGAGGACTTATGCCACACACTGTACCTGCCAGACTGCTGGTACCAGTGCCACTGTCCCTATAGCAGGGCATTGCTGACCCATGCCTGTGCAGTTTGATTCAGTTAAATTGCTCAGTCGTGTCTGATTCTTTGTAACCGCATGTATTACAGCACAGCAGACTGTACATGTCCAGGCTTCCCTGTCTGTCACCAACACCCAGAGTTTGCTTAAACTCATGTCCATCTAGTCAGTGATGCCATCAATCATCTCATCCTCTGTCATCCATTTATCCTGCTGTCTTCAATCTTTCCCAGCATCAGGGTCTTTTCCAAAGAGCAGTCTCCTATTATCAGGTAGCCAAAGTATTGGTGTTTCAGCTTCAGCATCAGTCCTTCCAATGAATATTCAAGATTGATTTCCTTTAGGATTGACTGGTTTGATCTCCTTACTATCCAGGGGACTCTCAATGGTCTTCTCCAACACCACAGTTCAAAACCATCAATTCTTTGGCTCTCAGCTTTCTTTGTTGTCCAATTCGCACATCCACACATAAATACTGGTAAAAAACATAGCTTTGACTAGACAAACCTTTGCCAGCAAAGCAAAGTTTCTGCTTTTTAACATGCTGTTTAAGTTGCTCATAGCATTTCTGTCAAGGAGCAAGTGCTTATTAATTTCATAGCTGCAGTCACCATTTGCAGCGGTATTGAGGCAAAAAAAAAAAAAAGTCTGTCACGGTTTCCACTGGTTCCTCATCTATTTGCCTTGTAGTGATGGGACTGGATGCTATGATCTTTGTTTTTTGCATATTTTGAAGTTTTAAGCCAGTTTTTTCACTCTGCTGTTTCATCAACAGGCTCTTTAGTTCTTCTTCACTTTCTGCCATAAGTGTGGTGTCATCTGCATATCTGAGGTTTTTAATATTTCTCCCGGCAATATCAGACTGATTCCAGCTTGTGCTTCATCAAGCCTGGCACTGTGCATGATTTACTCTGTACATAATTTAAATAAGCAAGGTGACAATATACAGCCTACACATACTCCTTTCCCAATTTCTGTTCAATTCAGTCACTCAGTCATGTCCTACTCTCTGCGATCCCATGAATTGAAGCACGCCAGGCCTCCCTGTCCATCACCAACTCCTGGAGTTCATTCAAACTCACATCCATCAAGTCGGTGATGCCATCCAGCCATCTTATCTTCTGTTGTTCCCTTCTTCTGCCCCCAATCCCTCCCAGCATCAGAGTTTTTTCCAATGAGTCAACTCTATGCATGAGGTGCCCAAAGTACTGGAGTTTCAGCTTTAGCATCAGTCCTTCCAAAGAACACCCAAGGCTGATCTCCTTCAGAATGGACTGGTTGGATCTCCATGCAGTCCAAGGGAATCTCAAGAATCTTCTCCAACACCAGAGTTCAAAAGCATCAATTCATCGGCACTCAACTTTCTTCACAGTCCAACTTTCACATCCATATATGACCACTAGAAAAAACATAGCCTTGACCAGATGGACATTTGTTGACAAAGTAATGTCTCTGCTTCTGAATATGCTATCTAGTTTGGTCATAACTTTCCTTCCTAGGAGTAAGCGTCTTTTAATTTCATGGCTGCAATCACCATCTACAGTGATTTTGGAGGTAAAAAAAAAAATGAAGTCTGATACTGTTTCCACTGTTTCCCCATCTATTTCACATGAAGTGATGGGACCAGATGCCACGATCTTCATTTTCTGAATGAAGCTTTAAGCCAGCTTTTTCACTGTCTTCTCTCACTTTCATCAAGAGGCTTTTTGGTTCCTCTTCACTTTCTGCCATAAGGGTGGTGTCATCTGTATATCTGAGGTTATTGATATTTCTCCTGGCAATCTTGATTCCAGCTTGTGCTTCCTGTAGCCCAACGTTTCTCATGATGTACTCTGCATAGAAGTTAAATAAGCAGGGTGACAATATACAGCCTCGATGTTCTCCTTTTCCTATTTGGAAACAGTCTGTTGTTCCATGTCCAGATCTAACTGCAGCTTCCTGACCTGAATATAGGTTTCTTAAGTTGGAACCAGTGTATTGTTTCATGTCCAGTTCTAACCGTTGCTTCTTAACTGCATACAGATTACTCAGGAGGCAGGTAAGGTTTTCTGATGTTCTTATCTCTTGAAGAATTTTCCTCAGTTTGTTGTGATCCATGCAATCAAAGGCTTTGGTGTAGTCAATAAAGCAGAAGTAGATGCTTTTCTGGGGAAGGCAATGGCACCCCACCCCAGTACTCTTGCCTGGAAAATCCAATGGACGGAGTAGCCTGGTGGGCTGCAGTCCATGGGGTCGCTAACAGTCGGACAGACTGAGCGACTTCACTTTCACTTTTCTCTTTCATGCATTGGAGAAGGAAATGGCAACCCACTCCAGTATTCTTGCCTGGAGAATCCCAGGGATGGGGGAGCCTGGTGGGCTGCCGTCTATGGGGTCACACAGAGTCGGACACGACTGAAGTGACTTAGCAGCAGCAGATGCTTTTCTGGAACTCTCTTGTTCTTTTTTGATTATCCGACAGTTGTTTGCCCTTTGACTTCTGGTTCCTCTGATTTTTCTAAATCCAGTTTGAAAATCTGGAAAATCATGGTTCATGTACTATTGAAGGCTGGCTTGGAGAATTTTGAGCATTACTCTTCAGGAGACCCTCAAATATCTGAAGGTCTGCTCAGTCTCTTGTGGAGGTAACTGCTCTTTTCTCTGATTCCTACTGTGCCCCAAATTTTGTTTGTGCCCTCCAAGAGTCTCTGGTGGGCATGAGGTTTGATTTTAAATGTGACTGCATCCTACCTATTTCTTTTTGTGGCCTTGGTGGTTCAGATGGTAAAGAGTCTGCCTGCAATGCAGGAGACCCAGATTCAATACCTGGGTCAGGAAGTTTCCTGGGAGAAGGAAATGGCGACTCACTCCAGCATTCTTGCCTGGAAAATCCCTTGGATAGAGGAACCTAAAGGGCTACAGTCCATGGGGTTGCAGAGTCAGACACAACTGAGTGACTAACATTTTATTGTCTAGTTACAGCTTCACCTTTGTCATTGGATGTGGAGTATCTTTTTTAGGTGGGTCCCAAAATCCTCCTGTCAATTTTGTTCAGCAGGTAGTTGTGATTTTGGTGTTCTTGCAGAAGATGAGCACTCATCCTTCCACTTCACCATCTTGGAGTTGTAGATTAACTGACCATATAAAAATGGGTGGGCTTTCCATTCTGTTCTGTTGACCTATGTGTCTGATTTTGTCCCTAATGACACAAATTATTTTAATTACTATAATTGTAGCATAGTTTGAAATCAGGAAGCATTATTCCTCCAGCTTTATCCTTATTTCTCAAGATGATTTTTATTGCTTAGGGTCATTGTGGTTCCATCCAAATTTTAAAATTTTGTATTGGCTTTCTGAAAAATGCCATTGCTATTTTCATAGAAATTGCATAGATCTGTACCTTCAGGTAGCATGCTTATTTTAACAATATTATTTTTATCCATGAACACAGTATATCTTTCCATTTTTGTGACATCTTCCATTTATTTCATCATTGTCTTAGAATTTTCTAAATATAGGGTTTTTTTTTATGTTCTTGGTTAGATTTATTCCTAAGTGTTTTATTCTTTTTGATGCATTTGTAAATGAGAAAGTTTTCTTTTAATTTCTCCTTCTGATAGTTCATTGTTAATATATAGAAATGCAACAGATTTCTGAATATTGATCTCGTATTTAGTAACTTTACTGAATTAATTAGTTCTGATATACTTTTGATGTTATTTTAAAATTATTTTCATATAGTATTGTGTCATCTATAAACAGTGACAGTTTTACTTTTTTGGAGTATTTTACTTCATTTTCCTGTCTGACTGCTGTGGCTAGATATTCTAATATCATGTTGAATAAAAGTAGCTAGAGTGGGCAAACTTGTCTTACATCTGATATTAGAGGAAGCACTTCAAGATTTTCAGTGTTGCATATGATGTTGGCTGGAGGTTTCTCATATAGATAATTTATTGTTGATGCTGACTCTACTTCTTTTTTTTCATTTATTATATATATTTTTTATTTTATTCTTTTATTATTCTTTTATTTTTTACTTTACAATATAGTATTGGTTTTGCCATATATCAACATGAATCTGCCATGGGTGTACACGTGTTCCCAGTCCTGAACCCACCTCCCTCACCATATGATCCCTCTGGTTCATCCCAGTGCACAAGCCCCAAGCATCCTGTATCCTGCATTGAACCTAGACCGGTGATTCATTTCACATATGATATTATACATGTTTCAATACCATTCTCTCAAATCACCCCACCCTCTCCCTCTCCCACAGAGTCCAAAAGACTGTTCTATACATCCGCCTAGTCAAGGCTATGGTCTTTCCTGTGGTCATGTATGGATGTGAAAGTTGGACTGTGAAGAAAGCTGAGCGCCGAATAATTGATGCTTTTGAACTGTGGTGTTGGAGAAGACTCTTGAGAGTCCCTTGGACTGCAAGGAGATCCAACCAGTCTGAAGGAGATCAATCCTGGGATTTCTTTGGAAGGAATGATGCTAAAGCTGAAACTCCAGTACTTTGGCCACCTCATGCGAAGGGTTGACTCATTGGAAAAGTCTCTGATGCTGGGAGGGATTGGGGGCAGGAGGAGAATAGGACGACCGAGGATGAGATGGCTGGATGGCATCACGGACTCGATGGA